>JAVJIF010002641.1:0-380777 GCA_038442645.1 Agave tequilana
GTTATGGCGACGTACATACGCGAGGTGAAAACACGCTCACGCGTACGTTAAGCCTCAGTACAGTACATTATCTCCATATAGTCAGGAGTTCCAGCATGAAATAAGTACAAGAATACCTGCAGAAGAGGTCAGCGATCATAACATATATGAAAAATAGGGACAAATAAGATAACGGAAATAAATTACTAAGATACCTAGGAATAGTCCCGATAAGGAATCTCTGATGTGACTCCAAGGTACTCTCGGATACTACGGTACGCGGATCTCCAATCTGGGCATGCAAACCAGGGTCGTCAGAAAGCGACCTAGTGAGTGGTAAAATGAAGGAGGCAATAATATATACAATAGTAATACAAGCACGATACTAATATATAATACATGAGGTTGGACTAGTGATATCATATACTAAGAATATATAACAGTAGAACGAGAGAAACATGAAAGCAGTGCAAATATAGAAACATGTCATCTTTTATTACCATCATTACCTAGCCGTTATCATCGGGTCATGTCTATAGTCGTGTCCAGTTTATCGAATAAATGATGACGTGATAAAAATGAACATGCGAGTGGCGACGTGATAGACGTGTACAGGTAGATGAGCCTATGCAGTGTAATCACTATACGGTGTGGTGTATATACAGTAGTGATGTCTGCTATTCAGAAAGCATAATATATGCAATGCAGAACATGCGTCATATGCCATCACAGACAGTAAAGTAACAAGTATACAGGTAACATGATATCGGATAAAGTAGCATGAACAATAACAAGATAGCATACAGGTACCAGGCATGTCATGTGATTTATACAATAGTAGCAATCAGTACCACCTGGTATTACAATCACTCTCTTCCAGTGTCCCATACCACTGGCAGTTCATACTGGAGCCCGCACTCCAGTCGAACCCATCCGGACATGGCCTACGGGTACCATTATCCAGACGAGAGAGTGACCAAATAACATGTGTTCCCAACGTCACTATTGTGTATACTGTTTTATTATGTTAATTGGAAACCCGTGGTCGAAGAGTTCTTATCGGGTAAGTGTATCCCGTGCATACCCGGGATCACGGCCTTTATCAAACCCCTGGCTTCTATGACCAGAGCCCTCCGCTAAGAGGGAATAATAATCAAGTAACAATAGCTCATGGAGCAATTGGTAGGTAGCACTACCATCCCCTGCAGTGGGAGAACAATATGGATCCAGTACATCACCCGATAAGATCTAATCAATCGTCAAGTCTCCCCCATACCCCAGTTATCATTATGATCTGATATGTCATGATATGTCAAGTATACAATGTAACAAGAACAAATACAGTACCTAATACGGATAAAACGATAACTGGACCTGAGCTCTGTTGATAGCATAAAACAATATCTCGGGAACAATATACCCGGAAACGGGAACAATATCACGGGAACAATATCACGGGAACAATATAACAGGAACAATAGATGTGGAAGTCCACATATCGCATATCAATAGATGTGGTGTACATGAATACGAACGTGAGACGTGTCATAGTATCTGTGTAATATGTACAAGTAACCTATGGGCAGTGTCGAATATCATGTACAGTGAACCATCGTATCAGTGTAAGGATGATAACAATAATATGACATGCGGTACTTATCCCTGTACTAGTGGAAGTGGAACATAAATGTGTGGCCATAATCCATGTAACAGTACAGGTAATAATGGTAGTCAGTGTATCATATAATATCATATCCTGTGAATTATAGTAACAGTATCTAGCATGCATGTCCAGTGACAGTGTCGTGTCATAGCGTCTGTGATACGATCCATGACATGATAGTGTCCAAACATATGGTGACATAGTAGGCCGGATGTCAGTGGTCCATGAACATGACCTAATAGGTATCCAGTGTTACACTCTACGCCTATTAGGTATCCGACATATTGAAGTACAGTGTTTATTACAATGTTTTAATATGGTGTACCAATTAGGATTTATCGGTAATTAATAAAGCAACCAAGTTCAATTAATAGACTAAAAAGATAATTTATAAAATAAAAACACTCACTAAGTAGCCATGGGAAGGAAGCTCTCTTTCCCACGATCGCAACGGATCCAGAATCGTCCTAATCGGAGTCTGGATGCTCCCGATATCGCCCGAATACTAAATCATAACAATAGGGTTAAATATGCAAATAAAAAGAATTCCAAATATTAGAAAATGATTTTTGAAACTGAAATCAACTCAATCGGACTACCACGGAGGTCAAATCAATTTTGTACGTCGTATCGCGTACTGATACTGTGATACGTATCTCAGGGATCAGGGGTTACAGCTAATATCTTAATTGCATCTCTTATAGTTGCAACTACTTGATAATATCAAGACGACATTTTAAATTTGCTTCGGATAAAATATGAAGGTGATTCTCTACTATTCAAATTTAGATTAGAGAGATCTAACTTCTTCAATTTATTGTTGGGCTTTCTTCCTGGAAGTGTGGCTTCAATCTGACGTGATCATGAGTCTGAGTTCACAAGTTTTCCTTTGTCTCTTTTATTGCATTAAAGGCTGCTCTCTTTTAGAATATTGCATTTAACTTGTATTCTGTAAAATTAATTAAAAACACTCAAATAGTATTATTTTAGATACAAAAATTAATAAATATGAGTAAGTAAAGGTGTATGAAATTTGTGTTCAATCACAACATTGACTTATTTATATTAACTATTTTTATTGTACTAGTATATAAAATATGATAATATTTTGAATTATTTTGTAAATGAAAAATAGATAACAACACTAATGATGAGTTTAACAGATATTTCTTTAAACTTAATTGAACATAAAAGTTTGTACTTAATTTTCTTGATTAAATTGTGGATTTTCTTAAAAAATATTTCATTAATTAGAATAACAAACTTGAATTTTTTTATGTTATTTTTTACTTTTTAATAATTATTTTAAATAATTTAGATTTATTTATATTTTTTATGATAACAGGTTTGAACTAATTAGTGAGCAAATTGTTTCAAATAAAGATAAATATATGTATTTATTTGAAATATTTAAAAATGAGGAGAGAGATAAGAGAAATATTAATTTTTCAGGGTACAAGAGGAATAAAGATAAATATTTAATTAGTAGATTTTATATGAAAAAAAGAAAGTAGTTGTATTAAAATAACATCAAAATATAGAGAGAGAGCAATTGATTAGCTAGTTTTTTAGAAAAAGATAAGAAAATAAAGATAAATATTTTAGTTTGAGTGATTTTAGATGAGAATCAGTTAGCTTTAATATTTTTTAAAATTACTTAAATAGACTTGTTTTAAAATTATATTTTAAAAGTTTTATAATAATAATGTAAAAAATTTTAAATTGGGCAAAACTGGCAAACGAAATCTCTTTATCACGTTTGAACTGATGTTTTTTGTAGTACTATGCATATAAATAGATTCAAATAGTTTGATCTCTTTTTTTGACCAATGTCCGATACCAATGTAATTTAGTATTGAATTATACATCTAGGGGGCCGTTTGTTTCGCGTAAAAGTTCGTAATTCGTAAATGACTTACAACCCAATTACAATTATGGCGTTTGTTTGGACCGTAATTCGTAAAAGACTTACGCAACCCAATTACCACTCACTTCAACCCAATTACCACTCACTTACAGCCCAGTTACAGTTAATTTTTTGGTCATGCAAATTTGTATTATTTTTTATATTAATATTAATTTCTTTAATATTTAGCATTTTTAATATTTATTTGCAATATTTAAACTTTTTAAATCACCAAATAGTTAATTTTGTGGTCAACTTTTTCACTTACGACTTACACATTACGACAACCAAACACCGTAAAGCACAATACACTTTTCCACTTACAACTTTATATTACCAACCAAACACCATCAAGCTTACATGCATGTAACTTATTTACAACTGTAAAAGACTTTACCAATTACGACTTACGAATTACGGCCAGTTACGACAACTAAACAGACCACTAAGGGCCTGTTTGTTACCCGAAAAAGCCCACTCGGAAACACTACTTTCTTGAAATCAAACTGCCCAGCTTCTCGAGCATTAGGGTAGTTCGATGAATACAACATCTCAAGAAAATGAACAGCTACCCGAACTTAGGAATGCCGAATGCCTCCTTCCTCAGTTTCCATGTGATCTCGTCTCCTTTCTCCCTGCCATTTGCTTGCTATATATTTTTTCCAATGATCTCTGTTTTCCCCCACATGGTGATGACAATGGGAAAGCCTAGAATCTTGGAAGGGCTCTCTAAATATACCAGTTGGTTCCTGCCTTGTATGCGTGTGTGTACATGTGTGTGTCTATTGGTTGGGTGTTGGCTTTCAAATATACGTGTATATACAGGTTAAAATAAAAGATATGTCCAAATACACAAGTTCTTACTTCATAAAAAAATTTAAAAGCCATGTTGTGTCGACTGGAGAGGTGAGCTTCGATTATTAGTAAGGTTGGAAATTTATCTGTTTGCATGGTCCTGATCGGTCCTGAATAAGACTCCAACCGATCTAGAATCATCCCAAATATTCATGAGTAGAATATGAATTGAAATTCTTACTGGATAGAATTTTCGATTCGAGTGTAGATCGAAGAAAACCTATCCCGACCTGGACTTGTAATTCACATGAATCTATAATGGGTAGGGTATGGAGTTAAAGGAACCGACCCTGACCTTAATCTTGACACGACCCCGAACTTAACCTGGACCCGACTTGTACATGTTTGCACATAAAGTTTCTCAAATCGAGTTTATATCTTTAAGTTAAAATGAAATTGAGGATTGTACCCTTACAAACCCCAGTTTCTAGAACTCTGCTCAAAGTGGAGTTTCAATACCCCAGTTTCGTAAGGATTGGAGACTTTGTAACTACGGTTTTACAAACTCCATTTTGGTTCCCAAACAAAGCTCAATTCCAATAACCTTGTTTACAGGGTTGGGAAATTAAACTTTGGTCCTAAACGAGGCCTAATAGCTTAATAAAATATCTTCAGTGTAAATAGTAAATATCTAATAAATTGCTTATTTATCCCTAGAATTTTACATTCCCCACCTTTTTTTTTTAGTTAATTAAGATAGAATCTAAAGCACTTGGGTGATGACGTGAATTTGTCACAGGTAAGGTATTTACAAGTAAGTTGATTTCATGATATTTATGATAAGTAAAATATAATCTCTAGATTTTATATCGACTTTAATTTTATTCTCTAATTTTAAACAACTTTTTTGTTTCTACATACACAATATGATTCAGCTCTTTAACATGTAATTCTTAATGCATAGTTCTATTTATTTCTTGTAATATCCATTAAAGACTCGAACCCTGTAAACATTCACTAGGATACAATTTTATCTTTTGTACGCCCATACCTGAAAACGTGGTGGGTATAAAGAACCCGACCTCGAGCAAAACCCGACTGCAACCTGATGCCTCATGGATAGGGTGTGTAAATTTTAGACTCGTTGTATATACGGATCCGATTATTAATATAGAAAATCCGAAACGATCAGACCCGACCCGACCCGACCCCATGACTACCCTAGTTATGAGAGGTATGGTTTTAAAACCAGTCTATGGCCTCTGCTCCAAGCAAAAGAATAAGGAAAAAAAGAAAAGAAAAACTTTCTTAAGTAGTCATATATGTATGTTTTGTATTATAATAAGTTGTCATATAAATTTAGCAACTGAAAATAAAATTTTCATTGAATTTCAAGCCATACTTTGAGAATAATGATTATCGAAACCTGCAAATAAATGGACTCTAATTAAAGATAGTCAAATGAGGAGGCACCACACAACTCTAAAATACATAAAAGATCACCTTACTAAGTCAATTAGATTTTAAAAGGGGTTTTTTGTACATATGTACACCACAATCTTTATTTACATGCATATCCTTCTAATTCTATAAACTTTGTTGGCATAACCCCAACGGTTAGGAAAATTTTAATATGACAAAAGTGTCCTTAATATATGTGTTTGCAATTTAAAATTATGCACATATACCCTCAAAAGCATCATTCTTTTACAAAAACCTTATGAAAAAATTAAGTTGAAAATAAATTGTATGCATTCTGTATTGCATTCCTATTTAAGAAGATTATATTTGTAATAAAAATAGTAGAAAGTCTTAAAAAAATAAAAATAAAAGATGAATGTGTAAATATCATTTTATTAGACTTGCAAACTCGCTTATCCCTATCTTTCATCGTTAACGTATATTTATTAAAATATTAATATTTTAATATAAATATATAATAGAAAACCTATATTCTAAAAATATAGAATTATAGTAAAGTATTATCTATAACAATATGTTATTAATATGGGAGACTATTAAATATTCTTTCCTTATAGTTGCACTAAAACTTTAAAATTGTAATGATGACGAGCATGTAGTTTTATACTTAAAATACTAGTTTATGCATATGTAATGTGGGACAAAGTCTTACATTTTGCATGGCAGTATTTTTGTTTTATTTTTGTTCTTTTTCTTTTTGAATTTACACTTTAGAGTACATCTAACTGGACCTAAACACTGAGTGACGCTCACATGAGCTGCCAATTTAAGTTTTTACATTGCACCAAAAATTCAAAATTATAGTAGTGATTGAGAAATATATTTTTCATAATACTAAGTATGTAAAAATTAACTTTGCATAGCCTTTGATAATTCCTCTATATATCCAGATCAGGAGAGAAAATCCTCCTTTTTATCACAAGCAAGCCTTCCAAATTTCTCTTTTTATCTCAAATAATATTAATATCATCTGCTGGCTTCCAAGGACTGAGCCTGACCTCACCTCTCTTTAATTGGGCCAGTAATTTCCCTTATTAATTAAAAGCCAAATCAATCTAAGGCCAGCATGAATCAATAAAGTACAATATATATATATATATAAATAAATAAATACATAAAACACTCATTATCCTAGATCCAGTGAACGAATGAATGAACTCAATGTGCAGAGCTGCAGGGGTCAATTGCCACATCCCTGCATGCTGACTGAAAATAATGTTATAATAAATATAATTGCACATCCTTTTCAATCTTTTTCCCACATTCAACCACAAAGTACGGTTTAATCTCGGTTTGATCTGGGCAAGGCTTCGTCTACTCGTCTGTAAGTTTGGTGATCTGGGTGGTCACATCAAATGCTCTCCTAGTCTTTGTCTACGTACACTTTGGTGTAATGTTTGAAAGCTATTTTAATCATTTCTGTTGCTCAAACTCGGGATACATTTGGACTTTTATATTCAAGTCTCAAGTTTACGAAATTAAGAGATGTGGCACGTGTTATATCGGTATCAGCAAAAGGCCAGAAGAGCAGAGAGATTTTCTTCTCTCTTTATTTTTTCCCCTTGGTTGGTTAAAGATTTGTCCGTGTGAGAATCTGTGTTTTTTTTTTATTATACGCACAGAGATAGACTCATATTGTTTACAAAGGATTTGCTCAAATCATTCACATTTAAATATAAGATTTACTTCATTAAAAATTAATATATATTATTTAAAGTAATTAAAAAAAATTAAAAATTAAGTATTTTGAATACTTTTTTGTCAATCCATTAGACGGCACAAAATGAACGATGAAAAGTAGTGAGTCGGCTACATATATATCTTTAAACATACAAATTTTCTATCCGGCCATTTGATCATGATCTAAACATTTAAAAATCCTTACAAATTAATTTTTGTTATGTTTCAAATGTTCTACACTGTTAAACTAATCAATTCACTGTTTAACCGTCCGTTTTTTTCTTACTTGATGCATGAGCAAAATATATTTAAAATACTTAATTTTTAGTTTATAAATATTAGAAATATATAAATCCACTTAAACGGAATGGATCTTGTATTCGGAGGATGTATGGTTGTATTTGAGTGAGAAGAATTCGAGCCTTTTGAAACTACAAATGTGTGTGTATTTGTGTGCGTGCACTTGAGTATGTATTAATTTATTGTTAGTATTTTGTTGACCTTTTTCATGTTACATGCTGCCTGACGCAATGCGACGGCAGTTTCACTTGTCTGTTTTGTACATGGTCCATATTGAATTCCCTTGTGAATTTCATGTGATCATTCAAGGTTGAAGCCTAGCTATTTTAACTACTCTCTGCAATTTTTTATTGCGCATGGACGATGTCTTCGCACAGCTTTCACATTAGTTGAGAAAAATCAACAAATATGTCACCTTTCTGTGCTAATTATTTAATTAAGTTTTAAACAAACTCCGGTGCCAATAGGGCTAACATTAAATAACACAAGTGGTTACTTAGAATATGAAACTAGTACTGGGTTTACGTACGCAAAAATAAGTTTGGTTATTCGTCACTTAGGGGGCAAGTTTGAGGAAAACAAACATTAATTTAATTTTTTTTGTTTTGAGGGGAAACATTAATTTAATCATTGTCCCTCTAAAAAAAACATTAACATTAATTTAATTGGTGATGGAGTTGATTAAAGAGTTGGAGGCCTCACGCTTAAGGGATGGTCTTTATTTAAAAAAAAAAAAAATCAAGCACTGGGTTACTTTCTACGTGGAAATAAATTCAAAAGTTGCCACTTGAATCAATCATGAGCTTGGGTTCTAGGTAATAATTAGGGTTCAAGTTGAGGAAAACAAAACTGATTTACTGTTTTTTTTTTAGAAAAGACTTGTCTTACCAAATAAAATTTTAGTCACTAAGAAAATCTGACTGCACCGGTGAGACCTGTCTTAATCGTAAAAGAGTTGGGTTGAAAAATTAGAAGCCTTAGCTGTTAGACTTATTATGTTTTAAAGTCTAATTTATTTTGGGCCTAATCAAGTCAATTGGATATTTACCCGCCCACTTAACCTATGTTGTTTGACCTATTAAAGAATTGATCAAACCTAAATGGTTTGGGTCTAGACACGTTTTCAATTACATTTAGCCATGAGTGTATTTAAATTAGAATGTGGGACTCATCTACACGTGTGGAACTCGTGTTATAAATTAAGGGCCTAAATCTATGATGAGTTGAACTAGGTTTCTTAATGCTATATATACAATGAGTAGGGTTCCCTCTCCACCACAACAATAACCATCTCTCTTGGAGGCCTCTCATCTCCTCTAAGAATAAAGAAGAGAACTTGGTGGCTGGAGAGAAGAATCCTCTCCCTCAACTCCGGCATCATCGAGATCGTGCAACCTTCGGCATCCTCTTCGTGATGGAATCAGGTATACTTAAAACCCTCCTTCTCTTTGATCATGATAAAAAGGCTTACAGTATATGTGTAGATCTTGTATGGAATAAATTTAGATCTAACAATTGGTATCAGAGCCACCTCTTTATCAAGTCATAGGGATCTACAGAAATTATGATCTCGATCTATAAATATCATAAAAATATCTCCTTTGATTCAATAAATATTTTGTGTCTCATATGTTGGATCAAAAGGTTAAAAGGAGTGTTTTTTATTGAATTTTACATGTATATATTTTTCATGAAATTTGATTTGTGTGTTATTCTAGATTTAAATTAAAAAAAAAAACCCATTACATGCATGCAGCACTGCATGCGCATCAGGCTGCCCACACACTTGAACAAGTGCGTGGACAGCAGACCCAACTGCCCACGCACAATGTGTGGGCAGCGAGCATCACGCGGCGGAAAGGAGGGAAAAAAATTGTGTTTTGGATTTTCTTAATTAAGCTGGATTATGAAATTAATTAGGAGTAGAAAATTTAGATATATAATTTTAATCTAATAAGGAAACTACTCCTAATTAATCTCATATAAAGTTTAAATTAAATTGTTGAGATTGATTTGGGTTTTAGGGTTGAGATAGAATTCTAATCTATTAAAGGAATTTTTTTGTGGTAAAATTCTATTCAAATAAAGAAACCTAATCCCAACTAATCTCACATTAAATTTATTGGGTTTTATCCAGTTTATTAAACCCGACCCATTAAGAAAACCAATAACTTAACCATTGCGGGTCGGGTCTGATTCAGACCCGATAAGCACTGCAGACCCGTTTTGCCAATAGAAACTTCAATTAACCGTTACGGCTCATCCGACCTCTATTTTGGGCATGTAAACAGCCGTTTCGAAGCTCTTGACGAGCACTACAATATTACAGGAACTATACATTATAAAACAGTAGTTAGTTTAAATAAAGAAGGCATTGAAGTGTTTGTTTATGATGATTATGTGTACCCTTGCATGCTTCCGCTTCATCAACATTTATATTATTGCTTATATTGTTTTAGCATGATGAATATTGATGTGTACTACAGTTAATAACACACAGATAAAGATATATACATGTTCAAGCTAAAGAATTTATAAAAGAGCTTATTTAATTGCGTATGTAGTTCATGCGGACAATAACCGGCCCAAAGGAAGACTATTGTTTGGCCGAATTATGTACGACTTCGGATACTTGATGTGGGTAATGCAAGTGGGAGAACCTTGATGTGTGGTAATCGGCCCAAAGGAAGGTTGTCACACTATTGGCCCATATTGCATTACCCTCATCAACTAGTCCGATGGCGGAACAAGAATCCAGATGCATAAATTTGTGTGGCCCATGCGTGTAGCAATCGGCCGAAAGGAAGGTTGTCATTATGGCTGGGTCATTACATATATTATATGGCCAATATAGATTACTTAAGCTTTGGGACCAATCCTATAAAGTGACAGTCGGCCCAAAGGAAGACTGTTCTCTTACATAGGACCTAGACTTTAGGATATCTATATTGGGCCAGTACAGTGTTGGCATATAGAGACACAACTTGTTCTGAAAGTTTAATCGGCAGCTCTATCGGTTAGACTGGTTGCATTTTCTGAAATTCATTTTTATGGCTATTACAGTAGAATTTTATTAAATGCAATGTTTATGTTAAACTGATGAGAAATTGTACATTTATGTAGTTTAAATTGAATGGTACAAACTTTAAGAAGTGGTAAGACCATGTAAATGATCGTTCTTGAATTCATGCACCTAGAGTACACCTTAAAGATTGATGGATCTCTACTATCACTAATAAAAGTTCAGTAAAGAAAAGGTCAATTATGGTAAGTGAGAGAGATCTTACAAAATGTGTCTAATGGTCATAAAGTACACTATTCCTATAACTATTAGAAGTGCTTTGCCCGATAATGTCAGTGCTCACTTAGCATCCAGGGTAAACTTTAATAAGAAAAGAAAAAGTGAAACTAAAGGGAGGAACATAAACACCACTACAGTGGCTGATCCTAAATGGCAAAAGTGCAGAAAAAGTAGCCTAAGGTCATTGCATACTTCTTCTGTAAGAAAGTAAGCTACCTTAAGTAGGAATGCATAAAGTATCAGAAATGGCTATTTAGCGGGTACATCTCATATTTATGTTTGTTCTGAGATTAATTTAACTTTAGTGTCACTTTATAAATTATGAATAGATAATTCACATAAGCGATTCAATGCGGAACTTCCAAACCCAAAGGAGGCCCAACCCAGCTGAGCGATACGTATACATGGGTGATGGAAATAAAGTTGCAATTAAAGTTGTTAGAGTTTGTAGGCTTAAATTAGATTCTATTTTTTTGTTTTAGATTTGGATGAGACTTTATATGTACCGTCCTTTTAGGCGGAATCATATTTCTATTTCATTTGTTAGACAGATCTAGTTTTACTATCACTCTTGATAATGAAATGCTTAGTCTACTTTCCAAATCTAAAGTTGTTGGTACTAGAATTCTGATTGATGGCTATATAAATTGAAACTTCATGCTTTATATACTGAATCTTTATATGTGAATAGCATAGGCACTAAGCGAAAATTAATTAAAGAAACATTAAAAAGTTTGGTACTAGACGAAGTTCAGGTGTCTTAATTTGGTGTATACAGACATTTGTGGTCCATTCCCTACAACTTCTTGGAATGATCATGAATATTTCATCACTTTTTACAGACAATTACTCTCGTTATAGGTACCTACACTTGTTCCATGAGAAATCCCAATCATTGGACATGTTTAAAGCCGTCAGATCTGATCATGGTGGTGAGTACTATGACAGATGTGACGAATCAGGTAAAGTCCAGAATCATTTGTCAATTTCTGAAAGAGTGGTATTATCGCTTAGTACACCATATCAGGGACACCTCGTCAAAATGGTATTGCTGAGAGATAAAATCACACACTAAAGGATATGTTTGGGAGTATGACAGCTCACACTACTCTACCAAAGTCATTATATAGTGAAGCCTTAAAGATGGTTGTCACCTCTTTAATAAAGTACCTAGCAAAACAGTAACTAAAACCCTATATGAGTTATGGACTGGGAAATCTCTCAGTATTAGACATCTTCATGTTTGGAGTTGTCCAGTGGAAGCTCGGCCATATATACCATATGAGAAGAAGTTGGACTCAAGGACAGTTAGCTATTTATTCGTAGGGTATTCTGAGAGGTATAAAGGCTTTAAGTTTTATTGTCCCTCCACTAAGAACATAAAGACGGATTGCTAAAATTTTTGAGAATATTCAGAACAGTGGGAGTTAACTACATAAAGATTTCATATTTAAGAAAGAACATATTGTTATACCCATGACAATTGTTCCAAATGATAAAGTAGTTGTTCCACTTCAAGATGAAAATACAGTTGCATCCTTACAAGATACATATACAGTTCATCCTGAAGTAGATCATGCTGATGAGGTAGAATCTGAAAATTCTCAACCACAAGTGCCTAGGAGATCAATTAGGAAGAGGAGATCAGTCATTACAAATGACTATATAGTTTATCTCCAATAACATGAGTTTGACATAAGGCTAGAGGATGACCCCACATCCTTGAATGAGGTCAAACTCAACATTCACTCCACTAAGTGGTCAAATGTTATGAAAGATGAGTTAAAATCCATAAAGGACAATGATGTTTGGGATTTAGTAAGAGTTGCCTAAAGGAAAGAAACCGATTGGTTGTAAATAAGTATTCAAAACCAAGCGAGATTCGAAAGGTAAAGTCAAAAGGTATAAGGCACATCTTGTCACAAAGAGATTCACTCAAAGAGAAGGCATTGACTATAAGGAGACTTTCTCCCTGTTTTTCATGAAGCATTCTTTTAGGATTATTATGGCACTGGTGGCTCACTTTGACCTAGAGTTATACCAAATGGATGTTAAGATTGCCTTTCTTAATGGTAGCATTGAGAAGGAAATCTGTATGGTGTAACCAGAAAGTTTTAAAGTAAAGGTTTCATAATATTTGGTTTGCAAATAAAGAAATTCATTTATGCTTTAAAGCAAGCATCCCGTCAATAGTATTTGAAATTTGATCAAGTAATATCCGATTTTTGATTTTAAGGAAAATATAGTTAATCAATATATTTACCATAAATTTAAAGAGAGTAGACTTATATTTCTTGTGCTATATGTGGATGACATTCTACTAGCAAGTAACGATATGGTTCTTTTACTTGACACTAAGAGTCTTCTCTCAAAGAACTTTGAGATGAAAGATCTTGGAGAAGCTTCTTTTGTGATAGGCATCCAAATTCAACGTGATAGGACACGTGGAATATTAGGTTTATCACAAAAGCCCTATATCGATAAGGTGCTAGATAGATGTAGCATGAAGAATTGCTCTAAGGGAGATAAATTAAGTCTACCCTAATGTCCCAAGAACGATCTACGGAAAAAGCAAATGAAAGACATTCCATATACATTGGCGGTTGGATGTGTGATATGTGCTCAAGTTTGTACCCGTCCAGACATAGCATGTACCGTTGAGAAACTTGGCAGATACTTGATCAATCATGGGATTGATCTCTAGACGACTGCGAAGAAGGTAATGCGATATCCATAGAAGACTACATGAAATCTGATCAGTTGCAGCTGATTGGATACACAGATTCAGATTATGCTGGATGTATCGACAATAGGAAGTCCACTTTATTTTACATTTTCCTTATTGTAGGAAGATGGTGGATTTAGTCGAGAGGCCATTACAGCTACACTGTGACAATAAGAGCTATAAAGCTCTACTGCAATAGTGACAAGAGTTCAGCAAAGTCGAAGCATATCGACATCAAGTTTCTTGTCATTAATGATAAAGTTCAGAATCATATTTTGTCTGTTTGATAGTGATGACACTATTCTTAATATTACAAATCCACTCATTAAAGGACTTTCACCTAAAGTATTCTTAGAGCATATACTCATATGGGGATGACTAGTCATTATGATATCCTGATTTCGTGGGAGTGGATAATTTTATGTAACAGACATTATTTCTAAGTGCACTTTATGGATATTTGTTGATTCTGATAAATAAATTTATAACTGTTTTTCCTAAAGTTTACTTTTGCGCATTTGAGTTTGTTGAATTAGCAGTTAGACTCGTTGGAGTCAGAAAGTGAGACTCGTTGGAGTCATAAGGCTAGACTCGTTGGAGTCATAAAGTGAAAACCAGTTGGAATTATACCTTATTTGATCAGAGGACATTTCCATGCCACACGTCCACATTTGATCTATGTCGTTAGGGGTTCTGAAACTTGTGATGTGGAAGGTCCTACCTCGATTATACAGAAGGTAACGATCGCCATGTTCGGTGGCAGGACACTTAATGGACCAGATTGTTTTGAAACGTGATTTTGTCGGCGGTTAAAGTTTTGACGTCATAAAGTTATGCATAATATCTATTCAGTATGACTTGCTTGGCCCAAGTGGGAGATTGTTAGACTTATTATGTTTTAAAGTCTAATTTATTTTGGGCCTAATCAAGTCAATTGGATATTTGCACCCGCCCACTTAACCTATGTTGTTTGACCCATTAAAGAATTGATCAAACCTAAATGGTTTGGGTCTAGACACGTTTTCAATTACACTTAGCCATGAGTGTATTTAAATTAGAATATGGGACTCATCTACTCGTGTGGAACTCGTGTTATAAATTAAGGGCCTAGATCTATGATGAGTTGAACTAGGGTTTCTTGATGCTATATATACCATGAGTAGGGTTCCCTCTCCACCAACAACAATAACCATCTCTCTTGGAGGCCTCTCATCTCCTCTAAGAATAAAGAAGAGAACTTGGTGGCTGGAGAGAAGAATCCTCTCCCTCAACTCCAGTATCATCGAGATCGTGCAACCTTCGGCATCCTCTTCGTGATGGAATCAGGTATACCTAAAACCCTCCTTCTCTTTGATCATGATAAAGAGGCTTACAGTATATGTGTAGATCTTGTATGGAATAAATTTAGATCTAACATTAGCTCCAAGACTATGATTTTTATTAGGACAAGATTTGTTAGGCACAAGTAACCCATGTACATTTTGTTGGTCTCACTAATTTTTTTTTTCTTTTTTCTTAACTTGAAAATTCACTTGAAATATAAAGTAGAGAAAGAAAAATTCTATAAAAGTGAACTTTACTAAGCAAACTTAACAATTTAATAGTAAGTATAATCCCTTTTTAACTAGTTCTTTTACATAAAAAAATGACTTTAGCTAAACACATAACCTGGTTTAAATGCATACCCCATGCATTAGGTAAGTACAAGAAGAAGCCTTTTGTGTTGTGCGTAGATACAACAACCACGTAGAGGAAATCTGAAGCCCTAGATGCAATGTAGAAGTACCACCAACAGCAAATAACAATTAAGTAATGAGAAGAATACAAACACCAGATTTAACGAGGTTCGGCCAATTTCGCCTACGTCCTCGGGGCAAGGAAGAGAGATTTTATTAATTTGATAATCAATACAAGTATTACAAGCATTACCTATGAAGAGAGCTCTGCCTCTCTCATATATCCCAAAGAAAAAAACCCTAGGAATCAGTTTCTAATTTGGACTGATTTTCTATTCAGCACTTTCCGAAAACAGCCCATCCGACTGTTGGTCGACCGGTCGGTCGACCGACCCAGGCACCGGTCGACCATGCCGGTCGACCGTGCCTAACCGAGAGTTAGGCACTTTCAGTCGGTCGACCGGACCGGTCGACCGCTACACCCTGTGCACGTTGGTGCACGACGGCGCTGATTCTTTGGCTCCTTGTCCTCGTCGACTTCCTCAACTTTCTCCCTCTCTTCCTACATTTTGATGCATCAAACAATTTCTAATTGGCCAGCAAAGGTTTTCCAGCCATGCATAAACCATCGAACATCAACATAGAGGGGTTGAAGAAGAGTAGCATGTATGGTAGCTGAGAGGAGATTTAGTTGTGTGCAAGGATGGAGGGGGGGGAGAGAGAGAGGGGGGGGGGAGGAGCGGGAGATAAAGAGCAAGAGAGAGAGAGAATCCCAAGTTTAGATTCTATTGTTTCTTTAAATATTATAAATCACAAACGTTCAATTATAGTCAGTGGTTTAGATTAGCCACCTCACATTTAACTTACTCGAATCACTGAAAGAATATGCATCCGATCCTAGAGACCTGGCTCCAAATAAGCTTGTCTCAAGAAGCAGTCAACCTAAATAGAGAAAATCTTGGGGATATTCAAGCAAGAAAATGTCAGCATCACTCTCTTGGATGCAATCCAATAGGTCCGTCTTATGTCAAAGTTCCTGAAAGATTTATGCACTCATAAAAAACAGAAAAACCTTAAATGTGCAAAAAATATCTTTCTAACGACCAATATCATCTTGATATTGACAAAAGAATCTCTCTTTTCTGGGAATCGACCCTTATTTATCCGTACTTCAGAGTGTGTTATCCACTTGCGGTGTAATTTAATTTCTCACGAACAAGTCTCTCCTATAACCAAATCTCTATTGCTCTTGAGGATCAGAGAAGACCACCTTTACCTGCCCCTTCAGAACTTTCGGTTAACATCACATGCCCTTTGGGCTATGCAATGCCACCTTCTACGTTCTAAAGATGCATTATAAGTTCTACTCCGATGTGGTGGATAAATTTTTAGAAATCTTTATGGATGATTTTTTTTTCATCTTTCACTCCACTTATGATAAGTGTCTTTATCATCTACAATTAGTTCTTAAGAGATGTAGAGAGAAAACCTTACCATTAAGTGGAAAAAGTTCACAATGATTAAATAAGAAATCTTTCTAAAACATGTCATCTCTAGGAAGGGCATTGAAGTGGATAAAGCCAAGATAGATCTTATTTTCAATCTTCTACCTCCAAAGTTAGTCAAAGAGATTCGATCATTCCTTTGACATGTGGGTTTTTACAAGAGGTTTATATTAGAAATTGTGACTGGAATATGTCGTGAAGGTAGAGAAAACTTCGAAGATCAAAGAATGAACATGCACAAAGAGTTATGTACAGTACTAATTGACTAACATTAGGCGTAGTCAACTAATCACATGGATTAGTCGACTTATACATTGTATAGTCGACTAAGTTGGCCAAACAGAAAGTTGGGATTCTCAAATTTTGTCAGAATAGTCGACTAGTATTTGAGTCTAGTCGACTAATACCCTGACCTAGTCGACTAATGGCGGGTCTGACAGTTTTCTTTTCTGGATCTGTTTTCAATTCGAGTTGGATTCGAGTTTTTTTTCTTCTGAGCGGTGATTGTTCGTATTGATGTAGTTTGTTTAGGACTAGGAGGTCCTATGGTCTATAATGTTGACACTCTGAAAAGACAAACTCCAAAGAGCTCTGTAACTGGTCCGAATGATGTCAAACTTGTCGACACTTCTAAAAGACAAGTCACAGACAGGCTGAAAATCTATTCATCCCTAATGGACAAACCAATGATTTGAACTCTACTGATCCGGTGAAGTAAACAATAAATCAAGCATTTGCCTTCTGAAGAAGCTCAAGAGGCAAAATATTTAGCTTCATTGTAAGCACTGCTCTAGCTTCGTGGCAAGCTCAGAGTGGCTCCGTTGTGGGCTCAGTCTTAGCTTCACTCTTGAAGCTTAGCTCAAGCTCTATCAAAAGAGCCATCTTTTAGCTTCACTGCAAGCTTTTTTATAGCTTGGCACCAAACTCGGTAGCTTCACTGTGAGCTCAGTTCTTAGCTTCGCCTGAAGCTTTTCATAACTTTGTTGATAGCTCTTTTTTTAGTTTCGCTGCAAGCTCAGTGGTAGCTTCGCAACAAGTTATCACTAGCTCCGCTGTGGGCTTATCTTATAGCTTCACATGACACTCTTTTAGCTCCGTTGTAAGCTAGCTCCACTGTGAGCTTTTATGGTTATTTTTGACCATTCAAATCCCAGCACAAGATTAATGTAATTGATATCACATTCTAGGTAGTTAATTGCCGTGATCTTTTAGTTGAAGAAGATCAAGGGAAATCCCTAAATCAGTTGGAGAGAATCAAGAGAAATCTCTCAATCAGTTGGAAATAATCAAGGGGTTGTTGTAACAACCCTGAGCCAGCTAGCTGATTAAATTCACAGAAACTGCATTTAGTTTCACAGCGAAGCTATTTTAGGTTTGCTGCGAAGCTATACTGTTAAGTTTCAAGAGAGTTGTTACATCTCCTGAGGACTATAAATAGCCCACTGCTAGGTAGGCTGAGAGCTGAAAATTTTCTAAAGAAGGCTAAGTTAAAAAGGCTGAGAAAGAGACGGCTGAAACTCACACAAGAGATCAATCTCTAGCCTTCAACCTTCTTAAGAGAATTTGACTTCTCTTTCAGGGTGCTAATACCCTCACAATCTTCCTTTCTCAAGGGATTTTCGGAACCAGCCGAGAAGGAAATCCTTAGGCAGAAGACTCGATCACTCGCATCGTCAATGGAACAAAGTGGTCGCCCGCTGACCAGACTTTCACCGGCACACTTCTCCAGAAATCTCAAGAAGAGATATTTGTAATCTTTCTTTTTACTTATAAATCTCTTCGACTTTTATAATGTTTTCCCCTTTCTCAAATTAATAGAAAACATATAAATAAATATTCCTTTGGGAGTAGCCTTCAAAGTAATCCAATGAATTTGTAATTTATAAGGATGTAATTCATCTAGGTGAGAGATTCATGAGAGAAGCTTAGTCATAAGTGTTCTATATTCTTGACGATTATCAAGGGCTTGTAATTTTCTGAGTAAGAAGTATAGATAATTCTTATTGTACTTCCTCAAAATTTAATAAAGTTTCTCCCTCCTTCTTCCGTAGACGTATACACGATCTGTTGATCGGTGGAGCGACGTTATATTGTGTGTTGACTTTCTATCTACTTCAGAAATATCTTCTTCTTCTCTTCTTCTTGTTACCCTAGTAGATCATGTGGTTAGTTTCTATTGTGCCGCCCCCAATCGATCCGGTCGTGGGGATTGCCCGATGACTTAGGGATTGATAAGGATCTGTTGAAGATCAACTGTGATAGCATGAGTGCTATCTATTTGGCAAAGAACCGGGTGTATCATACAAGGACGAAACACATTGATGTCAGGTTCCACTTTATTCAGAAGATTCTTGATGAAGGTGACATTGAGTTACTAAAGGCTCACACAAAGGAGAATCCCGCTAATATGCTTATCAAGGTAGTTTCGAGAGTGAAATTTACAAATTGTAAAGAGATGCTCTATATCCTCCTTTTCCTTGAGCTTGATGGAGCTCATTTGGATGAACTACATATGACTTGATCCCTTGGGCAGGTACGTAGGCAGCCGCATAGGTTCAACCCCTTTCAAGTCGACATGTACTGTGCTGAGTTCGACTCAAATTTGAGAAATCTTCACGAAAGTGGAGAATTGTAGGGAAAGAGGAGATAAAAGTTTGATGGAAGAGTTTTTTAACTCACCAGAAGAGATAGTGCAGTGATCGGAGTTAAAAAGGAGAAAGAACACAGTCCATATGCAGGCCATAACAGAGGTCGGTCGATCGGCATGCACAACGTGCACAGTAGCAGTTCGGTCGACCGACTTGCACAAGCCAAGTTTCTGTTGGGGATCGGTCGACCGTTCGGTCGACCGACAGACGGATCTACTGATTCCTATTGGGATTCGAACTCCGTTTCTGATCCGGATTCGAATCCAATTGTCGTTTCCTAAAACTCTTGGACTCTCTCGCTATAAATTAAGAGGTATAGCCCCCATGAATTGTAACTGGAAAAACTTATAATTGATTATTGAATTAATAAGATCTCTCTCCCCCTTTCCCGAGGACATAGGCAAATTGGGAACCTTATTAAATATTATGTTTGACTTTTCTCTCTTGTTTAATTGTTCTTATCTTTTGGGTACTTTTCTGGTGTATCTCTTTCTGTTGCTTGGGAATTTCTCATGGGTTGTTGCTTCGGCGCTCGCAACATAGTGAACTATGAGTAAGTAAACTAATCATCAATTTAATGTAGATTAAATTTGAGATTATAAACGGGTATAATTGAAATTAACAAACAATGCATTAAGAAATTAAAAATAATCATCAATTTAATGTAGATTAAATTTGAGATTATAAACGGGTATAATTGAAAAATTACTCAAACCAAGATCGTTTTTGGAAATTTGCAAATGGTAAGGTAGAATATGTAAATTTCAATAAATCAGATGCGATTATTTATACTGAAAACTGTATAATTAAAAATACGACTCCCTCCTTTGAGTCTAATTTGATGATAAACAACTTGACCAAAATTTAAGTTAAAATTTTCTATTGTTCAAGAAAGAATTTAAAATTTTGCACAAAAAATTTCACGCGACAATAGATCAAAACTTTGCAAGCATTGATCTCTAATAATAAAGATCACAAGGAATAATAGTATATAAAGCTTAAAAGGAACTATATTTTTTTTTGGTCCAGATCAGATCCATTTACAAGTCAAGTTGAGTCGATTGTGAACTAGTTGGCCAGGTTTGGATTTATTCAAAGCTTCATTTAAGATGATAAATACTTATTTGAATTAAAGAGGCAAATTATATATAAAAGAATAGGAGGTAACATCTATATTACTCACGCATTGATAGTATTGTAGATAAATTTATTATATTATTTAATCAAACTTGTATTTTTATATAGTTCTTATAATAATATACAGAGGATGATCATAGTTCTATACTAATGTAACTAGTTCCTTATTTCATAAAATTTATTAGGGATTTAGTTTAGAGATATTATATGTAACTCGTTCACTCAATATATATAGAAGATGTGAGGGGCACATGCCTAAAGTCTCCTAATGTTTTAATATAAAGTGCATAGGTAAAAAATGTTCTTGCATGCATAGTAGATATAAACCTGCAATCTTTTTTCAATAAAGATAAATAAATGAAAGAAATAATAAATAGTAATATGCCATTAAGTACAATATAAATATTTATTTTTAGGAATATTTTGTTACAGCCACCTACTTCGATTTATAATTAGAAAAAAAACTCAACTTCATTATTTTGTTTACCACAGCTAATCTACTTCAGCATAACCTGATTCCTCCAAAGCACCACTTTTTATATATTTTCATTTCCTCTTTTACCCTTCTCCATCATTCTTAACGTTGCTCTCCCCTCAACCTTGACCCTGACGCAGAGTTATTCAAGGGTGGCCATAGGGGTTGGAAGGAGGAGCCCCGCTCCCAGGATCAGGGGCGGAGCCCCTAGAATTTTTTTTAGGATCGACCTTTTACAGATTCGCTTGTTCATGCTCGCAATGAGTTCTGTTTATGTTTGGATCTGGAAAGTATTAGTGATCATTCAATGTCAATGAATAGGAATCTGCTGATTATGACGATGCTAATATGAGGATTGGGACTCATGATTGTAGTTCTCTGTGAGGTCTAACTCAGAAATGTGACATTTTGTGAGGACTGTGATCATGGTATTGCATTTTTCATAAAGACTCAAATATAGGATAATTTTGTGAATACTGCGATCATGGGCTGCGATCATAGTCGCGATCTTATAAAGACTCAGAAACATGATATTTTATTTGGATGATCACAGTCCACATAAATAATGCATTTTGTGAGGACTGCCATCATAGTCGTAGTCCTCAGAAATAAGACATCTTTTTAGAATTGTGATCATAGTCACAGTCTTTTTTATTGCGATCATAGTCGCAGTCCTTGGAAGTATGACATTTTTGAAGCGGTGCGTTTTTTGAAGCGATTATTTAGAGGCATTTTCGTATTTCACCTCTGATGAGTGCTTTAGCGCTTGACACGTAGGCGCACATTTTTATTTTAAAAAAAAGTGACTGAAACAACTAAAATTATGCAAGAGAGTTTTTCCTAATTATAATTTGACTTAAGTGGTTGAAAAAAAATCCCTCTTATTTCTAATATAGTCTAAGTAGGGTTAAAGAACTATATGCATGTATCTTACTTACGGCAATTGAGACAAATAACTAAAGTGTAAAATTGGACCAATTGCACCATGCTCAACTAAAACTATGAAATTAGAGTCCACGTCCTACTCTAATCAAGTCTAATTGAATTAGTGTTGGAAAGAGAGAGTTTTTTACTGAGGGAGTTGACCCGGATCGTCAAGGGATCGTCGAGGAAGTCGGCGACAAGAGACGATGGAAGAAACAGCAGAAAACAGCAGCAGCAGCAGTATCTAGCAGGGTTCGGTCGACCGGTCCGGTCGACCGACGTGCACGACGTGCACAGGCCAGGCAGCGGTCGACCGGCCGGTCGACCGAGAAGCCTGACTGTAAACAACCCAAACTCTCGGGTTTTCTGGGTCGACCGCTGGGTCGACCAGAAGAGGAGAAGAGGATGTCGGTCGACCGGTCCGGTCGACCGACAGTCGGGTCTGGGCGGAAAACTGCTGCTCCGCAGATTTGGGTATTTAAGGCTGTTTTGATTTCTAGGGTTAGTAAGCAATCACAAAGGCTGCGGGAAAAGGAAGGCTGCATCTCTCTTGCATTCAAAGAGGTTGCTAGCAAGTTGTAATCCTCCTTAAAAGTAATAATCTCTCCATTGATTGCCCCGAGGACGTAGGCATTCAGGCCGAACCTCGTTAAATCGTGTGTTTTGTGATTGTGTGTTCTTCTCTTGTGATTTCTGTGATTTGGGTGTTCTTTGTGGTTGAGATCTGTTGGATCCTCTATTGGTTGTTGTCGGTGCGCAAAACAAGTGGTATCAGAGCATCCAGGTTGCTCTTTGGGATTTCTGAGGATTCGGAAGGGCTCGAGATCGGATCCGGTGGAGATTGTGTGTCGATCTCAGATCTGAGGTATTGGGTGTTCGAGGAGATCGTGTATCGATCTCAAAAGGACTCAAGGAGGGCTCGTTGAATCCGTGGTGGAGTAGATCTGGTGAGAAACTCGATCTAGGGTTTCAAGGGACAGGTAAAAATCATATTTTTTATCTGTGTATAGATATATTTCAAGTTAGTTGATCTTCCGCGTAGATAGAGGATCAGGAAAAATCTCAATGGCAGAAGAAACTGCATCTGTTAAGACAATGAACAATCACCCAAGGATTGAAATTGTTAAGTTCAATGGAACTAATAATTTCGGGATGTGGAGGTGTGAGGTTATGGATGCACTGAATGCATCGAACCTCGAGGACACGCTCCTATTGGAGAAGAAGAAGAACACGACCACTGATGAAGAGTGGCGAAGATGAACAGATCGGCATGTGGCTTGATACGTTCATGTTTGTCACAAGATATAAAATACCTTGTGCAACATGAGACGTCTGCGAAGAAACTGTGGGAAACCCTAGAGAAGAAATACCTGACTAAGAGTGTAGAGTCCAGGTTGCAGCTTAAGAGTAAGCTGTATCAGTTTCGAATGAAGAAGGGGAGCACAGTAAATGAGCACATCAACCGATTCACAAAGCTTCTTACAGATTTGATAAACGTGGATGTCGTGGTAGGAGAGGAAGACAAGGTAGTCATTCTTCTGAACTCACTCCCACCGGAGGAGTATGAGACATTCACTATGACGTTTATCAATGGAAGGCAGACCTTGGTGTATGATGAAGTGTCATCTGCACTGATGAGTTATAAGACAAGGAAGAAGGAGATGCATCCTTCTCAGTCGAGCTCAGTGGCGGAGGCTTTGGAAGTAAGAAGCAGAGGTTCATCGCGGAAGGGCAAGGAGGTGAGAGGAAGATCAAAGTCCAGGTCGGGCTATAGGGATCTGAGGAAGGATCAGTGCATTTTCTACCGAGAGATAGGGCACTGGAAAGTGGACTGTCCAAAGTTCAAGGGGAAGAAGAAGGAGTCGAAGGCTGAAACAAATCTTGCAAAAGTGACGAATACTCAGAGGAGCAGGTCACAGGCGGATGGAGCAGATTCGGACTCATCAGGTTTCTCGTTTTCAGTCAGTTCTCCCATTATTGGTAACTCATGGAAAGATGAGTGGATTCTGGATACAGGTACAACATACCATGCGTGCCCTAATCGGGGCTGGTTTTCCAACTTTGAGCAGCTGGATGGGTGTTCGGTCGTTATGGGCGACATCACCCATGTAGCGTGGAGGGTGTAGGTACAATCCGAATCAGGATGTCTGATGGGATGGAAAGGGAGCTGAAAGGAGTGAGGTATGTACCTCAGTTGAAGAGAAATCTAATCTCCGTGGGAATTTTGGAAGCATCGGGCTTGGTGTTATCTGTTCGAGATGGCGATCTCAGGATGATCAAGGGCTCGATGGTGGTGATGAAGGGCGTCCGCCGAGGCAATCTCTACTACTTGAAGGGTAGTACGATTACAGATCAGGTGGAGACTTCAAGTTCTTCAGATAAAGGTGGCCCGGAGGACTTGCAGGGAAAGGTCGGACACGAAGATGGAAGGTCTTTGCAAGCTCCTGCAAAGAAGAAATCCATGGAAGGTGCTGCTACCTGCAATTTGGAAGGTGGACACAGCGTTCTGGACAAGAAGACGGTGAGATTCAGCACCAGTACTCACCACAATGAAGGTCTTCTTGATTGTGTTCACATGAGCGTATGGGGACCTGCTAAGACGGCATCGCTTGGAGGTCACAAGTACTTTGTCTCATTTATTGATGATTCATCTAGGCAGGTTTGGATATATCCAATGAGACAAAGGAGTGAAGCCCTAGATGTGTTGATGAAGTGGAGAGGAAGAATGGAGAGGCAGGTAGGTAGGAAGATAAAGGAGCTCTACATCGGTAATGTTGGAATAGACATTGACCAATTCCTACAGTTTGGCCAGAACACAGGGATTGCTACTCACTTCTCAACAGGTACAGATGGGTTGGCTAAAAAGATAGTCCGTTCCTTACTGGAGGAGGTTCGAAAGTTATTGTCTAATTCAGGATTGGACAAGTCGCTTTGGACTGAGGCGACTGAGTATGCTAGCCATCTCAGGAACAGATCGACTGCAATAGGAAATAAAGCTCCATTGGGAACTTGGTCTGGAAAATTTGCTCAAGATCATGGTATGCTGCGGGAATTTGGAAGTCCGGCTTATTTCAGTGCCAAGAGTGGCAAGGTGAATCCGCGGGCAAAGAGGTTTGTCTACTTGGGCGTCAAGGGAAACAGCTACAGGTTTGTGGGACCCCGAAGACAAGAAAATTATGATGAGCAGACATGTCATATTTGGAGAGGCTTCAGTAGTGAAGTCCACTGTCTCTCAGCAGGTGGAGAGGACAGAGACCAAGGAAGGATTGCAGCGGGTGGAGGTTGATGCTACTCCATCATCTCCAGTTGGTTCGGCATCAAAGGATACTTCAGCGGAGGTGACACCGGGTGGAGTTCATGATACCAAAGGTGATGCTGAACAGGTTGACGACATTGTTGAGGATGTCGAGTTATTTGCAGCCATTGGAACCAAGGTGAAACCACGCTCGTGGTTAAAGAAGCATGAATCTCAAGCTTGTGAACGCGACAAGCTCAAGTTGAAGGCCGTTGCTCTCCATGATGGTCGGGAAGAGGTTCATATGACTCAGTCTGACAGGTTCACTGCTGCAGATACAGGTACCATTATTTGAGCTTGCTGAAGCTCATTTCAATGAACTACGGTTGGCTTGATCCTTTTGGGCAAAGGTACGTAGGCAGCCGTAAAGGCGCAGCCATTGGTGATGCAACTCTTATGAAGCTAATTGGGTTCTCGAGATGTTATTTTGGATCTTCACGGAGAGGTGAAGAGTTGTGGCCTATTGAAGCTTCACGTAGAGATGGAGAGACTTCACGTAGAGGTGAAGAGACTTCATGTAGAGGTGAAGTGGTGTGGCCAGTTGGATCTCACGTAGTGGTGAGATGGTGTGATCTCGATGAACAGGTTTATCTTTCGGTTAGAAGATGTTGAGCTTGCATAAGGAGTTGTATGCATCCAGTTGAAGCCGATGATGTTTGGTGTGTTCTACGCAGACTTGGTTGGACCGTCAGTGGAAGACAGGTAGACTAGATAGAGCTAGTTAGTGGAGAGTCAGTGTTGACTCATGTGGAAGTCTTCATGAGGTCGTGAAGCTGCGGAGAAGGAGACACGGGTTGGTGATCGGCAGGTGTAGAAATTCTCCTAAGGTGAAGTATAGGGAAGGCATATGTGGTGCATTCCAGTGGATAGCTGAGCTAAAGATTCCAAGTCGAGATCGTGTGTCGATTTCACCGAGATCGTGTGTCAATTTCGTCCGGTGCGCGCAAGCCGAGATCGTGTGTCGATTTCGCCGAGATCGTGTGTCGATTTCGCCAGGTGATAGACTGAGGTTCGTTGGATGTCGGCTCAGATTTTGGAATCTTCGCCGAGGTGGAGAATTGTTGGAAAGAGAGAGTTTTTTACTGAGGGAGTTGACCCGGACCGTCAAGGGATCGTCGAGGAAGTCGGCGACAAGAGACGATGGAAGAAACAGCATAAAACAGCAGCAGCAGCAGTATCTGGCAGGGTTCGGTCGACCGGTCCGGTCGACCGACGTGCACGACGTGCACAGGCCAGGCAGCGGTCGACCGGCCGGTCGACCGAGAAGCCTGACTGTAAACAACCCAAACTCTCGGGTTTTCTGGGTCGACCGCTGGGTCGACCAGAAGAGGAGAAGAGGATGTCGGTCGACCGGTCCGGTCGACCGACAGTCGGGTCTGGGCGGAAAACTGCTGCTCCGCAGATTTGGGTATTTAAGGCTGTTTTGGTTTCTAGGGTTAGTAAGCAATCACAAAGGCTGCGGGAAAAGGAAGGCTGCATCTCTCTTGCATTCAAAGAGGTTGCTAGCAAGTTGTAATCCTCCTTAAAAGTAATAATCTCTCCATTGATTGCCCCGAGGACGTAGGCATTCAGGCCGAACCTCGTTAAATCGTGTGTTTTGTGATTGTGTGTTCTTCTCTTGTGATTTCTGTGATTTGGGTGTTCTTTGTGGTTGAGATCTGTTGGATCCTCTATTGGTTGTTGTCGGTGCGCACAACAATTAGACTTGGAGAAGGCTCAGCCTTGTTCACATTCTTGATACCCCACTCCCGTTGCCCCAGTGCACTTTACTCTATATATAAAATAATTACTATATTCCAATTTAACAAGATTGATATATCTCAGTAAATCTCCACAGTCTTAGAAAGTACATATTTATTTAAAAAAAAATGGAGGAGAAAATACTACTTATTGAGTCCACTCCTGACTCCTACTGCGTAGGTGCATTGAACCTCAGTTCATGAAATAGTTGCTTTACTCCAATCCTAGAAAATGACATATCACAGTAACCCCCCAAAATCTTGCCATTGCCATCACATGTGCATAGAATTTTTTTTTCCCCCTTGGAAAGAATGTATCCATAATTATCAAATAATAAGCACAAGGTATTCTAAGATTGATATGTTACAGCTCTACTACACCAAAGAAAACCACAATATAGCAATTACAAGAAATGGAAAATCATCAGCCATGATGAAGGTCTCAACCATCCATGGAGTCATCGTCTTCTTGGTGTTGCTTTCGACTTTCGATATCTTCTCGACTCCCTTGCTCTCGCAAACAATGTAGGAACCCTACAGTTATAAGTACGTTCTACAACTAGTATCTCAGTTGCTAACCGAGCCAAAAAAAATAATAATAATTGCATGTAATATTGCAAGAAAAGTGCTCAGAGTCGTTAATGGCGCCGGCACTTTCTCTATGAACTTCTGCTCTCCTTCTGATTGCATGCAGCAATGCAAGAAGGCCGCGCCGAGAGCAGAGACGGCCGGCGTGCTACTGTCCATGTTGAAGTGGCGACCAACTTCTTTTATTGCTATGTAAAAAAAAATTGTGTGGAGATTTTTTGTGGCCTGTCCTCTTTCAATCTTTCAATTAATGTACCATAGGTTTTAAACTCATGACAACAAATAAATTTTCGTGATAAATATGAGGAAGATGACGCTTTATAGTTTATACCAAGAGATGGAGCGATCGCTTTACTAAATGAACTTAATATTGATCATTCTCTCTTTTCTCTCAGTCTCTCTGAAAGAGACCTTGCAAAGTTTCTCTCGAAATATAATGTCACTTGAGTAACCATGAAACATTATAGAATTCACCATGAAACATTATAGAATTCACTCTACATATTTTCTTTGGGCTCGCAAAGTCTTAAGGGTTTTGGGATCCGATAATCTTCAGCTTAATTTCAAAAAAAAAAAAAAAACTACAATCATACAACTTTGAGAAAAGAAATTATCAAAAATGCAAACTCTCCAGGGTCCTCAAATTTGAGACCGACTGAGATACAATATGGTGCCAAATATTCTTTCACCATTATTTTGTTATCTGTTAATTATGCATTTCACGAGATTAATAATTTAGCATTTTCAAAAGTATCCCAAACTTTAAACAAAAAAAGCAATGCACGTTATAAAAAAATTTAAACTGTCTACATTTTGTTTCTTTTAATCTACTTTTGAGATTTGGTTTGCCTTTCTCATGAAGCTGTCTGCTGTTTAGTTCAATCCGTCTACCTTTCAGTATCTATCTTTCAAGGCAAACTGCCTATTTTTGAAATCAGTCTATCTTATTTATGAAATTATCTATTTTAAGTTTAATGCGTCTACTTTTTATGTGAAACTGTGAATTTTTGTTTAGTCTGTCTACTTTCGAGATCAGTGTATCAGCTTTTTTTTATTAACTGATCTACTTTTAAGTTTAGGGCCGTTTGTTTCGCGTAAAACTCCGTAATTCGTAAATGACTTACTACCCAGTTATAATTACGGCGTTTGTTTGGACCGTAATTCGTAAAAGACTTACGTAACTCAACTAACACTCACTTGCAACCCAGTTACCACTCACTTACAGCTCAGTTACAATTAATTTTGTGGTCATACAAATTTGTAATATTTTTTTATATTAATATTAAATTTTTTTAATATTTAACTTTTTTAATATTTATTTGCAGTACTAAAACTTTTAAAATTGTAAAATAGTTAATTTTGTGGTCAACTTTTTCACTTACGACTTATACATTATGACAACCAAGGTACAATACACTTTGCCACTTTACAATTTTATATTACCAACCAAGCACCGTAAAATTTACATACATGTAACTTATTTACAATTGTAAAAAACTTTACCAATTACAACTACGAATTACGGTCAGTTACGACAACTAAACAGACCCTTAATGTGTTTATTTTTCATGTGAAAGTCTATACACTTCTTAAATCAATGTCTTTCTTATGAAATTGTGTACTTTATATGGTTCATGTATCTTCATTTCACCGCAAACCGTCTACCTTTTAGTTCAATATGTATCTTTCAAATCATTATATCTGTTTTTTCTTGTGAAATTGTTTACTTTTTATTTCAAGCATGCCTGGCTACTTTTCATATACAAACTGTCTACCTTTCATATCGGGAAAACTATTGCTACAAAGGATTTAAATCTTTTAGGAGAAAAAACAATAAAAATTTAAGAGAAAAAAATGAGTAAAACAAGATCCAATAAGGAAAATTTTCCTAATATAGTTTATTTGCCTTTCAACCATTTCAAATTGTCATTCCATTTGCTCCATCCAAAAAGTAAGCAAATTTTAATATATTTTCTCCTATTTTTAATAGAAAATCTTCTTGTGTTTATTTGCTGCTTAAATCTTGTAAAAAAAGTGATGACAAACTATGACATACTTAAAAAAAGGTACACGCTTCCTTTTAAGATAGGAATACTGAAGGTTTAAAATTAGGCATACCAGTTTCAAATGCCATTGTCACTTAAATAGCAAATGTCACTGTAATATAATGGTAACACTTCTTTGCAGTGGTTAAGAGATCTAGGGTTCAAATCTCACGTGCATTAAGTTACAGACTTTATTCAAAAAAAAAAAAAAACCTATAAAAATCTCACATTTCCTTGTACTTTCTTTAAAAAGAATCTTGCAACGCAGCCGAAGTGAATAATCTTAATATTACACGTGGACAACATATGATAGTATGAGTATATAACCCGATACTATAGGCGGACAATTTTACAGTTCGCTTTCATTTAGTGCCAACCTGGTGCAGCAGCACTCAGAGAAGTTATATAAGAATTACGACAATATTTTGCATCATATATTATCTCGTAATATAGAAAGTTAACCAAGTTTGAGTTCCCAAAAAGTTATCAACAATTTAAAATTTCGCACATTATTAGTTGACAAAAGGACACAGCTACAAGGTAATTACAGAAACAGATGCTTGCTTACATAGAAACATATAAACAAAGCAAGGTGTTTGGTTTGAAGGAAGTGGGCGGAAGTAAGGAAATGAGGAAGTATAATTGATCACTTTCCTATCTATCCAAACACTAGAAAAGGAAAATAAGAAAATCCCTTTTCCTTTTCTATTCTCTCTTTTACACAACCATTTCCTCACTTCCAGAGTGTTACAGTTAATTTTGTGATCATGTAAATCTCATTTGTAATACGTTGTAGCGCAAAACAGTTAATTTTTTGATCATGTAAATTTCACTTGCATTCTAATTACAGTCTATTTTTATTCTTCTTAATTAATTTTTATTTTAATATTATTTACGGTCAACTTTTTCACTTCCACTTCCACATTACCATCCAAACACCAGAAAAGACATAACATTTTCCAAACTACACTTCCCAGCAACATCCAAACACCAGAAAACTTACTAACTAATTCTCAAGTTTCAAAGGGAACTATTATCACTTCCTCACTTTCTTACTTCCTCACTTTCACCCTTAACTAAACATGCCCTAAATGTGTTACACTAGTGTTAGTGTAGTAAAGTTAATAAAACCTCTTTGTAGTTGGCAAAAACTCTGGAGGTCAAATCCCGCTTACACCAGGTTACGACTTAACTATGACCGAACATTTGCTTACCAGCACAAGAAAGATGAAAGAGAAACTTCACATCAAGGGGAGTCTTTAACTTGAGACACACAGAACTTCAATTTTATCATAACAATTCATTTAATCTGCGAATGTAAAAAACTCAACTGTATAGTACTGATCTATTTGGTTGTCGTAAGTCGTAAGTCGCAGATTCTTTTACAGTTGTAAGTTAGTTACATGCAAGTAAGTTTTACGGTGTTTGATTGTTAATGTAAAATTGTAAGTGGGAAGGTATATTATGTTTTACAATATTTATTTGTCGTAATGTGTAAGCTGTAAGTAAAAAAGTTAATCAAAAAATTAACTGTTTGGTTATTTAAAAATATTAAAAAATGACAAAAATGCTAAAAATATTAAATATTAAAAATATTATATATAATAGTAATTAAATAATTAAAAATTAAATTGAATTTATTAAAAATATAATATATTAAATAATAAATAATTTTAAAATAAAAATTAGTAAATATTAAAATATTTAAAAATAAATATATTAAATAATAAATAATTAAAATTTTAATCTAATAATTAAAACTTGTTAAATATTACTAATCTATAAATAAAGTAAGAATTAAAATTAAGTGGAATATATTATATTAATCTAGTAACTAAAAAAATTAATCTAATAATAAAGAAGATTCTAATATTAAAAATTATTAAATTATTAGTAAAAATTTTAATCTAATAAAATATGTAATCTAATAATTAAAAAAGAATTTTTTATAATAAAATATTAGTTTAATTATAATTAACTGTCCAATACAAATTTGCATAACCACAAAATTAATTGTTTGTGCTGCAAGTGAAATTTGCATGACCCAAGATCTCGGATCCACCAGACGTGGTCCAAAGTTTGTCCAGTGTTTGTGCTGTTAGTGAGCTAAAGAGACACCCACCACCTTGACGCAGAGCTCGGACCCAGGCCCTGTCGCAAAGTGCAGCATTGTGCGACCGTCGGAATCGTTTATGGAGATCAACCTCGGTGACGACGTCGGAGAACTTGGACTCGGCGGAGAACGTCAGAGAGCATCGTGGACTCGTTGGTGAACGTTGGATAGCGTCGTGGACTCGTCGGAACAATTGGCAATGACGTGAACATCGGTGAATGTCGTCGGGGGAATTGCCGACGATGTGGGAGGAGGAGCAGTCGGCGACGACGTGAGAGAGAGCAGTGCTGTGGGAGAAGGATTAGTGGGATTGCGAGATATTTGATTTTTCTTTTTTTGTCTGTTGAACTCCCATAACAGAGACGGAGTAAAATGGCTGGGTGTGGGTGTCTCTTTAGCTCCTTCACGCATCCCGATGCAACATCAATCCAATGGACCACTTCGTGCGAAGGACGGGTTAGCTCCTTCGCGTGAAGGAGCTAACCTGAGCCCCATATTCTTTATTCGTATGTCCAGTATAGTTAAAGTCTTACACTGATTTCTAGTATGGTTTCTTAGTAGAGGTTGTGTGGTTCATCTTTGATGAGTTTAGTAAGTTATCAGTGCTAACTTGTCTTGGATTGTAACTGTTGAAGATGTACTGCCAACTCATTTTTGTATCATAAAGTGATCAACAATAGTTGTAATAGCTTTTAGATTCATGAATTATGTCAAATCCCAGGATTCTTATTTTAATTTGGACATTTAGCAGGTGTAAATAGCTATGTAAAGAATGATCGAGGGGCAACATCTTAATACAAATACCATTCAAATTTTTTCTTTCGCATCATAAACATTTAGAAGATTTAGCTTGCAGGCGTACTGAGAATCCTTGAATTTGTTCACTTCATCCTTTTCTTCCCTTCTTCTTTGACAATTGCAGTTCGCTCCTTGTACGCTATGAAAGTATTCGTGATATAGCCTAGATAATTATATAACATTTTCTCATTATTTATTCAATAACCTTGCAATAGCCCAGAGAATGGCTCTTAAAAAAAAAAAATCCTAAACCCATAGATTTTGAGATCCAAAGTATCAAGAATCATATGCACCGACTATCTAAAATTAATCAATTTATCAGTCAAGAAGATAAGAACAACATTATCACCATTTATCTTTACACAGAATATTAGTGCTAACTTGTCTTAAGAAGACCAAAAATCTCCCAGATAAAAATTTTGTGAAGGAATATTGAACCACTATCTTCAGTGCAGGCAACACAACAGAACTATCAAGCATTGATCCATTTTGCGACCGTCAGAATCCTCCATGGAGATCGACCATGACGATGACTTCGGAGAATGTGGACTTGTCGGAGAATGTCGGAGAGCATCGTGGACTCGTCGGTGAATGTTAGAGAACGTCGTGGATTCGTCGGAACAATCGGCGGTGACGTGGAGAATGTCAGTGAACATCATGGGAGCAATTGGCGATGACGTGGGAGGGGGGGCAGTCGTCGACGACGTGAGAGGGAGCAGTGCTGTGGCAGATGGATCAGTGGGATCAAGAGATATTTGATTTTTTTTTTTTGTTCTGTTAAAACTCCCATGAATGTAACGGAGGCGGAGTAAAACGGCTGGGTGTGGGTCTCTTTAGCTCCTTCACGCATCCTGTTGTGCGCAGGACGACAATCCCTCTGAGGAATCCACCAACCAGGTGGAGACTGATGCAGCCGGAGATGTACCCAATACGACAAGAATAGAGAACAAAAGAGAAAAAAAACAATCAATACAGTATTTAACGAGATTCGGCAACGTGCCTACGTCCTCGGGACAAGGGAGAGAGAGATTTTATTGATCCAGCAATCAATACAAACTAATACAGGGGATACTTAAGGAAACTTTCAGGGATACAATACATGAGGGCTCTATCTCTTATTTATACCCACAGAGTCCTAGGGTATTAGAAAACCCCGATTGAATTTGATCCCAACCATAAAAGGAATCCGAATCTATAAAGGACAGCAGAAAACGCGTCTGTCGGTCGACCGGCCGGTCGACCAACCCATGCCACGGTCGACCGCGCCGGTCGACCGTCTCCAACCGAGACTTGGCTCCTTTCAGTCGGTCAACCAGGCGGTCGACCGCTTCCCTGCAAAGGTCGACCGGGCGGTCGATCGTTCCGTGTCTGTGCACCTCGTGCACACCGGTCGACCGGGCAGTTGACCGGCTCCTTACATCGGTCGACCGGACCATCGACCGTGCACTGTTATAACCTGCTGCATGCACCATTTCTCGCTCCTTTGTCTTCCGATCTCTGTGTTGGAATTGAAGAATATAAGTATGAATCTTCGAGTTGAATTATGGCGAGATCCGTTGATCGAATCAATTGGATGATGGTTGGAGTGTGTTCTCCTTCCTTTGGGGATGAACGTGGTATATTCACATGTTCAATTCCGACTTCGAATGAATGAGATATTCAAGTCTAAAGATTGCCTAATTCAAAGCCAAAATGGGACTAAAGGTAGCTAAAAGCATTTAGTCCCACATTGGCCATGGGATGGAAGTTTGTGGTGTATAAATAGAGAAAATTGAGAACAAAGGGCGTGCCCTTTGGGTACTTGGAGTTTTCGCGCGCGATTGGAGGGATCTATGCCCGCCCGCACGTGTGTGCGCGCGCGCGCGCCGCCGGAGTCGGGCTCGGGCTCGGGCTCGGGTCCGGGTCTGGGTTCGGGTTCGGGTTCCCTACCTGGCCTGGTTCTTTTTGAATCGGGTCTCGCGGGTATGGATTGCAAGCATACCCGCTCCGCTACCCGAACCGGATCCAATCCGCCCGCCAACAGACCGCTCCGCGTCAGTTGGACTGCCAACAGTTGCGACTGTTGGGCTGCCAACAGACACGACTGCTGGGTCGAAAGGGTGCAACCTTTCATTGAGTTCGAACCCGTTGGCCCCTCCTGGAGCGCTATATAAAGCGCTCCGATCTCTCAATTGAAGACACATCAACACCAAGTAAACAACTCTCTCTCTTTCTATCTGAGTTCTGAAGCAGAAGCAAGCCTGCGTTCTGAACTGGGAAGTAGAGTTCCAAAGCGACTTCCAGCGAGAAGTGGGAAATCCGTAACTCGGTTTCCGAATCGACTTCCAAAGAAGATTCTGCAAAATTCGTTCTGAAAGAGGGCTTAGAAAATTCAACAAATTCTTTTATAGAATTGTTGTCTGAATCTAAGACTTCTGAAGAAGAATATTCTTCAACCTTCCTTCGTCCTCAACAGTGGGTGCTACTCCAAAGTAAAGGCAAATATTCATCCGAAATTTGTCCTTGTACTGCTGCTTCAACGATCCTGTGGAAGGTACTGGTTGACTACGGTTCGACCATACGGTGATTTGGTAGTGCTATCCAAATACCTTGAAGGAGTGTTGTATCTTGGGAGACCAGCGTCCATTATCCCGTTAGCACTGGTGCGGGGGACGTAATTGTCTTAAGGAGATTCGCTCTAAGCGTACCTCACTCCAAATACTGTATAAGTGGATTAAGTCCTTTATACAGGGGATATACTTTATAGTATATCGAGACTGATTTAGATTCAGTCTATTGGTGTTTAACCAAGGAAGGAAATTGAAAAGTGGTTCTTAAATTAAGGAACGTTCTATTGAACGGAAAACCTCCCACCTGATATTTGCCGACCTGGCCAATTAGATCGTTGATATCCCAGTGATCTTGATTAGTTGTCAGATTGATTCCTGTTAAGCAGAGAAACCAACACTCTGTGCTATCTTCCTCTATCTCATCTATTTCCTCTCTCCCTACACATCCCGATGCAACATCAATCCAACGGACCACTTCGTGCGAAGGACTGGTTAGCTCCTTCGCGCGAAGGAGCCAACCCGAGCCCCTAGTATAGAGCCCTTGTTGATCAGCAGTAGACGAGCAGTGAATACGAGAGTTTCGACTTGAACCCCGCATGTTGCCTGGGATCAGTATGAGAGAAGCACGTGCCTGTGTCATGTTAAACATTTCTGATGGAATTTACATGATTGTGTACCCAGGACGGCCGCAGCCTTCTGGAACACTCCACTCGATGTTTTGTGTTGGATCTTTAATATTACAAGCCGGAATCCAATAAAGATAATGAGGGTGTGGATTTTCATAAAAGTTTATGATGTTCTATGAATCGGTTGACATACTCGAGTACACGAATTTGAAAACAACAATGTGTCCCTACAAGGGGAATGGATGTCCGAGAACCCAGAACAGTTTGGGTCGGTACCACAGTATCAATAAATATGTATCTATCATATTCTGCGAAAAACTGATCTGGGTTCATTTTCACTGTCCATACGTGATGTCCAATTGCTCAAGGTGTCCTTGCATGTGAAAATTTTCTCCAACTGTGGTGTGATATTTAATCCCCCCTCCAAAAAAAAAAAAAAACCTGATGTAGTAGGAAGGCAGAGTCGATGTAGGAAGGTAGAGTCGACCATCCGGTCGACCGAGAAAAGTAACAGAATACATGTGAGGAGAGAGGGTAAAATCTTGTTGAAAGAGTTTTTAAACTCTGTTGAAGATTGGTCAAATATCGATTGAATCAATGGTATCAAATACGAGAACGTATCAGTCGTATCAATGATGGAATTGAACATGAGGAACCTAGTCTAATCGACTAGAGTAATAACCTAGTTGATTAATGATATAAACAGAGAGTTGAAAAATCTGTTTCATTACAGACTAGTCAACTATGCCAAATTCCTAGTCGACTAATAGGAGTTATTAGTCGACTAGGTTATTTCCTAGTCGACTAATGCGGCTGCAGCGGCCTGTTTTCAAATTTGATTCTGAATTCGCTTCTGATCCGAATTAAGTGTTTTTGGTTTTCTTTTCTTCATGGTTTCATTGGCTATATAAAGAGGGGTATTGTCCCCATTATTTGTAACCTGTAATTGAATGATTCAAGAAGAACTCTTCCCCTTTCCCCGATGACGTAGGCAAATTGCCGAACCTCGTTAAATCTTGTGTTCTCTCTTTCTTTCTTTTGTTTACTTGTTTGTGTGATTGGATTGACTATTCTCTGGTGTCCATCTTCTTTGTTGATTGGACTCCCAACAAGTCGTATCAGTGCTTTTTGGGTTCGAAGGGGAGTTTTCGTTCAGGTGGAGCAAATCAACTTGGAGACTGTTTACAGTTTCGTTCGGAGGCAAAGATTTAATCTTTTATTTGAATTTATTTTCACCAATTGTTTTCTGCATTGTGTTGAGGAATTTATTGAGATGATGGCTGGAAAAAGTCAATCCACGGTGAAATCTTGAACCCACATCAGATGAAGATCGATGTGGTAAAGTTTGATAGCACAAACAATTTTGGAACGTGGAGGTGTGAGATGATGAATGCATTGGCGACATCAAATCTTGAAGACACTCTATGATTGAAAGAAAAGCCAAAGGAGACTTCTGAAAAGATTGTGAAAAGATGAATAGGACAGTGTGTGATCTTATAAGGTCTTGTTTGACACAATACATCAAGTATCATGTGTTATATGAGACGTCTGCAATGAAAATGTGGGAGATTCTCGAGAAGAAATATCTGATGAAGAGTATTGAGTCTCGAGTGCTTCTAAAGAGGAGGCTTTATCGTTTCCAGTTGAAGAATGGACTCTTTATTGCTGAGCACATGAACAGCTACATAAAGTTTCTTACAGATTTAGTTAATGTGGATGTAGATATCGAAGAAAAGGATAAAATGTTGATTCTTTTTAATTCTTTTCCTGATGAAGAGTATGAGACCTTCGTCCTCATCTTGATTAATGAGAAACAATCACTTAGTTATAATGATGTGTCGGCTGCTTTTGTAAATTATGAAGTGAGGGGGAAGGATAAGCAATCTTCTTCTAGTAGTACATCAGCAGAGGCGTTAGTGGTAAGAGGCAAGAGTTCAAATCAGAATGGCAAAGGTGTTCGCGGGAGATCAAAGTTCAGACCAGAGTTCAGAGATCTGAAGAAAAATCAGTGTGCCTTCTGTAAAGAGTTAGAGTACTGGAAGGTTGATTATCCAAGAATTAAAGATAAGAATGAGGGAAAAGAGTCAAAGACTGAAGCAAACCTTACACAGGTGATCAATACTTAACCGGGTTGTACTTCACATGTAGATGGATCGGATTCAGACTCATCTATATTTTCATTCTCAGTCACTACTCCTACCATAAGTTACTCAGGTGATTCTGAGTGGATGATTGATACAGAAGCTACCTATCATGTGTGTCCCAACAGGGATTGGTTTTCTAGTTCTGAGAAACTAAATAGATGTTCCATTATCATGGGTGATGATCATCGATGTCAGATGGAAGGGATAGGTACTGTCTTGATCAAGATGTTTGATGGGATGGTGCAGGAATTGAAGTATGTGAGGTATGTACCTCAACTGAAAAGGAATCTTATTTCTATTGTGCCTTGGAAGCATTGGGTCTTAAAGTATCTATTAGAGATGAAGTTCTCAAGATGATTAAAGGCTCGATGGTTGTTTTGAAGAGCGTCCGACGCAATAACCTTTACTACTTGAAGGGTAGTACGGTTACAGAGTAAGTGACGACTTCTATAAATTCAGATAATGATTGCACCTAACTTTGACATATGAGGCTCGGACATACAGGAAAAAAAAACCTTTGCAAGCTCTTGCAAAGTAAAGTTTATTGAGAGGTACCAGTATCTGCAAATTAGAATTTTGTGAACATTACATCATCAGAAAGAAGACCAAGGTGAGATTTAGCACCGCAACTCATTGCACCGAGGGAATTCTAGATTATGTTCACACAAATATCTGGGGACCTACCAAGATGGCATCTATTAGAGGTAACTATTACTTTGTGTTTTATACTGATGATTACTCTAGGCGATGTTGGGTATATACCATGAAGTATAAAGGAAAAGTCCTGGGTTGTTTGTGGAGTGGAAGAAGAACATGGAGAAGAATACGGGAAGGAAGATCAATATACTCTATTCAGACAACAGAAGAGAGTACACAAGCGATCCTTCCCTATAGCTTTGTCGCGATGAGGGCATAGAAAGACACTTCACAGTAAGAGAAACACAACAAAACGTGATAGCTAAAAGGATGAATAAGACCTTACTAGAGAAGGTCTATTGCATGTTATCTAATACCGGTATATCGAAATCTTTTTGGGCTAAGGCATTAGCGTATGCTTGCCATCTCATTAATAGGTTGCCTTCGTCTGCAGTTGGAGGTAAAACTCCTCTAAAAGTTTGATCAGGAAAACTTGCTCAGGATTACTATTGCGAGTATTTGGGTGTCTGGCCTACTATCATATCAAGGAAGATAAGTCAGAGCCAAGGGCGAAAAAAGGTGTGTTCGTAGGATTCAAGAAAGGAGTTGAAGGCTACAAAATTTGGGATCCAAAGGACAAAAAATTTATCTTGAGCAGAGATATCATGTAAGATCCCTGGTTAGAAATACTGTATTTTCATTTTCCTATTCGATTTACTGATTATTTTTATTTAATCAACTTAATTTATTATTATTATTATTATTATTCTTGTGATTATTATTATTTAATATGCAAAATTATTTTTGGGAGTATTAAATATTAATTTGGCTTTACATTTACTAATAGTATTTGTCAGCATATTTAATTACTGATTACTGTTAATTCTATTTTGATTATTAATTATTTTTGTTAGTAGTGGTTGTTACTATTACTAATTTATTTCGGGTATTATTATTAATTTACTAGTAGTATTATTACTACTTGTTTTAGTAGTAGTTGTTATTAATATTGATGATTACCATTATTAGTATTGTAATTAGTATTGCTCATTATTATTAGTATTATTGTTTTCTCTTCCATATTCTAATTCTCTATTCATACCCATGCCCATTACCCTATTACACAATTAGACCCCAAACCCATTAGATTATAACCCAAACCCAATCCAACCCGAAACCCATTAACTAACCCCCTATATAATCCTAACCTAAACATAATCATTAATCCCTAATCTAATTTCTCCTCCCAACGCATCCAGCCGCCAACACCCCCTGCCCTTCCCTGGCGCGCAAACCCCTTGCGCACAGCCACTGCCACCCTCTCTCCATGCACCATGGCCGCCCCCATCTTCCTCAGGCCGAGCGGCAACCTCCAACCCACGCTGACAGGCCACGACAGCCCCTCCCAACCTTGTACAGATCTCCACATGGCCCCTGCTCCTTGCGTGGCGCACAGCGCAAGGCAGCAACAACAACCCCCGGCAACACCAGTCCCTGCGCACTGCAGGCCGAGCCCGCGCACAGCAGAGATCCAACTCCCCCAGCCGCTCCTTGATCCAGCCCCAAGGCAGCACGGTCGTGCCCCCTTCGCTTGCTGCGATCCACAGCCGGCACAGCTCACCAGCCCTGCCGCCAGCACCCCTCCGCAGCAGCACCTCCACCACTGCCGTGTGCACCACCCGCAACCCACGGCCTTGCCCAGGTTGCAAACAGTAGCCAGCCTCCTTCCCCTCTGATCTGCGCCACAGACCAGACCAGCCCCCACAGCCACCAGCAGCCCCGGCCAACTTCAGCAGCAGCAGTCCAGGCCGAGTCACCCCTTGGTCGGATTCCCCCTCTGACGTGAGACGTGCGCGCAGCAGCAGCAGCAATGGCAGAACGCGCCCCTGCGCACTGCCTTCTCCCTTGGCCTGTCGCTGGCACTTTCCCCTAGTCTGTTGCTTTCCCTCGACAGCAAAGCCCTGTCCAGCGTGTCGGAGTTCCTCCCCATGATGTGAGTGTCTCCATTTCCCTCTCTATTCATTTAACAATATATGTGTGTGTTTACATTAATTGCTATCATGATTAATTATGTGAGTGCGTATGTACATGTATTTGTGTGAGTTCTCAATTCTCACTCTCTTTATTTATGTGGTATGCGTGCGTTGGTTTGGCTTGTACATGAGATTTAATAGACATACAAGTAAGAGTTGGGAATAATATGAATCTATATATTAATTCATGTGAGTTGATCTCTCCCTCTCTGTGTTTATTATGTGTTTGTTTTAATGTTTACAAGATTGGGAATATGTGTAGGTTCATTTCAATATCAGGTTTGCAGGATTATTAGTCGACTTGCCCCTTTTATTAGTCGACTAATACCACTATTAGTCGACTTACCATAGCCCTCTAGTCGACTTGGTGACTATTTAGAAAAGTTGTACGCTCTCTGTTTGTCGACTGTAACCTATATTAGTCGACTTATCCCTCCTATTAGTCGACTTGTACTTTGTATAGTCGACTTATCCTATTTGATAGTCGACTAACCCAGTCCAAATCCACTACCCTAGTCGACTTGCTCCTCCCCTAGTCGACTAACTTTAGTCTGACTGTTGTTCTTAGCTTTCTTATGGACTGAGGACTTTACCCCTCAGTTATGATCTTGGTTATAGTTGGATGAACCTGGTTTGAGGAATAGGTATTGATTGAATTGACCTGACTTGATAGATCTTAGATACATATATCTGATATGTTACTGAGTTTTAGGATCTTATGATTGACCTTGATAGAAGTGAGAATTGTGAAGACTTGGGGATCAGAGTAGATTGATAGGGTGAGAGAACTAAGCTCTGATTATTGATATATTGGAACGGTAGTTATTGTATCAGATTACTCGATATGAATTGATACTTGATGATCATGTGACTATTGGAATTATGAGTTGGTTGTATTGACTTATAAGTGAACTATTCTAAATTGCAGTTCTTTGAGGATGTTTCCTATTTAGATATGATTGTGGTGTGTGTTGATTTGTTGATCTCGAGGATATACCATGTGCTTCATGTTTAGTTATTAATTACTTCAGTTAATAGAGATTGAGTTATGGTGATAGTGATGTATTCGATATCAGTGATCTTGTACTTTAGAGTTATCAGATAGCAGTCATCACGTTATCAGTTGGTGAGATTATTTGTTGGTGATCATATGATGTATTTCAGAGTTTATAGTAGCTGTTGGATATGGGTACCAGTTATTAGTTGTTTGTGACACTATTGTATTAGTGGCTATATCTCCAGTATTCTATTTCAGATGTCAGATATTAGTTGTCAGCTACTCAGTTGTCAGATATCAGTTGTCAGTTGTCAGATTATCAACTATTATTGACATCACTAGTTGTTGTAGATATCAGTTACTCTTTAATAATAACTCACATTGATTGCTTATTAATAAAAGATATCATAACCCGGGAAACAGTGGTAATTGCCTGATGATGCATGTCGTGTATTTTGGAAGGACTTCTTATGGTACCGAGTTGTGGGTTCCAACCATGGGGAACCAAGGTAGTACTGGCTACCTATTCAGTTGTCAGTTGTCAGGGCTATGCCCGAATTACGGTGTCACACTGGTTGTCTTTTCGTGTGGGGCTGTGGTCTTCAGATATTAGAGCCTTGCGGCTTATCCTGGTTCAGTGCCAGCGGTGTTAGACCATGGTACCGGGCATGCACGGTACCCTTTCAAAACACATGCACTATATTGGCAGGCAGTTACAACAACGATAACTTTGTTTGATATGTGGGAAAATGGCTGTGGTATGGGACACAGCTAAGTACTACATTAGTTAGGTTAATAATAATCAACCAGACTAGTGACATATGTTAGGTTACACATTCAGATATCAGTTGTTTGTTTACAGTTGTGATAGTTGACTTTTTATCTACATACATGTTGTTATTCAGTTACCCTTCAGTTCAGCTGTTTATCATGTTATTTAGTTATCTTATGACTGCAGTTTATCTTGTTATTATTTTGTGCACATTGGTTATATGCACGAGCTCTCCCCTTTGCACACACACTCACCAGGTCGCTTTCTGACGACCTTGGATTTGCACGTCCAGATATTGGACGCTTTGTTTCTATTGTGCAAGTGTACGATAAGACTGTACGCTTCGCGAAGAGCTGGAGCTTCTCCCTATTCGATTCCGGTATTCTTATCCTTATTACCGTCCTGTTATTTCCTGATTCTCGTTGTATCAGATTCAGTTGTTATTTCAGTCTTCATTTATATGATATCATGCGTGAATGCTTATATGCGATATTGCAGTAATCATGATTTATTACAGTTAGATTCATAGCTTGTTTCGGTTTACTTAAGGCTTAGCGCGTATACGTGAGGTATTTTCCTTGCGTATATGCGTCGCTGACTCGTGTCGCGTCTCCGCTCCGGCGTATTTTGGGAAGCAGGGCGTGATACATCATGTTTGATGAGCTTCAATGGTGAAACCTACAAATTCTCAGCTGGTGAAAAATCAGACGGCCAACAGGATATTGCAGTAGGTGGAGAGTGATGCTACTTCACCATTTCTAGACAGATCAGTATCATTTTAGGTGATACCCTCGGTGATACAGGGAGATGATCAGGTAGCCGAACAAGATGCTGATAATGATGAGGATCAAAACAGGCTATGGGTAATGTCAGCGAATCCATCGCAGTTAGGAAAACTCAGAGAAATTCACGTAAGCCGAGTTGCTTACTACTAACATGATCATGGTTCTATGCTCTCCCAGTCGTTGAGGAGCAATCTCGTCTACTTACAAGGAAGCTGAAATCAGTTCGGAGTTCAAGATGTGGAAGGAAGCCATGATGGAACAGATGAGCTCTCTACACAAGAACGATACTTGAGAACTGTCAGAGTTGCCAAGGGAAGAAGGCGATAGGTTGTAAGTGGGTAATTGCAAAAAAACAGGGATTTTTAGATAGCGATACTCTACGCTATTGTACGCGTCGGAAAAATCACGATTGCAAAATTCTTTTACTTGAATAGAAGATTACAACGGATACAATCCAATTACAAAAGAGAGGGAATCTCTTTATTAATTCTCCTCTTTATTTAATGCTGGGTTCTTCATGTGGTAGTGGAGAGTGAGTCTTGTTCTCCGTTGACCGGCCGAACGTCAAGTTTCTCTTATGGACCCTCTCTTTGGATCTACTGGTGGAGTAGTGTAGGCTGTCCAAAAGTTACTGGAGGACAAGCCATTGAAAAGCAAAGTTTCAACCTCTAGACGCGAGGGACTAACACCCGCGTCTCAGCATCAAGGCGCGTTGCTCGACACCCGCGTCTCAGCATCAAGGCGCGTCGGCCTGACACCCGCGTCTCAGCCTCAAGACGCAAAGGTCTAAAACCCGCGTCTCAGTTATAACCGCCTTGGTTAAGGGACCAATCACTGCCTACACGTAAGGGAAATCAGCCCCCATCGTGGCGTGTCTTTAGCAGGCACGTGGGTTAGTTACCGCCCATGTAGCGGGGAAGTTGGCCCTCATTGTGGAGCGTTTTCAGGAGGCACGTTCACCCCTCGGACCTCTATAAATAGCCTCGTTTGCTATGAGGTCGGGGCGATCGGCAATCAGAAGGGGGAGGAGATCAGAGAATCAATCGGACGAAGAGAGACAGAGGGCGACACAGAGAGAAAAGAAGCAGATCAACTCTTCAGCAAGTTCGCTGCGTACGAGCTAGCTTTCGCCTACCTTCTCTTTTAGAGTTTTGGTAGACAGAGCTGTGTCACTCTTTCTACCGGCCGAAGAGGAGATCCCTGAAGGACGATCATCTGGTCAACGGAGAACAAGATTCACTCTCCACCGCCACGCGAAGAACCCAGCCTTAAACAAAGGGGGAATTCAAGATTCAATATTCTCCCTCCCTTGTAACCGGAAGGAACAGTTTTTGTTGTAATCCTTTTCAATTGATTCAAGAAAAACTTTTACTGCAATTCCTGTCATCTCCTTTTCCGGGTCATACAAGAGATGTCGACTCCGCTGGGGACTACGTTTGTCACTGAGGAGCAAATAGTGGCGCAAGATGACGTCCACTATAAGGGAAAGATGGTCGAATCGCTCGTTGTCGAGTTCGACCAGGCGAAGTACGAAGAGTTTCTCTCTTCCGGCTCCAAGAGCCCAAAGACCCGCGTCTGCTGCCGGGTCTCGACGGGGAATGGCCTCGAGGCCCGATCTGTGGCTTTCTCGAGCTCCCCTGCTGCCGACTGTGCCAAGCAAGGTACACGCACCAACGCCTCTCAGAAGGCCCGCGTGGTCCCAGGCACATCTACCTTTGCGACCAACCGCGTCGCACAGAACACCCGCGTCAGCGTCTCTCAGGAGACCCGCGTAGTCAAAGTCCCTGGTGTCCAGCATCAGGATGTCGTTGGTCTCTCTCCACCTTCTCGACGCAATCGAAACGCTGAGCGTCGACAGAGGAGACGTGCGCGTCAGCTGCAAGTTGGAACCATTGGTTGTCCAACTAAGGCTGGATGCGACGTACAATCTCGCGCCTTACCCGCGCCACGTCCAGTACGTGAAATCCGCGTTTGGCGCCCCAAACGCGAGATTCCTTCAGTTAGGTCCTCTGAGGACCAACTCACCAAACGTCAAGATGAGACCTCTGCGCCTCGTCAAGCGCAAGAGGCACAAGCCCATAGGCGTGGGGCCCAACAGCCCATCCTCTCTCAAGTGTCTCCGCTCCGACACACCAAACAGCAACGCGACAGGCACGTTTTGTCTCAACAGAGACGCCAGACGCGCGCTGAACAGCTGCGACGCAAGAACCGCGTCTCTGATGTCTGCGTCCAGGCTGTACAGCACATGGATGCCTCCCGTCTTCGACGTTGCGAGGCTAATCTTTTCAATCCCCCTCCCATGGACTTGAGGGATTATCTGACGAAGAAAAGAAGTGCCAATCAGGCCACTTCGTCGTATTGCTGCCAACGGCTCATCCATATGCTCTATGAGTGCCGTTGCGGATCAGGCGTACACCAGCAGTCTTTAGTCAGACAGCTGACCCTGATTCCTCCGTCAGCTAAAAGAAGACGCTCCCACAGAAGGAGAACCTTCTCTGACGTTGAGTACTCGGAGCTCACTGCGAATATGACAAGCAGGAGCAAGGAAAAACAACTTGCAGTCAGCTCAGACGAGTCCGAGTCTGACTCTGAACCGGAAGGGGTGTATCGACACACTCGCACCCGGACTGGGGCCATTCCCCCAATTGACTATAATGCCTTAGCCCACGGCGTTGAAGTGAACAATTCTCACTCCGCCGTAGCGGAATCTAGGGCTTCGAACTCTTCCGTCGAGAAGGTGACCTCCGCTTATATGACAGGCACTCCTGAGAAAACAGCTAGACGTTTGGAGCAGATCCAGAAGGCACAAATGGATATGATTCTTTCTCAGCAGGAATCTATCAACTCCCTCAAGCAGGCGATTGCACAGCTGCTCGAAGACAGGAGGAAGTCCCCCCCTAAAAAGTCAAAGGGCAAAGGGAGAAAGCTCATCTTCCGAACCTTCTGGGGAGACGCGGCGATCTACTTCCGGCTCGTCCAAGTCCTCGTCGCAAGTAAAAGGCGACCAAGACCAGGGAAAGGCTCATGTTAAAAGAATGAGTCAACTGGAGCGACGCCTCGAGGCCCTTGCCAATCGCAAAGACCTCCAAGAAGTAGGAGTGGTCCGGCCCTACCCGGCTGAATGGGACTTGGTTTCGTACCCGCCCAAGTTCAAAGCTCCAACTCTTCAAGCCTTTGATGGGAAGGGGTCACCCAACCAGCACATCTACTACTTCAAATCCCAAACCGGGAATGTAGTAGATAATGACGCCATCCTGGCACGCCTGTTCATCGGCACCCTGAAAGGGTTGGCCTTTGAATGGTTTATGAAGCTCCCAGAAGGTTCTATCAAGAACTGGGGCGATTTGGAGAAGCTCTTTTTAACACGCTTCTTCGAGGATGACTCCGAAGTCACAATGCCAACCCTTTTGGCTACCAAACAGCGAAAAGGGGAGTCCGACAAATCTTTCGTGGAAAGATTTCGGAACATGGCACTCCGGTGTCCAAGCGGTATGACCCAGGCCACCCTGGTGGAAACATGCCGCCACAATCTCCAAACCTCACTCCTTTCTCAAATAGGAGTTGCTGAAAGTCGCACCTGGAAGCAATTAGTCCAACAAGGTGAACAGGCTGAGGAGATTGTCGCCCGCGTTAGAGCGGAGGAAGGTAAGCCTAGGCCGAAAGGCCGACAAGGCGTGCGCCAGACACATCCCTCCAAACAAAGCGGAAGGATAATTTGGCAACGGAGACCAAATCTCCCGCCAAACCTCAATCAGGCAAGGCGAGTGGCTCTTCAAGTCAGCCTCGCGCCAACAAGCAATATTCCTTCAAGGAGGAACATGTCGATTCGCTCTTTAAACTACTCAACAAGAGCAACCGACTGAAACTCCCTGAAGCTCGACGCCCAGAGGAAGTCGGCAAGACCGACAATCCCAACTACTGCATGTATCACAGGATATTGGGACACCCCACCAAAAGCTGCTACGTCTTCAAGGACATCCTTCAGGCTCTGATTGACGCGGAGGTGTTAAAGCTCTGACCAGAGCAGAAGAAGGTGACGGCTAATGTGACGTCGGTTCTCCAGTTCGGGAGACAACCTCCAACGCCTGCGGGGGTAACTCCTATTCCAAAAGGAGAGCTGAGAGTGGTCAACACAGACCCTAACCAGCAGCAAGAGAAAGGCTTGGTACCCGTCCCTACACATCAAGGGGAAATCATGTGGGTCCACCCTGACCTTGCCAATGAACAGCAGTGGACTACTGTGACCAACAGGAAATCCAAAGGCAAGGCAAAGGCCTTATCCTGCAATGTGGTGGGTGCCTCCTCTCGAGAAGCGGAGACTGATATCCCTTCACTGACCGACTCAGAGGAGGAAACGATAGTCTTGGCCGCAGAGCCCAACCAACCGATGGCGGGAACCCGTTCAGGACAGGCGTACTTGAAACAGTACGGCGAGACGGCGGTAGCCCCTCCACAACCAACTGCGGAGCCAGTCAGGCCCTCCACAAAGCCACCTGTGGAGAAGCAGAAGGGGACTCGATTTTCTCGAGCCCTTCAAAAGGGCATCGCGGAAGGATCTACGGCACCTTATCGCTTTGATGTCCTGGCTCAGTTGGCCAACATTCCGACACGCATTACCTTGTATGAACTTCTTAGACTATCAAAGTCGACCAGGGAAGCTCTGCAAGAAGCTCTGGCAAATGCTGAGGTCTTCATGACCCAGGTGCCGAAGGAGGAAGATGTAGAGGATTGCCTTCATACCTCCCAGAATGCCCCCTGCATCACCTTCACGGCAGATGATATGCAGGTGAAAGGGAAACATGATCGACCCCTGTACTTCACAGGGTATATTGGATCGTCCGAGGTGAACCGCATCCAGGTAGACCCAGGGTCCGCGTTGAGCATCATGCCTCGCCGGGTCATGCAACATCTCGGCATTCCTACCCATCGTTTGAGCCCCACCCAGACGACTATCTATGGGTTCAATGCCAACCAGACCCGTCCGATGGGGAAGATCAAGCTCAGGTGTCAAATTGGAAGTCTCAAGTCGGAAGTGACATGCTACATCATCGACGCCGACACTTCCTACAATCTATTGCTGGGACGACCGTGGATTCACCGCAACTCCATCGTTCCCTCCACTCTCCACCAAGTCATGAAGTACATTGACGGGAGTGAAAATGTACAGACGTTGATCGCCGAAAGGTATCCGTTCAAAGGGGTCGAGAATTATTTCACCGACTCTTTGCTGTACCAAGATCCGGTGGAGACGGATGAAGCCCCACAACCAGAGGAGCCAGACTCTGGTAATGAGGCTGACACTGAGCCTGAGAAAGAAGAGTGCCTGTGGGAGCTAGAACCACTTGTAACGGGCACTAATAAGCCCGATGTCGATAATACCACCGATGATGTAGGCGGTTGGTATATTAATGAAGATTTAGATTTTGCGTATTTTTCTGTGTGTGCTTCTGATTCAATACCGTCAGATACTAGCACTGATATAGATGGCGATCTCTGGTCGGCAATGGGTGCCTTAACATCGTTGCATGTACCAGTGAAATCGTCCTTCGAGACATACCAAGACAATGGTAATGCGCAAGAATCTATATTTATGGTTCCAGCAAGACGAAAAGGCCAAAACCAATTCTTTTTGGGCGAATCTCGTCTGAACCAACGCCCCGCGAAGAATCGGAAGGCGAGGAAGAATCCCCTCAGTTCGATCATTACGAACCAAAAGCGCTCAAAATAATGAGATGCATGGGGTACGACCTGACCAACAAACCCGGGTTGAACTTCGGCAAAGGAAGGAGGACGTTGCTTCAATCCTTTGTGCCGAAAGGGAGGGCCCCCGATTATTATCATCGGACACGCCGGGGGTTGGGCTATGTATCAACTCCGGTCCCATCAGCCTCCAATTCTCAAGAATCGTCGAGCAACGATTACTCTTCAGACACATCATCTTGGGAGTCAGATGTCAGTGTCGGCAACATCTTCAGAGAACTTTCAGTGAACATGGTTTCAACAAGCCACCTGGAAGACGGAGATGAAGAAATGATCCAATCTGATACAGATCCTTGGATCAAACATTTAAATGCTCTTTGGGATACCCGCTTTGAACAGCGCGAGCCACCCACAGAAGACAAGGTTGTTCAGATCAACCTAGGAGATGAGGCTAATCCTAAGCCCATCTTCATAAGTGATGGCCTGTCACCATCGGAGAAGAAGGATCTAATATCTCTTGTACAAGAGTATATAGACGTCTTCGCCTGGAATTACGAGGACATGCCTGGACTTGATCCTCAAGTGGCTATGCACCGCCTCAACATCAATCCGGACGCAAAGCTTGTCAAACAACAGTAGCGACGGTTTCGCCCAGAAATAATGGAGGCAATTCAATCAGAAGTCAGAAAACTTATTGATTCTGGCTTCATCAGGGAAGAACAACATCCCGACTGGGTAGTCAACATTGTCCCAGTTGCCAAGAAGAACGGGAAGATCCGGATCTGCATCGACTTCCGTGATCTAAACGAGGCCTGCCCCAAGGACGAATTCCCATTGCCGATCACATATGTCATGATTGACAATACTTGTGGATTCGAACGAATGTCCTTCATGGACGGATTCTCAGGATACAATCAAATCAAAATGTATCCTAATGACGAAAAGCATACCTCCTTCAGAACACCTCTAGGGGTATATTGCTACACCGTCATGCCCTTCGGACTGAAAAATGCAGGGGCAACATACCAAAGGGCCATGAACGCCATTTTTCATCAGCAAATACGCAAAACGGTGGAATGTTATGTTGATGACATCGCGGTAAAAGCCGCACTAAAGATGATCACATAGCTGACCTGAAGGTGGTCTTTGACATCATGCGGGCTCATCAATTGAAGATGAATCCCACAAAGTCCTTCCTGGGGGTGGCCAGTGGCAAATTCCTAGGATTTGTTGTAACATCCACCGGAATTCACTTGGACCCGGAAAAGGTTCGCGCTATCCAGGAGATGCAACCCCCGAGAAATCTCAAAGAACTCAGAGGATTGCAAGGACGATTGGCGTACATCCGCAGGTTCATCTCAAACCTTTCCGGAAGATGCCAACCTTTCGCTAAGCTGATGAAGAAGGGTGTCTCATTCACTTGGGATAACGCTTGCCAACAAGCGTTCGAGGAAATTAAACAATACCTCACCCAACCACCAGTCCTTGCAGCTCCAGTAGCCGGAAAGCCGTTTCTGGTGTACGTTCGAGCAATGGATCATTCTTTGGGAGCTCTACTAGCTCAGAATGACGATCAGGGACATGAGCAAGCAATCTACTATCTGAGTAGAACAATGATCGGAGCCGAACATCGGTATAACCCGATCGAGAAGGAATGTTTGGCACTAGTGTTCGCTATCCAGAAAATGCGACACTATCTGGTAGGCCAAACTATAAACGTCATATCAAAAGTCAACCCCCTGAGGTTACTTATGACTAAACCTTCATCGCTAAATGGCCGACTGGCAAAATGGACCATATTGCTCTCCCAATATGAGATGCGCTTTTTACCACAAAAGGCCATTAAGGGACAAGCAGTCGCGGATTTCCTAGCTGAGCACCCAGATCCGAGGGCAGCCAAAGTCTACGAGGATCTCCCAGATGAAGTTGCTGAAGTCTGCCTGACTCAGACATCGTTCGAAAGTCAAGTATGGCAACTTTTCTTCGATGGTGCATCAAGAACAAGCCCGAAGGGACACGTAGTAGTAGGGGTAGGAGTAGTACTCGTATCCCCACAAAATTATGTGATTCCCCGAGCCATCTCATTAACTGAGCCTTGTTCCAACAATGTGGCGGAGTACAACGCTCTTTTGATTGGGATGCAATTCGCCGATGAGATTGGCGTTAAAAATCTCGAGGCATACGGCGACTCCAAGCTCATCGTCAGCCAAGTTCGCGGGGAGTACGAAGTCAGACATGAAGACTTAGTACCTTATTACAACGCGACTATCCGCATGGCCGAGGGGTTTACAAGCTTCTACATCGACCATGTACCGCGTAGGCAAAATGCGCACGCAGATGCACTCGCATCCCTGGCTGCCTCCTTAGCTCTTCCAGCTGGAGCAATGGAGAAGATATTCGTCTATAGCCACGACCTGTATTGCCCGAGAAATGCTCTCGAAGACTATCAAGAGTCAACGGGAGGTCGTCACCGCGAAGAAGCACTTGAAGCATCAACCGGTCCAGAGCCTAAAGACTGGCGATTCCCCTACATCGACTACGTCTTATACGACATCCTGCCAGAAGACACCAAAGAGGCGGCTGCCATTCGAAGGAAAGCCCCCAAATTCTATTATAATGCGATTACACGAACATTGTATCGTCGATCGCATGACGGGATCTTACTCCGGTGCCTCTCACCAAAAGAAGCCCAAGAGATATTGAGGGAAGCCCATGACGGTATGTGTGGAGCCTTTCAACCTGGCCCAAAACTGGCACATCGACTCCAAAGATTGGGTTACTACTGGCCCAAGATGATTGCCGATGCCGTCACTTATGCCAAGAGATGTCACGCCTGCCAAGTGCACGGCGATTTCATCCATCAAGCACCAGGGTACCTCCACTCTACGGCCTCTACCTGGCCATTTGAAATATGGGGATGGATGTGGTTGGCCCTATCAGCCCACCATCATCAAAAGGACATCGGTTCATTTTGGCAATAACCGATTATTTCTCCAAATGGGCCGAAGCCATCCCTTTGAAGGAGGTCAAATCGTCGAACGTGATCAAGTTCGTGAAACACCACGTTATTTACCGTTTCGGTGTACCTCGGCGAATTATCCATGACAATGGACCCAGTTCATTAGCCAGGCTTTCCAGAGATTCTGTGCCAAGTTCAGAATCCAGAGTGTGTCCTCAACGGCATACTATCCTGCCGCTAATGGCCTCGCAGAAGCTTTCAACAAGACTATTGGCAAGCTTCTCAAAAAGTTCGTCTCGAAAAGTCAACGAGACTGGGACGACAAGTTGGGTGAATGCTTATGGGCTTACCGTACAACTGTGCGAACCCCAACTAAAGCTACGCCATTTTCTTTGGTCTATGGGTGTGAAGCCGTGCTCCCACTAGAGATCCAAATTCCATCTCTACGCGTCGCCTTGACAGCGGAGATGACAACAGAGGAGAAGCATCGACAGTGACTCCAAGAACTGGAGGCCTTAGATGATAAACGTCTGCAGGCCCAACAGCAAATCGAGCTCTACCAAGCTCGAATTACCAGAGCCTTCAACAAGAAAGTTAAAGTGCAAACTTTCAAGAAAGGCGATCTTGTCTTAGTCGTCAGAAGACCCATGGTAATGACGCACAAGACAAAAGGAAATTTCCAACCCAAATGGGAAGGACCATTTGTAGTAGAGTCAGTCTACTCAAATGGGTCATATCGCCTCATAACCCCGAATGGCGATACACTCATGATGCCGATCAATGGCAGGTTCCTGAAGAAATACTATCCTTAGATGGTATTCTTCCGCTGATCAAGTTAAAAATACACCTCTGATCAAAACAAGAAGAACTTCTTCATTAATATCCGACGCCCCCGACGGCTAAGGATAGAAGAAAATGTTGGCTTTTAAGTCCAACATAAGTCTTCGACAACTCATCATGCTGAGGGGAATAGCATGGCTAGCCCAACTCAAACGGTAGTTGGTAAAGGCACCTCAAACCCGTTGACAGCTGAGGATTTGCTAAAAATCCTAAGGGACACGTTCCCATTTGATCCGACGCCTCCGACGGCTAAGGATAGAAGAAAATGTTGGCTTTTAAGTCCAACATAAGTCTTCGACAACTCATCATGTTGAGGGGAATAACATGGCTAGCCCAACTCAAATGGTAGTTGGTAAAGGCACCTCAAACCCGTTGACAGCTGAGGATTTGCTAAAAATCCTAAGGGACACGTTCCCATTTGATCCGACGCCTCCGACGGCTAAGGATAGAAGAAAATGTTGGCTTTTAAGTCCAACATAAGTCTTCGACAACTCATCATGCTGAGGGGAATAGCATGGCTAGCCCAACTCAAACGGTAGTTGGTAAAGGCACCTCAAACCCGTTGACAGTTGAGGATTTGCTAAAAATCCTAAGGGACACGTTCCCATTTGATCCGACGCCTCCGACAGCTAAGGATAGAGGAAAATGTTGGCTTTTAAGTCCAACATAAGTCTTCGACAACTCACCATGCTGAGGGGAATAGCATGGCTAGCCCAACTCAAACGGTAGTTGGTAAAGGCACCTCAAATCCGTTGATAGCTGAGGGTTTGCTAAAATCCTAAAGTGGACTTGGCTCCACTCTTTCCTCCAAAATCCCCTACCAATTCTCATCCACAGAATGGTAGGTCTACAAAATACGACCATTACTAAGTTAACACTATACCTCTGGTAATGGAAACTTTTCAATATTCCTTGTCGAGTACAAATTTTGCTTGTCAACTCTACACGGAATATCAAATTTTCAAATTTGCCAAGTTAACACTACACCTCTGGCACTTCAAAATTTTCACTTGTCAATTCTCACCAATAGAATGACAGGTCCTCAAATTATTCTTATCATGAGTCAATCTTTGTCAAGTTAATATCACACCTCTGACAAATTACTGTTAAAGTTTAGCACCACACCTCTAAACAGTAATCAAGTTTCTGCCAGGTTTAATATTACACCTCTGACAGTCACTTTTCTTCAGACTTTCACACCGAAGCTGAAATGGATGATGCTAAGTTAACACCACACCTCTAGCATCCAAGTCATTGCTAAGTTCAACAATACACCTATGGCCATGACTTTCCCTCGGACTTCCTTATGCGAGCCGAGATGACCAATGCTAAGTTCAACATTACACCTCTAGCATTACCCTCACTGTCAAGTTAAACATTACACCTATGACAGTGACACTTCTGAGTTAAGTTAATATCACACCTCTGACTCACATCCTTGTCAAGTTAACATTACACTTCTGACAAGACCACTTCCAACCTGTTAAGTTAATATCACACCTCTGACGGTAACAAACTTTCCTAGATTCTCCACGAGTCTAGTCCCACTTGTTATTCTCTTCAACAGAATAACAAGTCTACCTAAAAACATTGTTAGGTTAATACTACACCATCAACAGTATTTCCATCAAATCCCCAGTTGAGCTCAATCAAGTTAATCCCAAACACTTGGTAAAAGTTCACCCTCCCTGGGGGTACCAATTCTACTTGTCACTTTCTCTTATAAAGTGACAGGTCCATCAAAAATTTCATCTCTGTCAAGTTAATATTACACCTCTGACAGTATCGTGAGAGTTCCTGAAATAGGATCTTTCTCCACAAAGTTTGACTTATTAAAATTACCATCATAATTTTGACAAAGTCAAAGACTCTTTGCTTCTATGCGTCTAACTGAAGACAAAAGTTCAAGACAATGAAAGAGGCAAAAAGAGAAGTGTCACTCTTATTTATTTCCAGGCATATGAAAGTGATACAAAAAACGCTCTCCTATACAATAAGATTGAGTGTTACAGTCAAAACGCTCTCTTACAATAAGATGGAGTGTTACAATTAAGGAGTACAAAGAAGTCCCTCTCTCTCTCTCAGAGGTTGCACTCACTCCTTAAAGCCGCGTCTGATTCCAAGTGCGCAATGTTTTGTGGCTACAATAGAAGCTGGTTACACCACGATGCATGATGTAAACATCGAAAGAGCCCTAGCTGACTAAGCTAAGAGCAATGGTGTTCTTGAGGTCTGGTGGCAGCAGAAAGTCCTGCAACCCTTCATTCATGAACATCTCTTTCCCCAGCAGACCATCCAGCAGACATGAGGAGTCCTCGATGTTACTTCTGGGGTGGGAGAGGAAGAGGATCCTATCTGCCGCCGTGTCCACCGTAACCTCCTCGCCGCCATACTTACCCTGACCATCTCTTGCCAGCAGGCATGATTGGTGCAGTGGATCTGAAGAGACCTTGGCGAGAGTCGATTCCTCGTCAGGGACATAATATATTCCCTTGTGGACGACGAGGACCATAATATATTCCCTTGTGGACGAACATCGAACAAGTTCGCCGTCCGATATATTCTCCCACGGACTTAGCGAACATGAAGAAGAATGACCAAGCTACCTGCAAAAAACAAACAGGGAATCAGACAACTCAGAGCTTAGTACACTTCAACAGAAGGAAACTAAGTCACAGACGCGGCTATTTTCAAAGGCCGCAGACGCGGGAATGATCCGCGCAGCGAACCAGAGTCCTGCGACAATAAAAACAGACGCGAGCGAGACTGTGATACACACAGAATGCAAACGCGACTTAACTCCACATCCGCGTCTAAGATACAAGGTGCGCAGAGAATCAGACGCCGAAAACTGCCATCTCTCTGTTGGAGGAACAGGAGTTGCAAGATTCGGGTCTGAAGCCTTTAACCCGAGTTGGAATTCATCCAAGTCAGTGGCCTTAAAACGCGAGCTTCATGAGTAAAGCCGCGGCCAAGTACCAAAGACTCCTGTACTCGCGTCCAAGGAAGTTTAAGTCGGCGGCGCAAATTCCAGAAGGAATGCACCAACCACGACTTCACAAGAAGGCCCAGGTGATATCTCTTTAAGGGGTATACTGAAATTCAAACTTGGTTGGATCTAAAATGCCATGGTAAGTGGGCATGGCATACCCGCAGAAGCCTCTGTTAAGAGTTGAACTATCTGCGTTGAGACGCGGACGTAAAAAGTGCTCAAAGAGACGCTTCCTGCCATTGAAATCACTTGACAGTGGTAATCCATTGAAGAGACCAAACAGAAACATGAAAGCTCTGGGGCATCTTCATGCACAGAGGCACCTTCGTCCATGGAGGCAAACCCCTGATAGGGTCCTTGAAGGGAGAAGGCAGAGTCCCTCAGAGTACTCGTTCTCAAACAGAGCACGGTCTAAGCAGCCGCTGTTAAAGAGAGGGGGTGAGTCCTATTTATAGGCAACTCCTGATAACGGTCATTAATGGTTCATTAATTAAAACCGCCGGCCTTAATGACCGCACGACCGTCAAAGCCCAATGGGAGGCTGACGCGTGGAACGTCGCTTCGGGAAGCATCGCAGGCACTGATCTCAAACCGTCAGCGCCGGTTTTGCATTAAAGGGCATTAACGCCCAAGTCCAATGGAAAACCGACGCGTGGACAACTGCTTCGGGAAACAACGGATGACCCGGTTTCCCAATCGTCAGCGAAGACTTGACGTTCAATCGTCAGCGAAGACTTGACGGTCAAAGATCTCCTAAAATATTTTAAGTCAGGCTGCATTAAACGCAGATAGGAAAGTCGCGTCCAAAGAACCGCGTCTCCTTTCTCAGATTGAAAGACATCCACCCGCGTTCCAGAAGAATGCCTGCGTCGCGACCCTTCAGCAAACAATGCTGCGTCCCTCGCGTCTGCTCTATCTGCGTCTTTCTCAGCAAGACAAATTCGCGTTTCACTCTGTGATTGACGCTGCGTCTCATCAAAAGGACTTAGTGAAATCTAAGTTCCTATGGAATGATGACCGCGTCTCACCCTGTGATTGACGCCGCGTCTCATCAAAGGACTTAGTTCTATCTAAGCTCCTATGGACGGATGACCGCGTCTCACTCTATGGATCAATGCCGCGTCTCATCAAGGAGACTTAGAGTCGACGCCGCGTCTCATTGAAAGAACTTAGTCTTACCTAAGTTCAGTATTCACAGCTAGTGATCAGGGAGTTGAATTCATCCACAGCTAAACAAAGAAGATGGAACAAAAACTTCAAAAACTTTTATTATATCGAAAATAGTAAAAGTGGATACAAACACTCTAATAGAGTGTCCTCTTCTTTACAAAAAAAGGGAAGAAGGGAAAAGGCTAAAAGTCTTGATCCGGCAAAGAATGGATACGCTCCATAAGACGATGCATCTCGTGCTGACGTGCCTTCTCAGCCTCCATCATGGCTTGGACCCGCAGCTCCTCTTCAGATAAAAAGGGTTTCGCAGCCAGCTGTTCTCGCAGAGATTCCAACCTGGAGGAATGAATGGTCTGGCTTTCTTCAGCTCGTGCCTTCGCAGCTTGTTGCTCCTCCAGCCTCTTCCGGACGGTGGCAAGCGTCCTCTCATTATCCGCGATCATGGCTTCCGCCTTAGCGATGGCAGACCGAGCATTGGTAATGGCGAGTTCTGCGTTTTGCCGGATGAACTCGGATTCCATTGAATCGTCAGCCAGTTTCTGACATTCAGCTTGGGAACGCTCGAGATTGCGGACCTCTTCAGCAACTTGTGCTTCCACCTCATGTCGCTCTTCTTCCTGGGTGGCTAGGAGCCTAGTCAAGATGACCTGGGCTTCTTGAGAAGAACTAGCATTGTCCAAAGACTTCAGCTCTTTCAGGTCACTTCCCAATTGCTCCACCAACAGCAGACACGACTTGGCAAGCGAGGAGCCTCCGGTTAATTCGATGTTACCGGCCATGTTTCCAAGAAACGTCCGGGTAAAGTCAAAGGAGCTACGCTCAGACAGGATAAAATCGATGCACGATCGCATCGCGTCAAGGAACTGCTGCACCGTTTTGCGTGTCAGGAAATCCATGGTATCATCACCCGAGGTACTCCCGACCCCCTTTCTATCATGAGAAAAGGGGTGCAAGCCGGCTCTTTTTACGCGAGAGTCGTGCTGACCGTCGATACGGTAAGAGCGAGACTGGCCACTGGCGCTTCCGGAGGAACCTCCACAGCTAATGATGGAGTAGTAAGCGCAACCTCCTCAGAAGCTTCAACCGAGACCTGAGCTGGGTGGCCTTTTGGAAGGGTACCGACCGTCGGACTCTCCACCTGAGCCCCCTCAGTTTCCTCTGCAAGTTATCGCGACATTAGCCACAAAGGAGAAAAGCGAAACATTTAAAATATCAGAACTTCCTTACCATCTGGGAGTCCAGAGATGTCGAATCCTTGGGCGAATCCTGCGGAGTGGAAGTCTCCCTGGCTTCAATAGTAACCTCTTCACCCTGCAGAGTGGGTTCTTCCCCAGCCTTAGGGTTGCCTCCTCTTCCGGCAAAATGGAAGACTCCCCAATTCCAGTAGTTGCCCTCTCTGGAGTTATCTCGGCAACTGAAGCCTCGACTCCTTCGGACTGGGTCAGCTCTTTTACCGTCTCCTCGATATGCGAGGAGATTACAGCTTCAATGTCCCCGGCTAACCCTGCAGCATAAAAGAAGAATGTTAAAACATCCTCTTCAAAATGAAAAGAGAAATTAGGTCAAAAGGTGAAAAGAGTACCTTCAGCGGGAATAATCGCCAGCTGTGATACCGTTGATGGCTCACCCCCATATATTTCTTCCTCTGAGATGTGAGAGAACTTACTCGGATCAGGAAGAGCGGGTTCATCGCCGTAGTCGATCTCGTCTTCAAAATCGCTTTCCCCTGAGAGTGAGGAAGACGATAGCGCCACGCGCGAGACTTCTGCAGCCAGAGCCTTGCCACCAATTACCCCAGTGGTAGGACTGGGGTCAACTGCCCGAGGACTGGAGATGAAGACATAAGGCGACCCAGGTTGCTGTGCCTCATCTCTCCCTTCATGAGCAAGTAAAAACCCGGGTTGAACTGAAATCCCCGGAATATCGACATCTCCTCCACTCATGATGTCGACCTCTAGCTGCTCATCCTCGTCAGCGGTGGTAGCTCTGTCAACGAGCTCCCCTTCCTCCGCAGACCTACGGTCTCTGCTGCTTGACCTAGGGGCACGGACTAAATGAACATCCTCTTCAGCTATATCTTCTTCCCTCAGTACCTCAACGACAGCAGGGATGTCTTCGGATCGGGAGACTTCGGTTGTCAAGTCTCTCCGAACCTTCTTGGGAGCAGGTTCAGCAGTTGAAGCAGAGCGTTGACGACGCTTGCTTACCGCCTGTCGAGTCTTTGTTGCTCGTGGCTCCGCCCTTGCTGCTTGCGGCTCCTCCCTCGTTGGTCGCGGCTCCGCCCTTATTGCTCGTGGCTCCCTTCCCGATCTTCTCCCGCCTCCTTCTGGGCCTTCAGGTACTGGTCGGTGAGTTTCGAGTGTTTACCAGACTCTGACCTTACCTCGAGATTTGCATTGATGCTCTCAATACATGAAGACGCCGGAACAAAGTCTGATGTCTGGATGGCTTGGAAATACCAAGTGCAGAAGCTGAAGCTCATACGGCACTTGGACCCCTCGATAGGTAGACGGAAAGTTGCTCCCGTCCCTCCGGCCACACTGTAGTACCAAGCCCGAGCACCTTCGAACAAGTTTCCTTCGAAGGCGAGTCGAGCATTGGGATTCCCGACGTAGAGTTGATCATAGCCGAACTGTCGAGCGAAATGATTCGGCATGTACGGCTCGATGGTGCATGAAGTCCCTTACCGGAAAAGCACATATCCGGGCCGAATATTGATCAACCACCAAAAGACTCCCGCGGACAACCTCGTGAAGCCATCTGGGCCCGCGGAATCAGTAAATAGATCCCCGAAAGATGCACCAGAGATCTCGGCGAAGCAGCGATTGAGCTGGTAATTCGCAGAATCTGAAAGTCGCTTCCGGACGTAATATATATAAAGATCACGCCAGCTCGAATCCTCCAACCGCTGTACAAAAGGGACGGAACTCTCCCTCCAACGCACCGCCGTCATCAGAGAAGGGCAGTGCATCACGTACCAAGCCATGAGGTACGTATAAGGCAGCTCGATCCGAGGGTTGGGGCGCTTCACCGTCGGATTCCCCTCTGAGTCAACATACGGCTTGCCGTGGGAGTCGACAGTTTTCGGCGCCTCGCAGAAACTCTTGGTTAGCGCCCGCAACCCGCTCTGAATGCCAGCTGCCACGGTCAGGAGAAGGGCTATAGGGTTGCCATGAGCCAGGAGCACCGCCGGGTACACCACGTCAGCAACAATAGCTTCATGTGGCAGCGTGGGTACCACACAACGCTTCAGCCACAGCATCAAGAAGCCTGCCAACAGTGCCCTATCGGAGATAGGGGTCCGGGCTTGATGGTGGAAGCTTTCAAAAACCAGGTCAGGGTCGAAACCGTCCTCGTTCGAAACCGTGGTGTAGAAGCCTTCAGAAGCCTTGTCGATCCTGTCTTCAATTTCCCTGTCGGAACTGGGAGCCAGTCGGGTTATCGGACTGTCTTTATTATTGACATCATTGAATAAGTAACTGGCCCAAGACAGTTGCTTGACTCCCTACGACCTCCAGGCGGTTCTCTGACCGTAAATGTGGAAGTGACACATCACTTCCCAGTAAGTCTCGTACACCCGAGGAAACTCTTTCTTCAAGAGGTGGAGCTCCTCAGTGGTCGGGACATATTCCTCATAGGGAATGTCCCCTGTTGCCAGCCCCGATACCTCATGTAGCTCGTGCAGTGCAAGGCCCATCTCTCCGACCGGGGTAAAGAATGTCCCCGTCAGAGGATTGTAGCGCTCCAGGATCCCGAAAAAGTTATGAGAGCCTGGTGGGATACCCTACTGTACGGCCCTGACCGCCGGGTACAGTCCCACACGCTTTAGCAGATCCCCAAGATCGGTGAGGATGAACCCACCATCCTGCCCCACCAGTAGTTCTCCGTGGAATGGACCCACCCGGGCGAACGGAACCCGACCGGATAATCACCCTCCGCTTCCATGAACGCGTTGAGGAAGGTAGTGCCAAGTTGTGGTATCTCTCCAACCGAACCCCAGACTTACGCGACCCAGGGAATAGGCCGAGAACCGACCTGTCATGGCTATCATGACGGTGTACTTTATGGGAACCCAAATCACCGAGAGTAATCTCAGGGACATATCGAGAAATGTCCCATTCCATCTTCCGAGGGACGGACATGTGCTGGAAGTAGGACAGCGGGAACATCCTCTCCATGTCCGGAAGAAAGAATCTTCCTCCCTTTATCTGACGGAGCCATTTATAAGTTCCGTCATACACACGATAGCCGCCATCGTTGATACGATCTCCGAAGAAGAAGGCAGGCTTCTCCAGCTTGACGTGAGCATCCGTTGTGAATGCTGCATCGGTCATAAGTACCCGAAGAGTTCTCATGTCAACATTAGAGAGCCTCTCCCTGCGATCCTGCGACTGGTCAGCAGTCACAGGGACAGTCCTTCGTAGCACAAAGGTCAAGTCCCGGTCAGCACCACCTACATGTCCAAAGTGGCGCGTCTTGGCGAGTGAGGCAGAAGGATGGGGCACTGCAAAAGAAAAGGACACTTAGTTAGATACTTTATTAGAAGCAAAAATGCTAAGTGTTCATAACCCAGACGCAGAAGAGATACTGGACGCAGGAATTATCAAATCCGCGTCCAGACCTGCGAAACCGCGTCCAAACGCAGAAGAGATACTGGACGCAGGAATTATCAAACCCGCGTCCAGACCTGCAGGATCCGCGTCTCCACCACCAGAAGGTCATGGAATGTCCTTGATGTCACTTCTGGGGTGCGAAAAGAAGGGAGTTATCCACCTTAACCCTTCCATCACCACAACCGCTAGAAGTTAAGGAGGGTAACTCCCTTCCTTTCACACCCCCAGGTTTCTAATTGCTTGGACTCAGGTGCCAGATTCATCAAAATCGGCAGCTGATGAAACAGAACGCAAGGATCAAATCCGCGTTCTGCAAACCAAGTCCGCGTCTGAACCCTTCACAATTAGAAATATTCTAAGTGAAGAATCCGAAATGCAGGACCCAATGGCGCGAGGGTCCAAACCGCGCCTCGGTTATCAACTCAAAGACTGCGTCTGAGACCGCGTCTGAGAATCAAACACGAGTTATATTTTGTGTTAAGGATTCCTAGGGTTCTATGAGCTTCTGTTAATGGCGAAATCCACGACTAAAAGGCATTATACCTGGGAAAGTGACATCCTGCGCAGAGGAAGCGCCCCTCTGGACCTCGGCGACAGTCGCCCGTGAAGAAGAGGCGGTTGGCTTGGTCTTGGGTGTCATCTTTAATTCCAGTAAAAGGAGATGAATAGTTCAAAAGTCCAGTAATGGAGATGAACAGTTCAACAGAGGAAGAAGAGAACTCTCTTTCTTGAGCAAGTGCGTTCGGAGAAGAAAAGATGTCACTCTGACTGTTGCCTTTTATAGGCACAAGGATTCGCGAAGATACGCGGCGTGTGGCCCGATAAAATCTGCAGCGAATCATCACATGACGCATGGAACAAATCATCGCGAAGATCATGCGTCACGACTCCATAGCGAGTCATCATTTGACACGTGGCGCGGTTCAGTTAATGAACCGGGAAGTCCGCGCGCCAAAAGGTGAAATCCTGCCGGTTCCCCAGGCCAGCTGGCGGCGTAATCATGACACGGCACAGATTCGCACCCAAGGGACGCACCTCTTCGATGGACATGCCCCGTCAGCATCTCCATAAATGCATTCGGAAGGTCGCGTCTCTCTACGAAGTCCGCGTCCGACCCAGCGGGCCCAACATCGCGTCTGCCACATGGAAGATCAGTCGCGTTTTTCATTGCCAAAGGACGCACCCTACAGAAATCACGTCTTTAATGCAGTACCATCTCGGCTTTTCGAAAAGAACCTGCGTTCGGCCTCCTGCTTCTGCAAAATCAGTTCAACAGTACACTGACGCAAGCAGACGACCAACCACTCCTGGCTTAAAGCACACCCGTGACAGACTAAAAGCAATCGGGGAGGTTTAGACTGTGCATCTAGACACTCAACATGATCAACTCTGGTGGCTTCAAGGAGTTCAAACAGTACACTCACGAAGACCAACTCCAGATAAAATCAAATCCGGAGCACTAACAGTCCAGTCATGAAAGCAAATACGGCTAAAATCCAAAGTATTTCGAAATCCGTCCCAGTTAACTGCGGAATATCGAAAACTTTGGAGGGGGTTCTGTAGGCTGTCCAAAAGTTACTGGAGGACAAGCCATTGAAAAGCAAAGTTTCAAGCTCTAGACGCGAGGGACTAACACCCGCGTCTCAGCATCAAGGCGCGTTGGCTCGACACCCGCGTCTCAGCATCAAGGCGCGTTGGCTCGACACCCGCGTCTCAGCATCAAGGCGCGTTGGCTCGACACCCGCGTCTCAGCATCAAGGCGCGTCGGCCTGACACCCGCGTCTCAGCCTCAAGACGCAAAGGTCTAAAACCCGCGTCTCAGTTATAACCGCCTTAGTTAAGGGACCAATCACTGCCTACACGTAAGGGAAATCAGCCCCCATCGTGGCGTGTCTTTAGCAGGCACGTGGGTTAGTTACCGCCCATGTAGCGGGGAAGTTGGCCCTCATTGTGGAGCGTTTTCAGGAGGCACGTTCACCCCCTCGGACCTCTATAAATAGCCTCGTTTGTTATGAGGTCGGGGCGATCGGCAATCAGAAGGGGGAGGAGATCAGAGAATCAATCGAACGAAGAGAGACAGAGGGCGACACAGAGAGAAAAGAAGCAGATCAACTCTTCAGCAAGTTCGCTGCGTACGAGCTAGCTTTCGCCTACCTTCTCTTTTAGAGTTTTGGTAGACAGAGCTGTGTAACTCTTTCTACCGGCCGAAGAGGAGATCCCTGAAGGACGGTCATCTGGTCAACGGAGAACAAGATTCACTCTCCACCACCACGCGAAGAACCCAGCCTTAAACAAAGGGGGAATTCAAGATTCAATATTCTCCCTCCCTTGTAACCTGAAGGAACAGTTTTTGTTGTAATCCTTTTCATTTGATTCAAGGAAAATTTTTACTGCAATTCCTGTCATCTTCTTTTCCGGGTCATACAAGTAGCACAGCTCCTATCAGTAATAGAATCTCAAAGAGATTTAAAGAACTTGAACTCAGCAAGTTAACAAAAAGAGTTGAACTCTTCTCAAGGTACAAGAGCTTCGAGGCCGAACTCTGCTGAGGTAGCTCTCCTCCTCTGCCCATGGCTTCTTGGATTTCTCCATCAGGACTCTCCTTCTCAGCCCTTTTAGAAGAGGTCCTCTTCCAGAGCCTCTTTTAGAAGAGGTCCCCTCCCCCCGGGTCTCTTCTTAGAAGAGGTCTCCTCCTTTTTCTCCCCTCAGAGCTCTTCATTTCTCTGACTATTCATAGCTATTTATAGAGGAATTGGGGTGTAACCAACTCCTTAAATCTCTCCATTTCCCTATTATGTGGAGAGAAAATGGGGTGTAACTGACTAAGTTTGTGGCTGTCAGTTATAGCAGAAATGCGGGTCTCGCGCTGGACGCGGACCTCGCTCTGATGTTGAGACGCGAGCTCACAGGCTCGCGTCTGTGTTGGAACGCGAAGCTGCTCAGACTTGCGTTTGAGTTGAAACGCGGAGCTGGCTGAGGTCCGCATCTGACAAAGGACGTGAGGCCTGCGTCTGGCGACCTCCGCGTCTGGGAGGTTCACGTCTGAGGCTGGAACGCGATCTCCGCGTCTGGGAGGTTCGCGTCTGAGGCTTTGTCTTCAGTAATTTTTGTGATAGCCTACAGAACCCCTCCAAAGTTTTTGAAACTCCATGGTTGACTGAGACGTATTTCGGAATACTTTGGACTTCAGTTGAATCGGGACTTCCTGTAATCAGACTGGCATTCTTCTGAGAGGCAGTCTCGAGCTTGATCTTGTTTGGATTCTGGTCTTCGTGAGTGTACTATTAAACTGCTTGAAGCCTCCAAGAAAGATCGTTGTAATTTGATTGTCGGTGTACTGTTGAACCGGTAGAGTTGTCAATTGCCTTTGCCAGTGTACTGTTGAACTGATTGCAGTAGCAGAGACATACTCTTTGTATTGGGGGGAGAGAGGACGCAGCTCTCACAGACGCGGTTCTGGCACACTGATCAAGTGGAGACGCGAACTTCACCAAAGTTGAGATTCGACTCTCAATTGTTGTAGAGGCGTGGCTTTCAATTTCTGTAGAGAGACAACCTTTACTTGCTGTTGAGACTCGACTCTTAAGTTCGTTGAGTTGCGGCTCAATGCTTGAGACGCGAAGGTCACGCTCAAAACTTCTTTGAAAGGGTTTTAATTGCCAGAGGTGTGATATTAACTTAGCAAATTAAATAACTCTACCGGGAAATTTGAGAAGGTTACTGTCAGAGGTGTGATGTTAACTTGACAGTGAGATCTGAACTTGTATTTTGAACAAGTTTTGTGGACTTGCTATTCTATTGATGAGAATAACAAGTTGAGTTTGATCCGCTGGGGATTATGCCAAAGTCTATTGTCAGAGGTTTAGTGTTAACATGACTAGAACTCTGCTGGGAATGAAAGTTTGCTGTTAGAGGTGTGATATTAACATAACAACAATTAATTTTGCGATTACGTAATTTAAGTGGACCTGTCATTCTATTGACGAGAATGACAAGCGAGATTGGATTTGTTGAGGATCCATGAAGATTTTTACCGTTAGAGATGTAATGTTAACGTAACGGGTTTGGGTTTGCAATTTGAGCAAATTGAATTGTCAGAGGTGTGATATTAACTTGACAAAGATGTGCTAGAGGTGTGATATTAACTTAGCACCACGAAAATCTCATTTTCACTAAGAAAATTGAGAGAATATCATTGTCATAGGTGGTGTTAAACTTGACAATGAAATGCATGCTAGAGGTGTGATGTTTAACTTAGCATTGAAAGATCTCGTTTTCACGGAGATAATCGAGGAGATTACTGTCATAGGTGTAATGTTAACTTAACAGCGATTAATTTTGCGATATGAGCAACTTTGGTCAGAAGTGTAGTATTAACTTGACCGAGAGATTCTGCGATCTGCGCAGTTTGGTGGACTCGCCATCCTATTGAAGAGGACTGACAAGTTAAAATTTTGGTCAGAGGTGTGATGTTAACTTGACCGGGATTTGTCTTCCGATTGGAGCAAGTTTGGTCAGAGGTGTGATGTTAACTTGACCGGGATTTGTCTACTATTAGAGGTATGATTTTGAACATAACAGTATTTTGAGTGGACTTGTCATTCTATTGAAGAGAATTGACAAGTTGAAATTTTACCCCCGGGAAATATTAAAGCCTTACTGTCAGAGGTGTGATGTTAACTTGACCGTAATGGTATTTACGATTTAAGCAATTTAAGTAGACCTGTCATTCTATTGAAGAGAATGACAAGTAAGACTAGACCCGTCGGGGATCTAAATATTTCTTTACCGTCAGAGGTATGATATTAACTTAACGGATCAGATTGAATGTTGTCAGAGGTGTGATATTAACTTGATAAGGATGTGAGTTAGAGGTGTACTGTTAACTTATCTCTATAAGAACTTCAGCTTCATTGGGGAGACTGAAGATATCACTGTCATAGGTGGTGTTAAACTTGACAGTGGAGGTAATGCTAGAGGTGTGATGTTAAACTTAGCATTGGTCATCTCGACTCTGATACGGAAGTTCGAGGGAAAGTCATTGTCATAGGTGTATTGTTGAACTTAACAATGAATTGGATGCTAGAGGTGTGATATTAAACTTAGCATCGCTCATCTCAGCTTCGATATTAAGGCATAAGGAAAAGTGACTGTCAGAGGTTTAATATTGAACTTGGTAGCAACTTAATCACTGTTAGAGGTGTAGTATTAACATAACAGTAGTTTGTCAGAGGTGTAATGTTAACACGACAGTAGTTGGTTTGCGATGTGAGCAATTTTGAGGACTTATCATTATATTGATGAGAATTGACAAGTGAAGTTTGGAATGTCAGAGGTGTAGTATTAACTTGACAATTTGGTTGATTTGTGACTCCATGTAGAGGAGCGACAAGTGAAGCTTGTACTCGCTGGGGAGTATTGAAACTTTTCATTGTCAGAGGTTTGATATTAAACTTAACAATGATTGTATTTGTGGACCTACCACTCTATGGAAGAGAATTGGTAGGGAATTTTGGTGGAAATAAAATGAACTGTCAGAGGTTTAATATTAACGTGACAATCATTGATTTCCTAGAGGTGTGTAAAATTCGCTGTTAGAAGTGTAGTATCAATATAATAGTGAGGATTTTTAATGAGTTTCAATGTCAGAGGTTTAATATTAACATGACAAATCTCAGTTCATTTCATTAGGTAGATGAACACAAGTATTTTTGTGGCCCTACCATTCTGTGGATGAGAATTGGAAGGAGATTTTAGAGGAGAGGATGGGACCAAGTCCCTCAAGGTTTTAGCAAACCTTCTACTCAGACTCGTGTTTCCACGTCAGAGAAAGGACGTGAGGTCCGCGTATGGCGACTTCCGCATTTGACTGATAAAGGACGCGAGATCCGCGTCTGGCGACCTCCGCGTCTGACATGGGAACGCTAGCTCTGCGTCTGGCGACCTCCGCGTTTGACTGAGAAAGGACGCGAGGTCCGCGTCTGGCGACCTCCGTGTCTGACATTAGAACGCAAGCTCCGCGTCTGGCGACCTTCGCGTTTGACATTAGAACTGAGGTCTGCGTCTCTTAGAGGAGTTTGAGTTTGAAGCCTTACAGGCTAAAAACTGACAGCTCAATCATCTGAAAGTTGCAGTGACAATCAAAGAGCACCGCCGAGATGAACTGCTCGCAATGGCACTCGAACCCATGAGATGAGAGCTTCTCAATTTATATTTGAACATGGCCTCTTGGGGCTGAACGCGAACCTCGCGTTTCTGAAGTGAAACGCGATGATGTCATTCTGGCCCAGCCTTCTGCTAAACGCGTGTCTTGCGCTTTTGAATAGAAATGCGAAGGTCATCCTTTAACACTGTCAGCGACTCTCGAACGCTAAGGTCATGTCCTGGCGCGGCCTTAGGTTGAACGTGGGTCGCGCGTTCTCGCATTTTGGCAAAGCTTGAGGCTGGACGCGAACTTCACGTTTTGGCGCTGAAACGACCACTCGTGAACGCGAGGATCGCGTTTTGTTGCAGAAATGCGGGGCTGAAAGCGAATTTCGCGTTTGGTGCCGAAACGCGGGGGGTGAAAGCGAGCTCTGTTTGCTGATTGTGAACTTGACGTCTTTGTTGACGATCAACAATCCGTTTAGCTCGCAGGAGTTGATGCGAACCCCCTACAAATTGAGTTTGCTGAGCCTTGGGAGGAGTTTTGCGGCGAGATTTGCCTTCATCATCATTGGCCTCGCGGGTCTCGTAGGAGACATTGATGCGGGCCACATATACTGTTGCAACCACTTCTGTTTGCTGACGATGAGTGCAACGCCTTCGCCGTTTCTCGGCATTCCGATTGAGTCGCCGAGGTTGTTGAGAACCCCCGGCATCCGGAGCTGGAAGTGCCTTGATAAAGTGATTGGTAGTGAAAAGTGCATTTTTATCATGACATTTACCATCACATTTTCATATTATTCATATAATTCTGCACATTTACTAATATTTTATTATTTATTGTGTGCAGGCCTTGAGTAAATAAAAATAAAAGAATAAAGCCTTAAAAGAAGCCCAAAAGCCCATGTCCAAGCCCAAGTGAAAAATGCAATTATCAAATGTCAAAGTTGCAATTACCAATTATAAGAATTGCAAATATTAAAAGAAGAGTAAAAGGATGGACTTCTACTAAATCCTAAATGCTTGCAGGATGAGGATAAAAAGAGTGCAAGAGATGAAATTCATTTAAAAGATATGGGAAGATTTGAGATCTAGGGTAACTTGCTTCCCAAGTTATCCTGAAATCCCAAGATGAAGAGTCAGGATACAATTTTCAGAAGGATAAACCTAGATGGACGGACCAGAGGATGCCACGCGAGAAAGCGCGTGGCATTTGGCTACAAAAGTGCCGCGTTTCCGCGGCAAATTTCCCGTTTCCGCGGCAATCCTGAGGCGGTTGGCGATGCGTATTCGTTGAGGAGTTGTACTGGGACTCTAATTCCTATATCTCCTATAAATACCCCTGCAGAGCAACAGAGAAGGGGAGTCCAGAGGCAGAACCAGAGGGCCAAATCTAGGGTTTTAGGTTTTCTTCTTTCTTCTAGTTTAGGTTTTCTTTCCTTTTCTTTTTTGTATCTTTTATGTAAGTGAGGGAGATAGCTATGTTGAGAGTGACACCGATGTATGCTTCTCTTCTCTTCGTTTGTTTCAAGCAATAAAGGTAATATTTTTCTTTTGTTAATTGCTTTTACTTTTCTTTTTGTTTTCTTCTCTTTTTCTATTTTTACCTCTGTTGGTTTGTGATGAGTATGCAAGTGATTTCTGAAGCACAAGTATAACAAGTCTTAGCGAGTGCCAACGATACTTCATGGAGATGTTCTCCTCCTCAAGGTACGTATCAATTTATACTTGCCAAGGCTTGATGATATAATGCGAACAGGGGACTGAGATTGATCCTATGGTTTATGCGTTCATACCTCCAAAGTAAGGTAGAAAGTGTTAAGATTTCATATTTTTCTTCAACCAAACTGAGGTTAGTGTTTCTTCCTTTTCTTTTCTTTTCTTTTATTCTTGTAAGATAAATCACAACACTTCTCCCAATTCTTTCTTTTCCGACTCACTATAAAATACCGCTTTATTTCTAAACTAACTTTAATTAATATTTTCTTATTTTCCTTTTAATTAACTAAAAAAAGGAGAAATTTTTAGAGATAACTTACAAACGCTTCCATCGCTAGTCCCTCCCAGAGGATCACGACCTGCATAGCCACTGCTACCGCGGATTATAATTGAGAACCTTGCACAATTACTTCTAAATCTAACATCTTTATTTTTGTGTGCAGGTAAAAACTCGATCAAAAAGGATGGAGGGGAGATTGGTCTCTATTGCCATCTTAACCGTGGGTCATGGCGCGGGTCTCTGAAAAGACGTTGGAGCTGACCATGTCATCTCCACGGGAGACTCCCGAAGTTTTGGGAGAGTTCAACTTCTCTTAGTCAAATTCGATCATAAGCGATTCGACTGTGAATCCAAGCATCTTGACGTCAGCTTGCGCCACAACTTTCTCGTTGGTTGAGAAAGATCATTGTCCCCAGCAGAGTCGCCATCTCTTGTACGCGTCAGAAAAATCACGATTGCAAATTCTTTTACTTGAATAGAAGATTACAACGGATACAATCCGATTACAAAAGAGAGGGAATCTCTTTATTGATTCTCCTCTTTATTTAATGCTGGGTTCTTCATGTGGCGGTGGAGAGTGATTCTTGTTCTCCGTTGACCGGCCGAACGTCAATTTCTCTTGTGGACCCTCTCTTTGGATTTACTGGTAGAGTAGCACAGCTCCTATCAGTAATGGAATCTCAAAGAGATTTAAAGAACTTGAACTCAGCAAGTTAACAAAAAGAGTTGAACTCTTCTCAAGGTACAAGAGCTTCGAGGCCGAACTCTGCTGAGATAGCTCTCCTCCTCTGCCCATGGCTTCTTGGATTTCTCCATCAGGACTCTCCTCCTCAGCCCTTTTAGAAGAGGTCCTCTTTCAGAGCCTCTTTTAGAAAAGGTCCCCTCCCCCCGGTCTCTTCTTAGAAGAGGTCTCCTCCTTTTTCTCCCCTCAGAGCTCTTCATTTCTCTAACTATTCATAGCTATTTATAGAGGAATTGGGGTGTAACCAACTCCTTAAATCTCTCCATAATGGGAAGTTATTCCCATTATGTGGAGAGAAAATGGGGTGTAACTGACCAAGTTTGTGGCTGTCAGTTATAGCAGAAATGCGGGTCTCGCGCTGGACGCGGACCTCGCTCTGATGTTGAGACGCGGAGCTCACAGGCTCGCGTCTGTGTTGGAACGCGAAGCTGCTCAGGCTTGCGTTTGAGTTGAAACGCGGAGCTGGCTGAGGTCCGCATCTGACAAAGGACGCGAGGCCTGCGTCTGGCGACCTCCGCGTCTGGGAGGTTCACGTATGAGGCTGGAACGCGATCTCCGCGTCGGGAGGTTCGCGTCTGAGGCTTTGTCTTCAGTAATTTTTTTGATAGCCTACAGCTATAAAGCCAGATTTGTACCTAAAGACTACGCTCAACGAGAAGGCATTGACTATAACGAGTATTCTTACCAGTTGTAAAATACTCGTCTATTAAAATATTGTTGGCACTGGTAGCACAATATGAGTTGGGACTTGATCAGCTCGATGTGAAGACTGCCTTTCTCCATGGCGATCTTGAAGAGAAGATCTACATGCCTCAGCCGACGGAGTTCAAAACTGTAGGAAAAGAGAATATGATATGCAAACTGAAAAAATCATTATTTGGATTAAAGCAATCTCCAAGGCAGTAGTATAAGCGTTTCGACAGTTTCATAAGAGGGAAGAGTACACATGAAGCCATTATGACCCATGTGTGTATTACAATAAGCTACGTGAAAAAAAGTACATCTATCTACTCTTATATGTGAATGATATACTTATTGCTTCTAAAAGTAGATCTGCTATTGATAAATTGAAGAAAGACTTTCGAATTCGAGATGAAAAATTTGAGTGAAGTAAAAAAGGTGTTGGCCCAATGGCCTTCCACTCTAGTTTTGATGATGATCAACTCATGTAGTTATGTTTACTAATATTCTTGTGTTTCTAAGTTTCAGATCATTAACAGGATATTAGTTGGTGATTAGCTTCAAAAAGGAGTTTAGAAGCTTTTCATGTTGATTCCGGTGCCAAAACTTAAAGATCATACCTTTGCACTCGGTGGATCACGTTTGGGAGCAAGTCTTCTTGATGACTCAAAGACTTAGGTATCCTAGTTTAGTTTAGTGTGTTTTAGATCCATTTGTAAAGCTTAGTATAGTTGATATGCTCAAGTGCACAAAAGACACACATGTTTGGATATTGGTTTTTCGGTTTTTTAGTTTAACCGATATGAGTTTTCATGAATAGTTTGATCAAAACAAGTTTACATGTTTTATATGTATATTAGATGTGCTCTATATACATACATGCTTATATGACTTATACAAACTTATTCTGACTATCCTATTCATGTTTTGAAAAATCAAGTTTGACAAAATACAAGTTTTGTTTTTTTTGATAAAATTGGCAAGACACAAAAATGAATTGATATGTTGATATATTGTCTTGAAATTTTTATCACATGTTTGAGTTTCAATATAAAATGATAAACAATTTTTATGGTATTTTTAAAGAGATAAAAGATTTTTATAAAATATTTTTCCAAATTTTCTGACCTTGTTTTTGTGCTGACAGGCTGGTCGGTCGACCCTGAGGTCGACCGCACCAAGGGCCGGTCGACCGTTCGGGTCGACCGACGTGCACAGACGTGCACGTCTGTAAGGTACAGACACGGTCGACCGTGACGGTCGACCGAGTTGAGAGCTCTGCTCTCGGGTTTTCTGGGTCGACCGGGCCGGTCGACCGCAGTTGCCCAACGGTCATAATTCTGACCGTTGGCGGTCGACCGGACCGGTCGACCGGTGGCCTGTCAGGCTGCCACATCAGCCTAACGGCTAGTTTTATATAGGGGCTATATAAACCCCATCTCTTTGGGGATTTTGGCCAAGTTTTTTAAGAGAAAAATTTTCAGTTTTCTGAAGTGTTTAAAAGAGTTTTTAAGCCAAAAAGATTTCATCTTATTTGTTTTTGGGTTTTTGGAAAATCAAAGAAAGCTAGGGTTTTGGGAGATTGTTTTGTTTTTCATTTTCTATCATTTACAAGTGATTTCCCAAGTAGTTTTTCTTTGTTGCTGGTTTCCCAAAACACCTTGTTTCCACACTTGAGCTATCACCTATCCTAATCTATTTAGGATCTTGTTTTTGTGGAAAAGAAAAGAGAAAAAGAAAGAAAGATTGTGTTTGTGGTCTTTGTAACCACTTATTGTAAACCCTCCTTGCATTTGTGAATCCCTCTTCGGTAGAGGTGATCGGAGTGGTATTGGTTTGGATCCCTCTTGGTAGAGGTGATTGTGTTTGTTGTGAGCCTCTTCGGTAGAGGTTGTTGTTGTTGTTATTGTTTGTTGTTGGCTACGGGCCGTATCCTTCTTCGGTAGAGGTGGATTGTGGTTGTATAGCCTCGGTGGCTTTGTAAGGTTGAGAGAGGAGTTCGGTACTCCTATAGTGGATTGGGAAATCCTACACGGTGGTGTAGGCGGGGATGTAGAGTTGGGTACTCGAACCTCGAAACAAATCTTTGTGTTAGCGTTTGATCCAATTTCTCTCAACTCTACTCTCTTTACTTTGTGCAAGCATCATTTCATTCAAGCATCATTCTTCATTGCATACATATCTTATATATTGCTTGTGTTGCCTTGCATCTTTTATATTGCAATTCATTCTTATATGCTTGGCTTGATTGTGTGCATTTCATATTGCTTGGATTGCTTGTGTGTGTGTGCCTAACTTATACTCATCCAACAAGAGCTTCACATAGCGCCTCAACCCATTTCAAGGGGAATCAAGGGGAGTTAGTCCAGAGCCTCACAAGGGGAATTCGGCTACACTTGTTGTATTGTATTAGTTTGTGCATAATTTGCATTAGCTTCCGTCATTAGCGCACTTAGTTTGCTTTTGTATTCTAGATCAGCACTTACACCTATTCACCCCCCCTCTAGGTGTTCTACAATTGGTATCAGAGCTAGTGCTCCTGATACTTAGGCTTAACATCCTAGGAGTGAGATCCTTTTGCTTGCTAATCTTCATTTGTATTTACTTGTTTGAACACATTTAGTTTATACCATGGACTTTATGACCCCACCTAGCTATGATCCTTCCAACATTGATATTTGGAAGTATAGGATGTCCATGTACCTAAAGACCCTAGGTTTGCATGTTTTCCTTGCCGCCACCAAGAGATGTTATCTTGGTGATAGCAATCATATAGGGGCCAATGCACAAGCCCTAGAAGCGATTAGAAGCACATTACCTAAAGATTATCTTATGTGTGTTTCTAATCTTGATTCCGCTTTTGCAGTGTGGAACAAGTTGACAACAACCACCACCTCCAAGCTTCAATTGCCAATCCAAGAGAGGAATCTAGTGGAGAATCCGAGCCACAACAATGCTATATGGTCCAAGGAATGACTCCCTTAAGGTACATTCGGAATCTCAACTAGATAGTATTGATTGTGCTAGTTCTTCAAATGATTATGTTGATGCTCATACATTGAATGAAGAACTTTCAATTGTTTGTGAAAAATTAATTGAAAAATATAATTTGTTGAAAAATAAGAGTGTAGAAATTGAACAAGAAAATAAGAGTTTGCATGCTAGACTTAACATTGTTTTGCAAGAGAAAGTTGAGGTCTATAATGAAAGGGATTCATTGAGATCTCAATTAGAACTTGCACTTAAAGAAAATGAATTTTTAAATCTAAAAATGATTGCCATGTTCTTTTGAAGAAAAATGAAAATTTGTCTTCAAAAGTTGATTTGTTTTAAAAGAGAATGTTGATTTGAAAAATAAAATTATTTCTATTTCAAATGATCTAGATGTTTGTTTAAAGAAAAACATTGTTTTGCAAAATAAGATTGATGCACATGTTTGCCATGCTAGGGTAGTATCACACACTTCACCTATTGCATGCCACACTTCTTCTTCTAAGATTAATGATGATATTTGTTTGCTTAAGAAGAAGGTTGATTGTTTGGGCTCCACTATGAGCCAATGTGCCTTGAACCACACTCGGTTGGAAACCTTAGTTCGAAAGAAACAAGTTCCATCCTTTATGCATGCACACCCTTCACGGCATACACATGCTCCTCACGGACACACCCATCACCATATGTATGCTCATGTGTACACATGTACACATTGTGGACGTAAGGGCCACCTTGCTAAATTTTGCTATGATAGATTACATACTCCAAATTTAGCAAAGAACTTTATTTGGGTTAGAGAAGGGACTAACCCCCATGGACCCAAAAGAGTATGGGTACCAAAGACCACCCCTCCTATTTTTGATGTAGGTGTGGGCTCTCACATGACGTGAGAGTGATGACACCTTGGAGTGGATGCGTTCCGTACTTAAAGGAAATCAATTGGATGCATCACTTTCAAGGGAAGATTTGGTGGAGATGACCACCATGTTTTGGAGACAAGGAAAGTTGCTTCTTCGGTTTTGGTAACAATCCTTTACTCCCATTTATTGTCTACATGCTTTTAATATTCATTGTTTATAGCATGTCTTTGATGTCTATGGATTAGTATGTTCATTCCATGTTTATTAGGTCCTTGACATACATGTATAGTATTTGAGACACACATGCTTATGTGAACCCATACTTAGTGTTCTCACCTTTGTTTAAGCTATAATGTACATCATGAATCTAATACATGTGAATTCACATAATAATCATGTATTTGTTTTATCATGATGATTTTTATATTGTGTTTTGATGCTTCATGTTTTTGAATATATGTTTAAGTGTTAGTTTTCATTAAGACTAGTTATATACTTGTACATAGAGTGGGCCACAAATAAATCTATATATGTTGAGCTTGAATGCTTATTTGAACCCATTAGATGTGCTAGTATAGTCTAGTTTTGATGATTCATACATCTTAAACTTGTATTCTTATTTTTAGATTTGTGATTATGAGTTTTCACTTCATGTATATGTTTGTATTGCCTAACTTTAAGTATACATGTATACCCCTTGAGTCATTTGCCTTTCATGCAATTTCTATTATGGACTCAAATTGTGTTTAGGGATATGTGTGTATACTTATTATGTTGACAATTCATACATATACCTTGATTGAAAATTGTTGTTATGAAAATTTAGTCTTTCGTGAGTTTCAAGTTTTCATGTGTTCATGTTTAACTTCATGTATATGTCCATCTTATCCAAACTATTGACTATACATGAGTATCCTTTTTGAGCCACGTGCCTTAATGCATATATTTTGTGGACTCTTTATGTTTTGGATATGTATGTATACTTTAGTTTGTATTAGACATACATATGCCTTGAAAATTAGATAGTTTTGATGATTTCGTGTTTTAAGGAATAATTGAGCTTATTGTCTAATTTTCATGATTATGATCTTCATATTGTATTTGTACACTCATATTTATAATTTGCTCATATTTTATTTTCATGAGTCATATTTGTGCTTAATTGAATTAGAGTGATAATCATGATGTGAAATTCATATTTTATGAGAAACTATTTTGTTTTATTCCTTACTTGAAGGATTTCGTACTAGTTAATAAGTTTTTCTATTTTAACTAGTTCGTATTCTTCATTTGGTAGTGATTTTCAAACTAAACCTAATTTTCAAATCTATTTTTGAAAACCCCTACCATCGATGGGAGGATGGATGGGAGATCATGGTCTTGTATGCTTTAAAATGAAAATCATTTAAACTTGAACCATGATTGGGTGGTAGATTATATGAGATATACACTTGATTATTATTGTTGATTCAATTGGTATCATTGAACTCTTTCAATTGGTATCAATTTTGACATTTTTGATATACTCATATATTTGTTTATGTATGTATGCTTCAATTTCAATGGTATCAATTTCTATTGGTATCTAAATTTTCATACATATATGTTTTATTTGTGTTCAAAAAAAAAAAATCACAAATTTTAGTTTTTGTTTACTCAAGCTCTAGCATGACCCAACACCTTGAGTTTCACTTTTGTTTCAATTGATTACTTTTAAATTGGTATCAAGACTATGCATATTTAGTTTGTATTTCATAAAGGGGGAGAAAATTTGATTTTGTATTTCAATTGGTATTTGTACTCCCACACTTTATGATTAAAAGTGTTATTTTAAACATATGATATCAACATCAAATTTGTTTATATGTTTTAAAATGAACAATTCTTACAATTGGTATCAATGTTTCTATGTAAAATCTTTTCAATTGGTAAAATATTTACAATTGGTATCATATTTAAAAAATTCAAAATTTGTTTTGGTTTCAAGATTCATGTTTTAAGAATTCAAGACTTAGTTTAATTACAATTGGTATTTCCAAAATTTTGTTTAAAGAAAATATTCAAAGTTTTGATTTGTATTGCTTATATGCAAGGAGAGCTTAACATCTCTCCATATAGATTCATGTTGAGTGTATTGTGTATTGAAGAGCTTCACATCTCTTCTTTATGTGGTACACTGTGTAGGGGGAGCTTCACATCTCCTCTTATTCATTACATAATGTGTGTTATGTGAATTAGGGCTTAACTTCCCTCCTTCATGTAATGCATATGTGTAGGGAAGCTAACTTAGCGTCTTCCTCTTCATGAATGTATATAGCATATAACACTTATTATCCTTGTTTATTTTCTTTTGGTATCAAGATGCTTCATTGACATATTTTCAATTGATATCATGTTTTTAAAGTCACCCCTTATTGACTTTGTTTTTGTTTTAGACAAAAAGGGGGAGAACATTGTCTTTTATTGTTTTGTTTGACATAAAGGGGAAGAAAGATTTTTACCCCTCGTTTTATTTATGGTTTTGATTACCCCTTTGTTGATGATTGACAAAAAGGGGGAGAAAGATTTATGAAGTTTTATATGCATGCTTATGTTTATGCATATATTATGTTTTATCTCAAGAATCTCAAGAATATTAAGTTTAATTGATTTATAGAGTTTGCTTTGTAATTGGTTCTAGAGCTTATTTTGTTTTGAATATTCCATTTGATATCTAGAACCATTTATTGTTTATGCATATGCATGTTTCATATTTAATATTCATTGCATATATTTATTGTTTATCCCTATGCATGAGTTAAGGGGGAGCTTCCTTGAAGCTTATCTTTAATCCATGCATATATAACTCCATGAGTTTTGTCATCATCAAAAAGGGGGAGATTGTTGGCCCAATGGCCTTCCACTCTAGTTTTGATGATGATCAACTCATGTAGTTATTTTACTAATATTCTTGTGTTTCTAAGTTTCAGATCATTAACAGGATATTAGTTGGTGATTAGCTTCAAAAAGGAGTTTAGAAGCTTTTCATGTTGATTCCGGTGCCAAAATTAAAGATCATACCTTTGCACTCGGTGGATCACGTTTGGGAGCAAGTCTTCTTGATGACTCAAAGACTTAGGTATCTTAGTTTAGTTTAGTGTGTTTTAGATCCATTGTAAAGCTTAGTATAGTTGATATGCTCAAGTGCACAAAAGACACACATGTTTGGATATTGGTTTTTCGATTTTTAGTTTAACCGATATGAGTTTTCATGAATAGTTTGATCAAAACAAGTTTACATGTTTTATATGTATATTAGATGTGCTCTATATACATACATGCTTATATGACTTATACAAACTTATTTTGACTATCCTATTCATGTTTTGGAAAAATCAAGTTTGACAAAATACAAGTTTTATTTTTTTTGATAAAATTGGCAAGACACAAAAATGAATTGATATGTTGATATATTGTCTTGAAATTTTTATCACATGTTTGAGTTTCAATATAAAATGATAAAACAATTTTTATGGTATTTTTAAAAGAGATAAAAGATTTTTATAAAATATTTTTCAAATTTTCTGACCTTGTTTTTGTGCTGACAGGCTGGTCGGTCGACCCTGACGGTCGACCGCACCAAGGGCCGGTCGACCGTTCGGGTCGACCGACGTGCACAGACGTGCACGTCTGTAAGGCACCGAGTTGAGAGCTCTGCTCTCGGGTTTTCTGGGTCGACCGGGCCGGTCGACCGCAGTTGCCCAACGGTCATAATTCTGACCGTTGGCGGTCGACCGGACCGGTCGACCGGTGGCCTGTCAGGCTGCCACATCAGCCTAACGGCTAGTTTTGTATAGGGGCTATATAAACCCCATCTCTTTGGGGATTTTGGCCAAGTTTTTTAAGAGAAAAATTTCCAGTTTTCTGAAGTGTTTAAAAAGAGTTTTAAGCCAAAAAGATTTCATCTTATTTGTTTTTAGGTTTTTGAAAAATCAAAGAAAGCTAGGGTTTTGGGAGATTGTTTTGTTTTTCATTTTCTATCATTTACAAGTGATTTCCCAAGTAGTTTTTCTTTGTTGCTGGTTTCCAAAAATACCTTGTTTCCACACTTGAGCTATCACCTATCCTAATCTATTTAGGATCTTGTTTTTGTGGAAAAGAAAAGAGAAAAAGAAAGAAAGATTGTGTTTGTGGTCTTTGTAACCACTTATTGTAAACCCTCCTTGCTTTTGTGAATCCCTCTTCGGTAGAGGTGATCGGAGTGGTATTGGTTTGGATCCCTCTTTGGTAGAGGTGATTGTTTTGTTGTGAGCCTCTTCGGTAGAGGTTGTTGTTGTTGTTATTGTTTGTTGTTGGCTACGGGCCGTATCCCTCTTCGGTAGAGGTGGATTGTGTTGTATAGCCTCGGTGGCTTTGTAAGGTTGAGAGAGGAGTTCGGTACTCCTATAGTGGATTGGGAAATCCTACACGGTGGTGTAGGCGGGGATGTAGAGTTGGGTACTCGAACCTCGAAACAAATCTTTGTGTTAGCGTTTGATCCAATTTCTCTCACTCTACTCTCTTTACTTTGTGCAAGCATCATTTCATTCAAGCATCATTCTTTCATTGCATACATATCTTATATTTACTTGTGTTGTCTTGCATCTTTTATATTGCAATTCATTCTTATATGCTTGGCTTGATTGTGTGCATTTCATATTGCTTGGATTGCTTGTGTGTGTGTGCCTAACTTATACTCATCCAACAAGAGCTTCACATAGCGCCTCAACCCATTTCAAGGGGAATCAAGGGGAGTTAGTCCAGAGCCTCGCAAGGGGAATTCGGCTACACTTGTTGTATTGTATTAGTTTGTGCATAATTTGCATTAGCTTCCGTCATTAGCGCACTTAGTTTGCTTTTGTATTCTAGATTAGCACTTACACCTATTCACCCCCCCTCTAGGTGTTCTGCAAAAGGTGTTAGGCATGTAGATTGAGCGAGACTGGAAGAGTGGCAAGGTTAGTTTGATACAGAAGTGGTATTTGATGAAGGTACTTCAGATGTTCAACATCAATAATGATACAAAGTCTGTAAGTAAACTATTGACTTCTCATTTCACGTTGAAAGCTACTATGTCTCCTATTACTATTGAAGAGCGTGAGTACATGACTAACGTGCCCTATGCTAGTGCAGTTGGTAGTTTAATATATATAATGGTGTGTACAAGGCCCGACTTGTCACAAGCTGTCCTTATGGTCAGCAGATATTTTCACGATCCCTGTAGGGGTCATTGGGAGGTAGTAAAGTGGCTTCTACGGTACATTAAGGTAATATAGATATTGGTTTGGTATTCAAGAATGATGTTACTGTAAGCAGGAGTGTATCAAATATGTTGATTCCGACTATGCAGGAGACCTCAACAAATGCCGGACCACAATGGGATATGTGTTTACATTGTCCCAAGTACCGGTCAGCTGGTGCTCTACTTTACAGTCTACTATCATATTGTCTACTACGAAGGCTGAGTATATAGCCATGACAGAGGCTATGAAGAAGGCAATTTGACTTTAAGAGTTACTTAATGACTTGAAGATTGATCAGTATGTATCTATTGAAGATCAATTGTGATAGCATGAATACTATCTATGGCAGAGAACTAGGTATATCATGTAAGGACGAAGCACATTGATGTCAAGTTCCACTTTATTTGAAAGATTCTTGATGAAGGTGACATCGAGTTACAGAAAATTCACACGAAGGAGAATCCCGCTGATATGCTTACCAAGGTTGTTTTGGAGTAAAGTTTGCACATTGCAAAGAATTACTCCATATCCTTTTAGTTGTATGAACTCAGTGGAGTTCATTTGGATGAACTACGTGTGATTTGATCACGTTGGGCATGGGTGCAGGCAACCTCAATGGTGCAGGCAATTGGAGTCGACATGGTGCTTTGTTGTGTTCGGCTCAGATTTTGAGAAATCTTCACCGAGGTGGAGAATTGTAGGGAGAGAGGGAAAAATTTTATTGATAGATTTTTTTAAACTCTGTTGAAAATTAGCCAAAAATTGATGCAACCAATAATGTCAAATACGAGAGCGTATCAGTTATATCAATGACGGAATTGCACAGGAGGAACCCAGACTAGTCGGCTAAGGATACAATAGAGAGTTGAAAAATCTGTTTTATTATAGACTAGTCGACTAGGCCAAATTCCTAGTTGACTAATTGGAGTTATTAGTCGACTAGGTTATTTTCTAGTCGACTAATGCGGCTGCAGCGGCCAGTTTTCAAATCTGATTCTGAATTCGTTTCTGATCCGAATTAGATGTTTTTGGTTTCTTTTCTTCATGATTTCTTTGGCTATATAAAGAGAGGTATTGCTCCTATTATTGTAATATGTAATTGATTGATTAAATAAGAACTCTCTCGCCTTACCCTGAGGACGTAGGCAAATTGTCGAATCTCGTTAAATCTTGTATTCTCTCTTTCTTTTCTTTATTTACTTGTCCGTGTGATTAGATTGACTATTCTTTGGTGTCCATCTTCTTTGTTGATTGGATTCCCAACAATACAGCGGTCGACCGTCCTAACAACAGAAGACATGCAAATAAAAACACAAGTTGTCCCGACCAGGAGAAGAATACCAAGTGTCAGTTACTGGTCGACCGCGCGTTCGCATTCACAAAAGAAGAAAGAAAAGGAAAAAAAAACACGCCCACCCACAAAAGAACCCCAAATCCAACAAGCACCCCTAACCTGGAAAGATTTTATGCACTCATAGTCTGGTAAATAAAAATAAAATGCAGTTGGTAAAAGAAAATTATAGGTCTGGCTGTGGACACTACTGAGGAAGTTAAGCTTAAAAAAATCTAAAGAAAAAGAATGAAGGTACTACCAACATTGTCAATCTGGGGGAAGACACAGTAGCCAGTTACAAATCTAACTTGCCACGTTACAGTTCATGTTGGCTACTTTTGTGGCCCAAATTGAAAACCCTGGTTCATACTATCTTTTGTGGAAATTATGGTAGGTTATTGGAGTGCAACAGTCAGAAAGAGGTGAATTATGCTCAATTACAATTATTAGACGTAACCTTTGAAGCCATTCAACCAACCTCCTTATTCACCAAGATCATAAAAGAAGATGATAAGCAATCATTCCTACTTTTTCGACGATGCTACTCTGATATTCAATACATAAATCAATAATAAATCCCTGCAATGGTTACAACAAATAGCAATCTGATACCTTACAGTGAAGGCAATTCTGAGCATTGATCTGGAGCCCAAGCTTCTCGTCAGGAACTTACTTAATTTCGTGAGGCAGAGAACATAAATAAAAACAGCCACCAATTATGACCTTTTTCCATCACAATTTCTGATCAAACAGCTATATCAAAGATGAGAATCCTTAAAATGTAGCATTTACCAACAGATAATTTTTTCTACTCTGACACAAGCAGGGCAATGGCGTGACTCTGGTCCAGCATTTTTTGGAAGGTTTACAAGTCAGGAATCGCAGGATCACTCAATTTGAGATGAACTGGCTGGTCATGTTCATTATTTGTGTTACTCCTGCACATAAGAAACAGATCTAAGATTGAATAAGATGTGTGATAAAACCACTAATAAGAGAGCATGAGCTCATGTCTCACATGAAAGTGCCTGTTGCTGGATGTATTTGAGTTGAAGGAAAAACTTGAGTTTCTCTCTTATTTGATTTGATTTTAATCCCACATTGAATAGGAGATAGGAGGTTGGATAGTATATATACCAACTTCTCCCATATTTATTGTTATGAGTGTTGGACCATGGGCCACATCCTCACACACGCGCGTACACACACCGAACCGAATCGGGTGGCGCGCGCGCCCACAACGGACACGAGAATGCAGTTCGATTCAGGCGCTTGTTGGACTTGCTACATTTTTGTTGGTTTTTTTAATTTAAAATTCTATTGAGATTTTCGGGTAGAGTTGGACCCGTTCAAGATAATCGGATCTGCACGTTGCAACACAAATTCTCTCGGACTATTACAAACTAAAAGATCTGCATAGGATTATAAATACCCTATATCTGCACGTCTCTTTTACATAAAACAGAAATCGATCTACCCTCTTTCTCCTACAAATTCTTACATTCTGTTGAGAAAAAAATTATGTTCTTGCGATCGGGATTTGTGCTTTCTCAACATTATTTTTCACTTACGGGCAACAAACCTCCGTCTGAGCAGAGGTCTTATTCATCGTCCTGAGTTGGGTGCTGGTGCATTACCGGGAGAGTCTTTACCACTAGGAGAGGATGTCAATTTCAAGGTCCGGACGAGGGACCAGCCATCTTTCTTGTAGGGCAGTGCGTTTGCACGACTACTTCACCCCAGGCCAGTTTTTGTTTTCTTTCGATTCTGTATTTCAGTTGCATGCTTAGGACAAGTAGTCTATTAACTTTAAGGATTTATATTTGTTGCATGTTTTAATCTAGTTAAATTTACTATACCTGTTAGCTAAGATTACAAGAACTGAATAAAATTCATTGAACACTCCAGTATATGCAGATATTTTCCCTACACATATCATCAATTGGTTACCATAATGATATTAGGCACAGTTTTATTAGTTCTCCAAAGTCCCACCACAAATTTAACCTCCCATCTGAGAAACTTATGAGCCTACCAGATATCAATTCCTAATTGAGCAAGGTGGGTAGAGCAAGGGAGAACTAATCTGGAACTGTGTAAGCATTACAGATTGTCAAATCCACAGGACCAGTCAGAGCAGCGAAAGAAAATGGCATCTGGACTAAGTTAACCATAACCTGTGTCCTACTCAAATACTGTAAGCATGGACTGCGATATAAACGAAAACTCAGAATACACAAATTTCTTGAGAGCATAACTGCAAAATGATATTAAGGCAACACTGCAGACTTTATTTCCTGTCAGAAGAGTAAAACAAACATGTACTCTAGTTTAGAGATGGATCTTGTCGCTCCCGCATGTTCTAAGTTTAGATACCATCCTTTATCTAGTGAATATTGTTATCGGGGAAGATGGTGGGATACACAAGAACAATACACACACAGACATGAATATTAATTTGAACGGTTTAGATATTGAAATTTTTGATGGAAAAATCGAGTTTTGAGTGTTTCATAGGAGAAAATTTCCTCCTATATCAGCTGTTGTCTTTTCACTAATTGATATAAGATTCTTCATAAATTAAGCAGACCAATTAAGTCCACCTGCTCGATATGCCAGTGAGTAAAACAACACACATTGCCATGAAGTTGTTTTCCTCTGCTCTCAAGATTGATCAGTGGTTAAGTTAAGCCCCACAAATGGATATGAAAAATATTGTTCAATAGCTACTATAGCTTCCTTTCAAGCTTGCATTTACTTTCACCCCCCTCAATACTTGTCCTTGTTGTCGCCCATAGTAAATTTCTATAATAATAATATTGGAAAAGGGAAGATAAGAATTAATTTTAAAAAAGAATTATTACATATACAAGAGTGAACAAATGATATAGAACAAGTTGTGCTAGATTTTTTTTTGGACCATACCTAAATTTACAAAAGGTTTCACGTAGAAATTAAGGAGATAAACTAGCACCAATACTCAAAGATTATATGTTGAACTAACGCCAGTAACAGCAGCAAGAAAGTTTATATGAAAAATATAATGAAGTTATGAAAAACCCTTGCAAAGATTATGCTATAGAAGGACATCTTATTTATTTTCGCACATATTTTCGGACGTATCAGATTTTGATGAATATGAATTTTCTTTTCAAGTCATATCTGTATTGGTATTTGTGATCAACAAGAAGTAAATAGAAATATGATAAATGTCATATTCGATTTGTATCTGATACGTTGCTCAGGGACAAAGCCAAATCAACTATATATATGATGGACTCCAATTCGACCAGTGTCGCCCGATCCCACCTAGCTCAATTGCCACACTTTGGATAATCTTAACTTTGTGACCACATGCATTGTCAACTTACCTCTAGACCAGACCATGGTACCGGTTCGAACCGGCAAATCGAACTAGAACCGTGGAACATAAACCATCGGGCCGCTGGTTCCCCGGCTCCAAACCGAAATGGAACTGGGCTCTAGCCGATCCGGTTCCAGTTTGATTTTTTTAAGAACAAGAATCACCAGTTCAGGAACCGCCAGTTCTGGTTCTTGACCGATTTTTTTTTTGCCTTTTGAGCCGGCCATTGCTGCTCAACAACAAGGGGCCTTATGGCCTGAACCACACCGGAACTGGAAACTGGGAACCGCTGATTCAAAAACCGGGGTCAGGTCAGCTTACATCGAGTCTATCTTAGTTCTTATTGAATCAAGAAGATTCGAATCAAATCAAAGCAAGAACATGAGACTTAGACTGGCAGTAGGGTTGGTTATCGAGGCGGGAAAAATTATAGGCTGACCCCTGTATTGATATTTATTTTTTTCAACCCACCACAACTCAAAAAGAGTCGTGTGGACAAGTCAGAGAGTGCCACGTGGAACAAAAATAGAGATGTTGATAATCTTTAAGAGGTTGTACATGAGATGGAACAAAATTTCAAAAATATTTTGAAATATGACTATTTTATTTTATTTAGCTGTAACTATGGGTGCTAGAATTAAAATAGATAATCTAAAATTTTTGTTGACCAATTGTATTACATGTTTAAATTGTGAACAAGATGTAGATAAATTACTTTTAGAAATTAGAACTCTTTTAGAAGAAATGTACTCATTGTACAGAGTGAGTTATTTCCCTTTCTTCTGAGGTTAAGACACCAACACCACCATAACATCTTCTACTACTCTAGGTAAAATATTATCTAATTTTAAAAATCTACTTCTCTAACACTAGAAAAAAATACTCTTCAAGAGCATATTCATTCGATGAATTAATTTATATTTGAACACAATGTCTATTGAAATAAATGAAAATGATGATGAACCATGAAAAAGATTTGATATTTTGTCATGGTGGAAAGAACAGAGAAAACAATTTTCTATTCTTTCCACTATGGCCCGAGATATATTAACATCTCCGATCTTTACAGTAACGTTCGAGAGCCCATTTTCTGTAGGTGGTAGTGTTTTGATGCCCTAGGAGGAGTAAGCTGACGCTGAAAACTTGGAGATGGTTGTTTGCTTAAAGGACCAATTCGTTGTAGAAAGACGCACAAAAAAGAAAAGTCATTCTAGACGAAGAATTTGAACTTGACGAGGATGAAGAGTAGAGAACTATCAGGGTAGTTTTTTATGTATATTGTATGAGATGAGCAGCTTGCTATCTGACTCGATATTGTTTTGTCAAGCTCAAGTGAAGAGTGACGTTTATGGTCCTATCTTCTTCCTTTTTGTGTAATTTGTACATTGAGTTTTTAATATTAATATGGAGTGTAAATTCAGTAACAGGGAATCCGAGATTACAGTGTTGTGACACTAGATGGTTAAGAAATACCGATCAGCAGTCATTTTAAGCACTTGGGTTATATTATTAAAAAGAATGAGGAGATCAATAGTGATGTCAATCATAAGATCTAAGCCGCTGGTTGAAATAGAGGAACGCAACAGGAGTTTTATGTGTACGTAAGATTCTGTTAGACTGAAGAAAAGTTTTATCGGACTGCTATTACCAGCTTTGTTATATGACACTGTTGGGTTATAAAGAGATATCATGCCCAGAAGATGAGTGTAGCAGAGTGGCATGCTTCGTTGGATGTGTGGAAACACGAGAAGAAATAAGATGAGAAATGAGGATATTCATACCAAGATAGGTGTAGCCTCTATAGAAGAGAAGATGAGAGAAAATCGCCTACGATGGGTTAGTCATGTGCGACGTATACCTACAGATGCGCCAGTCCGACGAGTAGAGCGTATTAAATTAGGGCAAGTTAAAAGAGCGTAAGGGAGACTGAAGAAAATGGATGGAGGTAATACGACAAGATATAAAGGCTAAAGGTCTTAGTGAAGACCTATTACTCGATAGGAATGAGTGGAGAAAGCTGATCCCTGTGCCCGATCTGACGTTATTCTCTTTGGTTCATGTAGCCTACCCCCCAAATACTTGGGACAAATGGCTTAGTTGTTGTGTTGAGTTTTTGATATTAATAAAATGGCTTACCTATAAAAAAAAGATTTGCAAATTTGTGTATTTCAATTTTAATAATTTTTAAAATATTTTTCTCTTTATTTCATATTTTTCTAAATTTTCTTCATAACTTTAAATTTAAAAAAATCTAATTTTTTCTAGGTTTTAATAATTATTGGGAAATTCGAATTTTTAAAAAATATTAAAAAAAATACAAGACAGCTCAAACTAGTCTCGACGAATCCAGATAGCGAATTGGGTCAAGAGATCCGATTCATTTCTCGGAAATTTAATTCGTTCTCGTTTAACCCGCTGCGATACGAGTTCAACTCGTCTCGCAACTAATTTGTCTGACTAGCAAGATGAACTCGATTCATCCCGTTAGCCATCCCGAATTGACAGGCGGACAAGCAAAGGGTTCACATTCCCTCAATAAACTAGTTATGTAAGACGAGTCGGGCTCTCTCCATCAATGTCGTTAGGACGTCTCCTCCTCTCGCCGAAACTAGACCATCCCTTTCTTCCTTCCAACCTAACAAATTAACACTAATTTATTATTTCTGTTGATTTATAATACAGATTGATTAAATTAATACTATTGGAGTCAGGAAGGGGTCAATTAATCTACCTGGCCCACTGTCGGCATCCTCTCAACTCAGTGTCAACAAATTCATTTCTCATAATTTTTTCGATAACTAAAATTTGAGGGCTATGTTTGAATTCTTGCAATTATAATTAATTCCTAGTTTAGAATTCTTTCTTGACGACGATGACTGCAATGATAACGTTTACGTGTGACACAAACTATACTGAGGAAGCAACGAACTCTTTTCACCAAGGGCTTTTTGTTTGCAGGAATTCTATAGAGAAAACCGGTTAAAATTGATATATCACGCGCTTTTAAAAACACTTTTCATAAGTTTCTAAGTAAAAGACGTTGGTTGACTCAAGGAAATAGGAGAAGAAATCATCTCTGTATGCATACAGGGTTTCCTCTCTCTCTTTGACTTCGAAACTGGCGAGAAAGTTGTGTTGTTACTGTAGATGCGGGCGTCATGTAGAACCCCCCGGCGTCAGATTACATTATTTGGGTTTTCACCTCCAAAGAGGCCTTAGAGGATCTAAAATTTTTTTTTTTTTTTACTTGCTTTGCATTCTGTTTCAAAATTTAGTTCCATACGGTGGAGCTTTTTAAATGAACTACGGATGACTTTATCTCTCGGGCAGGGGTAAGTAGGCAACTACATTTGTACAGCACGGCTGATTCGGCATGGTGTTTATTGTGTTGGCTCAGATTTGAAAAATCTTCACCAATGTAGAAAATTGTAGAGAGAGTGTAAAATCTTATTTATAGGATTTTTTAAGTCATTAGAGAAAATCGCCCAGAATTATGATGTTCAACGACATGTCCAAGACTTGTAGAAGACCCGAGTATTGTCAAATACAGAGGTCTGGTCGATCGGTCATGCACAAAAGTGCACAAGAGAAGAAAGTCTTGTAGTGATTGATTGCCATGTCGACTGCCGAGAGGGAGCAGCGTAGCAGAAGACAGTCGGTCGACCATCCAACGTGGATTTTGCTTTGCACAACTAGCGGTCGACCGCCCGATCGACTGGCAAAAGTGCAGACTTGAGCCTGCACAGAGAGCGGTCGATCGGTCGACTCAGTTCTGAGCAGTTCTATTTGGATTCTGAATTAGTTTCTGATACGAATTCAGATCTGTTGGTTTTCTTTTCTTTGTGGATTCTATGGTTATATAAAGAGGGGTATTGTCCCTAGTATTTATAACATGAATTGATTTATTAATAAGATCTCTCTCCCTTTCTACTACGAGGACGTAAGCAATTGTCGAACCTCATTGAATCTGTGTTTTCACGCTTTCTTTCTCTATTTTGTTCTTTTGTGACCGTTCTGCGACAATATTTTAGTGTTTACACATAGACCTTCGATGAGTCCCGAACGCACACTTCATTCACAAATGAAAATAAAAAGGAAGAAAGGGATGGTTGAGAATATTGCCTATGAATTCGGTGGTAAGAAGAATAAGACATAAAGTTTGGTTTTATATTGCATTCATTTGTTTTTATTTCTCAGTACTCTTCCATCCCTGGGGACCCAAACATATCATATTTATAGTGGATCTAAGATAAGTCAAAAGATGAGGAATAAGTTGGTATGATTATATTCTCAGTCCTTCTTGTTTGTTTGCCTCTTTAGCATTTATCAATTGAGGTGGCTATTGAATAATCAATTGGAGATGGGAACATGACAACTGTCCATATCCATCATAAATTTTGTTCTTTTTACTGAAAAGCATGGGTTGCACTATTTTCATTCGCTGGAATGTCAGCACTTTAGAAGAGCAAGTTGAGGCACATTTATAACAAAAAGAGGTGACAAAAGAAGTCTACATTGAGGAAGAAAAGAAATTGAGCTCCAATTTATAATAAAATTATTTTGGGGGGGGGCAAAAAGATTATAAGAAATGATTTTGTAATTTAGAAATTTTTTCCGGCACAACAAATGAGAAGATATATAAGAAATGTTACTTGCCTCAAAAAAAAAAGTATTAAACTGACATATAATGACTGAATTTATTATTATATTCTGTGTATTACTTTCATACATGATAATTTATAGCAAGCCCATATTTTCAATTTATCTGTAGATCAAGTAGTGTTATCCAAAACAGCTAGATTAGATCATGCACCATATGTGACCGAATCAAATGTAAAGTCAAACGATTATCTTTTCTCATAATTATTATAAATTTATAATAATATTATAAATATTTGATTTGTTAAAGTAATAATTATTAGTGTGTAACACAAGTATCGGTAGCATTGTAATTCTCTATTTATTTCATATATATGTTGACACTTTAAAAAGACAAGATTCTGACTGGCCTGAACAATGTCTAAACTTGTTGACATTTACAAAAGACAAGTGACAGACAAGCTGACGACCAGTTTTCACCCATCTTCGAGGACAAAGCAGCAACTTGGACTCTACTGATCCAGTGAAGCAGACAGTAAGCCCAGATTGTCTTTGAACAGACTTAAGCAGGTCTAAGATACTATGTTAGCTTAACACTTAGCATCACATGAGCCCAAGGGGATAGCCTCGCCTGAGAGGCTAAGATTGTCCAACTTCGCCTTGAAGCTGTTCAAAACTCTATCGGAGAGCTAACTTACAGTTTCGCCTGAAGTGCTCAGTCAACTCCGCAGAGAGTTAGCTTCGCTCGAAGCCACACGCAACCGCGCAGATGGTCGGTAGCTTCGCCACAGATGATTATCCAGCTCCGCTGAAGAGCTTTCTTCTAACTTCGCCAGATGCTCCTTCCAGCTCCGCTGCGAGCTCGACGCGGCAGCTCCGCTGTGGGTCTGTCATGGTCAACCTTTGACCAATTAAATCTCCAGATGAGATTAAATCAATTCAGGATCAAGATCAAATCTAATCAAGATCCAATCTGAGATCAAATTTGGCAGTTGCTTGCCATAATCTCTTGACTCTCCTAAAACAAGTAAGAGGATCAGGGGAGATCTTCCAATTATATGGAAAGAATCAAAACAGATCAGGAGACCGACCTACCTGCTACTTCTAACTTCGCAGAAGCTGATTCTAGCCTCGCAGTAAGGCTACTTTCCAGATTTTTAATGGACAATTATACCCTTCTCTCCCTATAAATAGCCCACCAGGCAAGACGCAGAGAGGCTGAAAAAACAGAGAGACGGCTAAACAGAGACTTATTCTCTTGCTTCTAAGAATTCATAGAGTTCAGAGAACTACTTCTCTAATCAGGGTGCTGATACCCTAATACTTTCCTCTCAAGAATCTCCGGAACCATGCGAGAAGGAATTCCCAAGTTGAGGCAGTTTGAGAAGTAATAAGAGGGTCTACCAACCTTCTGTTCTTCGATTCCCCGAACCAGACGAGAAGGGAATCCTATCGATCGCATCGTCAAAGGGACAAAGTGGTCGCGCGCTGACCAGACTCCTATCGGCACACTTCTCCAGAATCTCCGAGGAGATCTACTTGTAATCTTTTGTGTTACTTATAATTTAGTTCCTCGATACTTTTTTGTAAGTTTTCCCTTTGCAAAATCAATGAAAAACAATATATAAAAGAGAGGCTATCTCCATCTTGGGTTAAACTGTCAAGTTATCTATTTCTCCAAACCTAGCATGATATTATATCCATCTCTCTAAAAGTTTTCCACAATCAAAATTTTCTTTTATTGATTGTTGTCGTCACGCCACCAACGAGACTGCGCTGGGTCGCGCTCATGTAGTCGTGCCCACTGTTGGAGCCACATCCTCCTCGAGACCATAGATCCAGTCTGCTACCATCTTCAAACCAAATCGAAGGCAGCTAATCGTCTTCTACCATGCTTCTCTCTACAATGGTGACCCCGACTTATCTCAATTGTAGTAGATTCGTTTGAAGTAACTCTCACAATGATCCACTTAAATTCTCTCAGATTGGATCTGATATTGTTTGCAACTCGCTCCTCTCCTGTCATTGTCGACGTTGAAAGTGCTTCTTTTGTTTGCAGATTCTTTCTCCTTGAATATTCCTTCTCCTGCACTACTATATCACGATCTCTTTTTCGATTGAATTCGTACTCAATCAATGTTCAGCTCGCTTCACGTGAAAGAGACCTCCTCATAGGTTCTTAAATTCGCCTTGTATATGCTAAAGAGATTCACTAACTCGAAGTCTGTCTTGCTACATGCGAAAGAGACTCAGATAAATTTCATTCAGCAAGTGCTCCATCTCGATTAGAATCCATCTTTCTGGTAGATGCTTACTCTTTGATTCTATATCCATTGTATTTCTCTTAGCAATAGCTCTCTATTTGTCTAATCTCTCCTTATCATCATATTTGTTCAACTCTTGATGATTCCAGAATTTACTTTTGGCACTTCATTTGTGATAATATTTATGTCTTTTTATTTTGGTTAATAAAACTCTAGAAGGCATTACCATCATGAATTTGAGAGAAGATATTAAAGTAATAATTATTAATATATAAAACAAATCAAGATAATATTATAATTCTCTATTTATTGCATATATATATACACACAAAGGGGCTATCCCCATCTAGGGTTGTACCCGTCTGTAGATTTCAGCACACCTCCTTCGCTGTTGCACAGCTGCGCCCACACTAAATGGATGCAAGCTCCCAGGAAAGAAAATCACAGGCCGGTGTGCTATCTAATATGAAGCACATCAAAGAGAAGTAACAAATCAAGGAAAAAACCACAAAAAGAAAAAAGTGTGGAAGACAATGGATGTGGCCTTAGCTGTAGGCATTGCCTCTGCGTCCTCCATCCTCTTCCTCTCTCTTCTTCTCATTCTCTTCATCGCCTACCTCAAGCTTTACAAGCACAGAATCGATCCTACAACTGACAACGTAGAGCTAGGCCACTCTAGAGCGGCCAGCATCGCTGCGGCCGCGGCCACTGCCGGCTCGGTCCGCAGGTTCAAATCGTCGGAAATCGACGCCATGGCCTTCAACTTCACCCCGTCCACCGTAATCGGCGAGGGCGGATTCAGCACCGTCTACCTCGCCTCCCTCCAACCCCACCCTCACTCGTCGCCGTCAAGGTCCACAACTCCAGCCAGCGCCTCCACCGAGCCTTCTGCCAGGAGCTCGACGTCCTCCTCCGTGTCGACCACCCCCACATCGTCCGCCTCCTCGGCTACTGCGACCACAGGGACGAGGGAGTCCTCATCTTCGAGTTCGTCCCCAACGGACCCTGCACGACGTTGTACATGGTATCAGCAGCAAAGTGTTACCATGGGCTCACCGCACGTCCGTTCTGTTCCGCCTGGCCTCGGCATTGGACTACCTGCACGAGGGCTGCGAGGTCCAAATCGTCCACGGAGACATCAAATCGTCGAACGTTCTCTTGGACCATTTTCTTGAGCCCAAGCTCTGCGATTTCGGGTGCGCGCGCGTGGGGTTTCTCGGCCACAGTCACACGATCAGCCAACCAAATGATGGGCTCTCTTGGATACGTCGACCCCCATTACCTGCGCACGGGGATTGTTTCAAAGAAGAGCGATGTGTACAGCTTCGGGGTGCTGATTTTGGAGCTCGTCACCGGAACAGAGGCGTTTGATTCGGAGAAGGAGCGGCTGCTGACGACGGTGATGAGGCCAGTGCTGTGTGTTGGCGATGGTGAAGAGAGAATCAGGGCAGGGGAATTTGTTGATCCTAAGTTAGAAGACGTGTATGATGTGGATGAGGTGTTGGCGATGACTGCGATCGCGGCCAAGTGCGTGGCGGAGCAACCGGCGCTCCGGCCTTCGATGGCCGATGTGGTGAAGATGATGAGCGAGAAGGTGTGTGTAATTTCACAGATGGGCGAAAAAGACACTGTAAATTAATTCTTCCTTCTCATCTTAGTAAATAAGTTAGTTTCTTGTCTTGATTGAATTGTGTAAAAGACAACAATAATAGCAGCAAAAGAACACCTGGGCCTGACCAAGGTGGTTAGGAAATGTAATCAGCTTGTGTCGCCAGGTACAATCTCAGTTTTTTTTTTTGAGAGTAAACGAATGAATCAGAATGGTGTCCATGTTTCGTTAATAAGTTTTTAACGAAACAATTCTAAAAAATAAGATGCAACAAAAATTCTCCTCTGGAGGGTCAAAACAAGCGTACAACATAGAAAACAAGCAAAATTCTCCAAAACAAAAGACTCCCTGATACAATATACAGTGAAGCCTGCAATAAGGACAAGCTCAGAACCTACTGAGATAAAAATCAAGGAGTCTGGTGAGTCGTTGGTCACATGAAGTCGGAGTCGCTGTCATGTCCCTCCCCTCTGTCTCCTCAATTATGCTATCAGAGACGTCTCCTGTCTGCGGCTGCTCCAGCGCGTGCTCAGCCATCTCCATGAAGGTACTTTGTGAGGAGATTAAACCAGTAACCAAAAAAACATGATGAAAACATGGAACGTTTGATTCGCCAACCTGGCCGCATCAGAAAATAATCTATTATTACGTTCCCTCCAAATTCCAAAAAAACAGCAGTTACTAATAAGTCCCAAATAACTCTTTGTTGTTTATTCAAGGATGTATATCTTCATCAAGACCAGAACAGTTTCACCCCCACAGGCAACTGCAGAATGCACATTTTCAAGTACTTTGTCATCCCCTACAATATCTGAAGTGTAAACGTGCACTTTAAAAACAAGTGATCAATAGATTCTCCATCCCTCGCACACAGCAGAACACAAACGCCCTGCCCCTGTCATATTAATGTATTTTGTTTTCTTTAGCCACTGAAATTTCAGGTTTCAGTCTTAAGAGTGAGCTATGATTCTTATTTATAACTAAGGTCTACGCTCCTTTTCTTGGTTTTTTAATGGACTAGTTTTAAATATGAAAGGCACAATGACTGCGATTCACTAATCAAAGTCAAGAGTGCAATCAAATTGATGCAATGTGATGGGTGGAACAAGGAATAGAGAGTGAAGATAGTTGGGGGGTCGCCACCTTTTGCCCTCGTTGGTGTCTGGTAGGCTTTCTTCTTCCTCCTGTTTCTCTCTGTTGAAATTGGCCACAAACAGTTGGAGGTTGTCAAGGAGCTATCTCACTCCATCTAAAGAAAAGAAGGAAAAAAAAAAGTAGAGGTCAGAATCATTGACTGACTCAATTTGTGGAACCATTGTGTTGGAATGAAACTTCAAAAAACAAACTCCATCCCATCATCAGAGATTGAGATTTTACCAACAGAGATGCACATAAATCGTAAGATGACATGAGTCTCTCTGCAACAGACATGATCGCAGTCGTCCATTATTATATAGAGTTTTGTAATTATTACAAACCAAACTACATTTGTATCTTCATAAGAGAATAAATCACAAGTTTCGATCAATAATATACAGTTGTGTGTTGGAATGTTAGCTTTATTTTTAAGAAGAGATAATGATTCAAGAAGATCCAACTAAACTTAAAGAAGAAGAAAAACTTGAGAGAGAAAAAAACAGATCAAAAAACTGTGTGGCAGTCGACTGCACACAAAGGGCTGTCGATAGGCCTGTCGACAGCAATCAACAGAGAAGGCAACAAGTTCAGATTTTTGACAGGCTAGAGACATGTCGACAGCCAGAAGCCCAAACAGGATTCAGGTTTCCTTTCGAGGTGCGCTCAGGTTCCTTTTCTGGTAGAGTTCGAATAGAAATTAATTCTATTCAATAAAAATTTATTTCTAATATTTAGAGGGTCTAGAATTCTTCTGTATCAAGGAAATCAACTCATACAAAAATTAATCAAGTTTTTCAAGCATTTGAATAGAGTTTTTATTGTAAACTCTATAAATAAAAATTGTAATCTAGTACATTTTAACATAGAAGGAGAAATATGAGCTAAGAAAGAGAGAGGAAGGTGACGGTGCATGAAAAAAGGTATACTCTTGAAATCTTGTGAGATTCAAAGAGAAAACGGATACTCTTGTGAGAATCAACGAGAATGTTAGATCTCTCGTACCAAGTTTATTAATAAAATTCTCTCAAGTTCTCTTCCCGTGAACATAGGCTAAATTTGGACTGCACCATGTTAACACTCGTGTTCTTTTATATTTTTTTATCTTAGTATTGTTAATTTGCTCTACAATAGTTTTTTTTTACAAGTATTACATAATGTCACGATTCTACAACGGCGATCACGATCTTGACGTGCACAACAGTTAGTGTAGTAGTCTGATTTTTGATCTCAACATTGATATCATAGCTTTCGTGTGTTACGTAACATTGTAATTAAGTGAACCTTTAATGATTCGCATGGGCCAGCTATTGATTTGTTTCCCAGTAGTCACTTTGAATTGTAAGTACTACACTTGGAATTTCTTGTCAGTGGTTTTCAATTATGTTTTCTATTTTTTAGTAATTTGGGAAATCATGAAACGAATGTTTACACGATATCAACAAAATACATAAATTTAATTCAAAGAAGAAAAATAAACAACTAATCGTTCAATTACTGAGCAAATCATGATGCATTGCCTTCTTTTCTTTCTTTCTTCAAAAATCGACTTTCATCTCAAACAAATAAGAGGATTGGTAAGAACAAGAAATTACAGGCAGGTTGTCATGCAAAATAAACAGATGAAAAGTAGTTATTTCAACAAAACAAACTACCCAAAGTATTCGACAAAATCAGAATACTACCTATTTTAATTAATGGGGAGATACGCGGACCTCAGCGAAGAGGTCACGTAGGGACCGCTTGGATTTAAGGAAGTGGGCGGAAGTGAGAAAGAAGGAAAGTGTCATTTCTTACTTCCGCCGCTGTCCATCAAAACACCGGAAAAAAAAAAAAGAGAAAACCTCCTTTCTTTTTCTCTTTTCCTTTTTACACAACAATTTTCGCACTTTCAAGATGGTACAGTTAATTTTATGATCATGTAAATGTCATTTGTAATAAGTTGTAACTCAAAACACTTAATTTTGTGGTCATGTAAATCTCACTTGCATTCTAATTACAATCCAAAATTTTTTCATTATTAATTTTTATTTTAATATTATTTTACGGTCAACTTTTCCTCTCCACTTTTACATTATTAACCAAACACCAGAAAACACAATATATTTTTTCACTTCTACTTTCCAACTACCAATCAAACACCAGAAAAAATATACACAAATTCTCATTTTTCAAAAAAAAAACTACTTCTCACTTTCTCACTTCCGCCCACTTCCTTGAATCCAAACAGCCCCTAACAACCAATACATTTTCCCTTCGTTTACCAATCCTTCAGAGACGTGCTCCCTCTGATACAACTGCATTTCAGAGAGAGGTCACTTTGTGTGGAGAAGCATGAAGGGAGGGGGCCTGAGGTCCTTCAAAAGGGGATGCATGTGAGCACATGGAATCAGGTTGCCATTTTCAATCAATACTTGCTGGAAAGCAATGTCACTGAAATAAAAGCAGCTTCATCAAGGGGGCCAATGCTTTACAGTATGAATTGCACATGCACGATGCCTAAATCATTCCATTTTAGATCTTGAGAGTAGGTACAGATTTCTTGGATTTCTCGAATTTTCCCTATGCAAGAATCCTTGAGATCACAATCCCCACATGCTTGCCTCAGTACTTAAGTTGAAGTTAAGTTGGCACTGTGTCAACTACCCTCGTCTCTTTCCTTAAATCATGTATGAAGTCAAATTAACATCATTCTAATCTCTCTTTAGGGTCGTGTGTGGTTCAATTAATTTCGAGCAGTCTGCATTGGATCAATCATATCATGCAGTAAGAATGATCTTTGCCCTTGGTCAAGTAAAAGAAATTTGGAAAATAAAGAGGATAGCAGAGCATTCGAGAGTCAAGCATCCTCTCAAAAACTGATGGCAGTTTATCCACCCTGACAGTTGGAAGGTAAATGCAAAGGTGTGGCATTACTCGGGGAAATGTTGTACAATGAAACGGGTTTCTGATGAATTCTTGAAGCATACAAAAGCCATTTAAGAGTGATTGCTTCACGAAGGTCCTTATAACCTAATAACAGGGTGTCCTCAACGTATTAGAGTATTCTCTTTCTTGTTCTCAGATGTGTATCTGGATATTTGTTCGCGTGTGTACGTGCTCAATTGAACTATATAATAGTTGTTAACAGACATGTGGTTCATTATATCTGGACCTCCTGTGAGCTATGTGGTTCATTGTTTCTAAACATATATATATAGACATGTGGTTTATGGTATCTGGACCTCCTGTATATAAGTATGTGGTTCATTGTATCTAAACGTGCATAATTTTCTTATTCTTCTCTCCACATGTCTATGTATATTGATGTAACTCTTAATGAATGATATACTTAATTTTTTTCTTCTCTAAATTATCAGGGTATCAGAGTCGTTCCTCTATTGATCGTCGTTCTACGCTATCAACGAGCCTGCGTTGGGCCGTGCTCATGTAGTTGTGCCTAGCATCGGATCATATCTTCATCTTCCACTATTGTCGATCTTTACGGCATCTTACTTCAGCGTCACCCTCGGTCCTTGCCTCCACTACTGCCCTCGACCCTCACCCTCTAGCGCGGAGGCTTCCTCCTCGGTGAAATCTCTCCAGTGTAACATCTGTCATAGAGATCTACCTTGTCTCCACCACCGCGAGTTATTTCCCTCGTTCTCCAGCGCTGCCTCTGCAACCTTGTTGCACAATACACGTAGTCGAATTCTCGTTAGCCATTCTACCTTTGTCCTCGTACATTTTGCAGCAAAATTCACATAACCGAGTTCTCGTGAGCTCTTCTACCTCTGTCCTCATTCATTATGCACGCGTCATCGGTGATCGCCTCTGTCTTGCGTGGCCGATTCTACCCGTATCTCGTCTCGTTCGTCGACATCTAGTTCTCGTCGTCGACATCCTCGTCTAGTATGCAAGCACCCCCCCCCCCCCCCCCCCCCCCGCCTTTGCCATATGCAGCCGCTACGCCAACTCGTCCTGATCACCAAGGCGCAAACCTTCCATCAGTTCGTGCAGTCTTGTCCAAACTCTCAATGTTTGATCCACCGTGAGTTTGAGAGGGGTGTTAACAGACATGTAGTTCATTATATCTGGACCTCCAGTGAGGCATGCGGTTCATTGTATATAGACCTCCTGTGAGGAATGTGGTTCTCTGTATCTAGACCTCCTTTATATAGGCATGTGGTTCATTGTATCTGGACGTGCACAATTTCTTTATTCTTCTCTCCACATGCCTATATATATATATATATATATATATATATATATATTATATATATATATATATATATATATATATAGGGAGCTGATCCTTTAAGAACGGTTCTCACGGATTTCTGTGAGAACTTTCACGTGGGTCGTTGGATCTGATAGATCAAATCAAATAAAATTAGATCTCTATCAGATCCGACGGCCCACGTGAAAGTTCTCACATGAATTCGTGAGAACCGTTCTTAGGGGATCAACTCATTATATATATATATATATATATATATATATATATATATATATATATATATATATAATATATATATATATATATTGATGTAACTCTTTATGAATATTAGACTGAAATTTTTTCTTCTCCAAATTATCAATTGTGGCGCCCCGATCCCGCGGGTACGGAGACGCCACTGCGACGTATATACGTAGGTCGGAACTACCCTCAAGTATATACGCTAAGCATTAGTACAGGTAAGAATCAGAGTGCGGAAGCACAGTGGTAATATATATCCCAACAGAAAAGTACAAGTACATGGTTATCACAGAAAGCGATACATTATTACAGGAATATTACATCACCAGAAAATACAAGAGTACATAATGTGAAGAGATATACAAAAGCTCTGAGGTGCTCACGAGCAGCAAGAGGGATCTCGAGAACCAAACAGGAGAGGAACTGGGAGAAAGAGCTACAGCGACGTCCAAACTTCGGCTGCGCTCTGACCACCACGGGAGGATCCGCTGCGCGCTCTGATCAGCTACAGTAAGGCTATCAAGATCTGGGCTCCAGAATCTGGACATGAGAATCCAGGGTTGTCAGACGCAACCTTGCGAGTACATATAGTAAAGCCAAGTGGCGTGCATAACAGGTACATTTGTACAGGAAAGGTGTATCGTGAATATAAGCACATATAAGCATGAAATAAGATAATAAGTAAAGTAACAATAGGAAAATCAGTTATACAAGCCCACATTACCTATTCGTGAGATTAGTACGTCGAAAGAATAATCCAAATAAGGAAACCTTCATATATATACCACATATCTCACATCACCGTAGTCTGAATTTATATAACTTGACTTTATATTCACAATAACATAATAATGAAACAGTATGAAAGTAATCAAGTAATCCAACAAGATAGCACATGTCTAAGTGGTGAGCAGCATAAACCAAGAGTATAACTAGTCAGTTATCAGGAGCTTGTTATTATTAAGTTATTAAGACTCATCTGATTTGTATACGTCGGTATGTGTCCTATCCCACATACCTCAGCATACAGATCCGATAGTAAGTTATTAGAAACTAATGGAGATCGACGAACCATACTTAGAATGGGTCCCGTACATGCCCTGGACAACGGTTAAGGAGTATCCGGTGCTGAGCCGGAACGTACTGCTAGGTACCGGGACTTATTGTACGCCCGAACAGGAATAGGATGTCACCGCTCCCACAGGAATAGGCCCAGGGGCTTATGGCACAACCGGCAGGCAGTGGAGTAGGGGTGTTAGTGCACCCCACGGAAGCGCCTGGTGGCCTCCAGGTCGAATCCAAGTATATGGTCGTGCGACACTATAAGACCATCATAAACATGGAGACTATATCGGTACTCATCAGTTTCCCCCATCCCCGTGTAAGTTGTCTAATTATAGAATTTGTCCAGTGATAATGTCCACAAGGTGTTCATAGTAATCCTATATTCATGGTTATCCTATTACGGGGATCAACATGAGTATAGTATCAGGAGCCACTCTTTTCCAGGGGTTCAGGAATATAGGAGTTCAGGAGTATAAGAGTTCAGGAGTACCAAATGTCAAGTGTCGGGTAAATACCGAGTACAAACTTGTATAGCAAGAAATCATGTACTAACATTTACAGTAGCATGTATTAGGCATGTATTAGGCATGTTACGGCAGTAATACGATGTCCACATATCAATATCATGCTATAAATCACGGGTAGTTTTTTTTTAAGTTTAATATAAAACACTCGCCTGAAACCGGGATGAAATATCGGTTAAAAATCCGGAAAATCCGCGAACCCGTGCGAGCAAGCCACTAGCCCATAAATATATTAAAATATATAAATATAAATATTTATATAATTATTAGAGAGGGAATGAGAGAGGAGAGAGAGAGGAGAAAGAAAGTTGTAGGAAGGGGGGGGAGAGAGAGAGAGAATATGGTGTTTTTAAAAAAGAATTTAGGAATTAAAAGGGAAGGGGTATGGTTGTAAATATAGGGGAGTAATTTGAGAATGAGGGGATGGGTATTTTAGGGGATGAGGAAAAGTGAGTTTATTTAGGGAAAAGAAAGAGAAAAGAAAGGAAGAAAGAAAGAAAGAAAAGAAGAAAGAAAGAAAGTAAAGAAATGGAGGGGGAGGGGTGGCCGGCCACGGCTGGCGCCGGCGGCCTGGCGGCGCTGGCGGCACCTCCGGGGAGGGGTTGCGCGCGCGCCCCCTAGGGGAAGGGAGGAGAGGTGGTTGTTGTTGGTGTGTTGTTGTTTGTGTTGGTGAAGGTGGTGGTGGTAGTTGTTGGTGGTGGTGGTGGTGGTTATGGTGGTTGTTGGAGGTGGTAGGGAGTTAGATGAGGAGGAGGTGATGGTGGGGTGGTTGGAATGGTGAATTTGATGAAGGTGGTGGTGAATTTTGGAGGAGGAAGGGAGGTGGTGGTGATGGGTTATGGTGAAATTGGAGGTGGTGGATAGTTGATGGAGGTTGAAGGAGGTGGTGGAGTGGAGAGGGGGTGTGGGGGAGTGGATGGCCGGCCTAGGGGCGGCTGGCGGCGGTGGTGGTGATGGTGGAGGCGACGGTGGAGTTGAAGGAGGTGGGTTTTGTTTGTTTAGTTGAAGGAGATAAAAATTTGAATTATGAAATGAAAAGGAAAAATGAGATGAAGGTTAAATAGAAAGGGAGAAGGAAATTGAAATTATGAAAAGGGGGGAATGAGGCTGCAGCAGCAACCATGGGCTGCTGCAGGCGGCTGGAGCAGGGGAGCAGGCGGCTGGGTTGCTGCGGGCGGCGGGAGTAGGGAGTAGGCCAGGAGAAAGTCAAAGGGAAAGAAATAAAAAGAAAGAAAAGGAAAGAAAATTAAAGAAAAGGGAAAATTTTAAGAAAATTTAAGAAAATAGTATAATAATTTTATTGTTAATTAATTAATTTATTAGAATATCTGAGAATATAAAGTAGGGGAGTAGAGAAGGAAAAAGTAAGAAAAGAAATCGTCGGTAAAAATATTATTATTTAAATGGGGCAAAAATTCGGCTGTATCAGAAACGTTCCGAAAAATTCTCAAAAATAAAATATTATTTTAAGTTGCTTGGTGAAATCGGATTTAAGAAATTCAATATAATTTTCAAATTAAAAATCCTGAAATCTTTAGGCGACATTGGCCGGCACGAGAATCGGTCAAATTTAGAAAAATCTCAAAAAATGGTTTTAGATAGAACATAAAATTCTAAGAAGTAATGTGAAAGCCGTTTTTAAAAATTCAATCCCGTTTGAAACTAAAAATTCAGGAATCAGTCAGCGATGTCGACCGACACCGGCTTTGGAGATTTTGCAGAAAAATTCAAAAAAATTCCAAAAATTATGAAAATTTAAAATAGTAGAAAACAGTCTCTGAAACTGAAATCAGCCAAATCAGACTGCCAGAAAGATCAAATCGGGTTACAGGCTAGTATCGGTTTCCCGGTCCGGGTCAGGGCTAACTCTAAATCTGAGAATCCAGATTCGATACCAAAAATATGAGAAATCACAACTTAAAACAAATACTGAAAGAAAATTATAATAATACGGTCGAAAAAGTCGGGACACGTATCTAGATACGTATCCCGGAAACGGGGTGCTACATCAATGATAAATTTATATATGTTTGCATTTCTTCCTTCCAATTAGTGGCTAATTTATGTAGCCTGTTGCTTCTTGGGGCCAATCATTATCACCGATCATTGTTCCATTACGTTTGGCTCCACGAAACCTAATGAAACTCATGAAATTAAGGTCTACAGATTTTATTTTGCAAGCTTTAGGATGAAACTTCAAAACAATAATTTGGTGTCCCCTCTTGTTCCCAAAAAAAAAAAAAAACTATTTTTTTTAATGGTTTTTGAGAAGTCTCGAGGAGTTTCAGAGTGAAATCCAAACTATGAAACTTGCTTGCATGGTTGCCCACCACTTTTGAGACCTCATGAGTCACGAGGGATAGTTTCATAAGGTTGAGCCAATCGTCAAAACTCTCTTGAAATGCAACCTAAGGGCCTGACTGCAATCAGCATTTTTACGTACATTGTTAGGCCACTCAGCAGAATTTGGTTTTGAATTCCGAAATCCTTTGTTTGTTTGGTCATGAATTGTTCCAGGATTCAGGAATCAGTATGTATGGCTGTTTGTTTGGCCTCCAAAATGAAGAGCTCTCATTCGGGCCAATATTTTATTTATTTGAAGAGTGGAATCCAAATTCGAAAACGTCATAAACATCAGCATCAGCATCTTTTGTATTCTAAGATCGGAGCTTTTCCTTAAAAGAATCCTGACACTCCCATATTATATTATCCCATATTATATTGTTTTTGGGGCTTTTCCTCTTTAGAGAGGCCACTGAGGTTGGGTCACAGCTCTCATTCTCTCCGCTCTCCATTCTTCTTCAAGCTCTCGCCGCCTTCATGAATCATTAAATAATTACTCAAAAAGCTCAAAAAAATTCCTAAATTCTCAGGATCCTCTACGACAAATCCTTTTCACTCTCATTTTTCTGTAAAAAGAGGTCCTGTTGGGTTCAATTTACTTGGTGGGTGTTGTTGAGGGTGAGAAAACCCCTCTAATATCAATGTCATATATTATTTATCTTGGTGGTGAGAAATCTCTTATGCCCACCCAAGTGTTCACAAGCTATAATAAAGCTTGAATTCTAAGCTCCAAACAAACAAAATGTTGCCAGATTTTAGGAATCCATAAAAACCGGAGGATATTCATTTTTTAGGCCAAACAAACATCCCCACACACTGATTTTGGAATCCTGGACCAATATATGACAAAACAAAGGATTTCAGAATCCAAACTCAAATTCCTCTGAGTCACCGACAATGTCAGAAATCAACAAAAATACTTATTGCAAACAGGCAGGCTCTAACTAAGCATATGGGATGATGCATGTGGACACGTGGAATGAGATTGCCATTACCAATAAGCACTAGTTGGAAAGACCGAAGAAATGATGCTGAAGTTGAGGGCCTGTTTGTTTGAATGAAATCTCCTAAGAAAATCTATTGTAGTGGGAACTTTGTGTCAGATTTCAACTATTTTATTTAGTTGAAAAAAAAATTGAAAACAGTTTGTGAGGCCCAGCAAAATCTGATGTGACCTCTCACGAGGCAAGGAACCACCTAAAAACCTAACAATTTGTCAGGTTCGTGCGGGATTGCTAAGCGACAAGTGAGTCGCCCAGCAATCCGAAAAATTTTTTGAGCGTCAAACACACCCTGAATGCATGACACACAAACTATACCTTTCCAAGGAACCAATGCTTTAAAGTGGGCAACTCAATTGTGTTTGAATGGTGAGAAACTATACATCAAATTAACATATAACGATCCAAAGTTGAGATGTTTCTAAGGCATAAACTATAAAATTAACACGACGTGAAATTTAAACTATATGATAGTACATTAGTTACCCAAATGCGCTCCAAATAACTCCTTAAATGCAATGGGAGTGGGTTGTGGGGAGTGTCAGGTTCAACCACCGGCTTCAGCCTATATATGAGGAAAAACACGTCAAATTATCATTCAGTAATTTTGAGAGCTTGAAGTCAAATTGCATTCATACATAATTCACTGTCATCAACTCCATTGCCTTTCTTTCCACTTTGACGTCCAATTTAACAAAAAACATTCAGTCTGTAAAATTGGAAAGCTCCAAAAGAAGTAAGGAATGTGTTTGCATTACTACAATAAAATCATTAGTCGGTTCTTGTGTATACACACAAAACATGGAGAAGCTCTGATCTACAAATCAAATAGTTAATTTGAATGCATAAATCGCTACTGAAGCAGCGGAAGAGATGCAAAGATATAGTCAATTACACACACATATAAATGATTGCACATGAAGACATTTTATACAGAAACATGTCCCTATGTCATCTAGTGACATCTAGGAATTTATCAGAACGGGCTCTCAAGAAATACAGCAATTTTGATGACCATTTACAATCTTTCAGCTACATTGTTGCTCTCTTGCATTGTTACCTCATTAGAGACGCTGAGATTGCAAAGCAAAGCATCACGTCCCATCAGAACAATTTGAAAGAAGTCTCCCACTTGTTTTGAGAGATGTTCTAACCCAAGAGAGAGCTTCTCTGCTCCCCCAGCCAGTTCTGAAACAGACTCCTGCCATATTTCTTTTTGTTCATGGTCATTACTGCTTTCGAACATTGTTATTTCATTGCTACAAACACTACTCATATGCTCTGATATTTCTTCTTCAGTCAAAGCACATAGCTTTTTTACACACTTTTCAACAGCTCCCAGTTCTTTCAACACCACTGCATTTTCCCTAGATACGTAACTCGCAATTTCCTTCAGAACATCGGCTTGCAAGTTGCTAAAGGCCTCGGCCCATAGGAACTTATCAGGCACAACCACTGTTATTAACGACTTCGAGCAACCAGAAAGTGCCAATGTAAAGACACTGCACACGAATATAGTCACAACCTTAACTCCATATAAGGCCCGCATCAGTACCTTCCCTTTGGCAGAATTCTTGACCTTGGATGAATAGAGTGATCTGGCAAGACTTTGTAAGATTGCAAAACAATCGTCTAGCTTGGGGTTCCTTGAGTCAGTCTGCTGCAACCAATCAGAAAGATTGGTCTGAACCTTCTTGAGCAGCTCAGATGAAGGATAATTGCTTGACAAATCTAAGACATGCAGCACAAATTAGAGCAAGATTTGGCCTTGATCCAATTGGGAAAGCTCGGAGCTTAATGCAATGCAAATATCAAGCCACTTTATGCTGCTGTCCAAGTATATATCTATCCACTTCTCTTCCCAGTCAGAAACAGGGAGCTCAAGATCAGTAATCAAAATCTTGATGTTATTATGGGTCTCACACAAAAAGTTCATTGCCTGTCCCACCAAGATAAGCTCCAGATATCTGACATAGCTTCAGGTTTGAGTTTCCTTAGACTTTCTGCTAATCTCTGCTCAAAACATCCAAGTATCTCATCAAGCTTTGGTAACAAGTTGGATCCCTTGGGGAAGATCATCCGGAAAGTATTTCCAAATGGTAAAAAAGTTCGATGCCCATCATGTGGCCAACTCATTTTAATTCAGCTTCCAGCCTACAAATAATGAGAGAAAAAAAACCATTTTAGCACAAAACAGTAAACTCTTATGTAAAAGAAATATCAAACATGAAACATAATGATTTTAAATCTCTCTAGCAGATGGCTTGAAACTTGATAAAATAAGCAGTGCAATTAGAAGAAGAAATTCAAGGTAACATTGTAAAGCTCAATTCTATCTTCCCTTCCAGCCAATACAGATGTATGCATAGAGGGAAGATGATGAGGAAAGAAAAACAATGTGATATTGTCACGCCCCGCTTCTCAAAATACGCTGAAGCGGAGACGCGACGAGAGTCGGCGACGCATATACGCAAGGAAAATACCTCACGCATACGCGCTAAGCCTTAACTAACCTGAACAAGTTATAAATTTAAACCATAATATATCACACTTAGCTTTTATTCTATCCCTTATCCCGCTTCCCAAAATACGCTGGAGTAGAGACGCGACGAGAGTCGGTGACGTATATACGCGAGGAAAATACCCCACACATATACGCTAAACCTAAAAGTAACCTGAACAAGCTACAAAATCTACTACGATAAATCAATATCACTGCAATATGACATATAAATATCTAACACAATGATAACATATGAATAAAGGAAAGAAAATGGCAATTGGATGCGATAAAGATAGAATCAGGAAATAACATGAATAAAAGAGGAAGAATATCTATAATCAAGAAAAAAGAGACTCCAGCTTCTCGTAACGTGTATGATCTCACGAACACCTGAACAATATAAGAAGGTGTCCAAAAAAATCCCTGGACGTGCAAATCCAGGGTCGTCAGAAGCGACCTAATGAGTATGTGTGAAGAGAAGTGCCCGTGCATATAAACAATATGTACATATAACAATATAATAAACTACAGACAGAAGATAACTAAATAACATGTTAAACAAATAACTGAAGTATAACTGAATAACTATAAGTATGTAGATAAAAGGCAACTATTACAACTGTAAACAAATAACTAATGTCACGATGTGTAACCTAGCATATGTCACTAGTCTGGTATATAATCTGGTTATGTGTACAATCATATGTCATAAGGCAGGGTATCAATTCAGGGCATAACACCTAATTAAATGATTTATTATTATGACCGGAGAATATGAATGTATTGCATTCAAGTTATTCAATGATAATCATTAGTGTCCTTTGTTATTCTTTTCCCTTTCCCACCGGCATCCTATAACACCGATAGTTCACACTGGAGCCCGCACTTTCAATAGAACTCATCCGAACTCCAATATGCAGGTATCATTATTCGAATAGGGGAGAGATCAAATAACATATGCTCATGGCGTCATCATCATACAGCTATGTGTGGATGTTAATATACACTAAGAATGTTTATCACGCTAACACCAGGCGGCACAGGCAGGAGCGAGGTAGCCCTACAGATTCAAGAGGTGACCCCCACAGATTCAAGAGGTGGCCCCCACCACGTGTGTGGTGTGGCACCATGTGGCACTTTGCTCTAAGGGTTGATACACGAGGTAGCCCCACATATTCAAGAGGTGGCCCCCACCACGTGTGTGGTGTGGCACTTTACTCCATGTGGCACCTTGCTCTAAGGTTGATACACGAGGTAGCCCCACAGATTCAAGAGGTGGCCCCCACCACGTGTGTGGTGTGGCACTTTACTCCATGTGGCACTTTGCTCTAAGGGTTGATACACGAGGTAGCTCCACAGATTCAAGAGGTGGCCCCCACCACGTGTGTGGTGTGGCACTTTGCTCTGTGTGGGGAATGGATTTTAGAGGTGGCCCCACCATGTGTATGGTGTGGCACTTTACTCCGTGTGACACTTAGTTCCATTCAGAATCCGTCGGACGCTACACGATTGTGGGATACATCCTCGTCATCCTGACACCAGGCATGCTCTGCCGGACGCCGGTCTGACTGTGCTATTAATAAAAGTAACAGTGCAGGGGGACATGAGTATAGGAGATACAAGAGTTCAAGAGTACCAGATGTCTGGTAGCAGTATAATAATCATGTCAAGGTCCCCGTAAAAGTGATAATCATGAATATGTAATGTAATACATGCGTCAGATGTAATACTATCCAGTCAGGTGTCACAGTATAAGGTATACCTCCAATAGTCCTGAACCAATATTGGTACAGGAAATGACGCTAATAAATATTCAAATCAGTAAAATAAATATGGTGAATATTCACTGACGTCTCATGAAGCGATATAGGTAATCACATTGATAAAATACATCAGATGTCACATGAAATGATAAAAGTAAAACACAAATACATGTAAACAATGGTAAATAAAAATTTAGATAAAAACAAACACTCACGAAATTCTTATTTACTTGAAGAAGAAAGAGAACACTCACAAAATAGAATTATAGAAGGAAAAGGAAATACTCACAACATAATTAAATAAAAATTAAACAAAGAAGAGAAACACTCACCTGAACTCGATCGCAAATCCAAAACACTGAAACCATAAGGCCCCGATAAATCTACATGATTCATTTCAATAGAAATTGTTAGATTTTTAAAAGGATGTTTTACTTGGGAGTTATAACGGGTTTTAATCTTGATTAATTAGTTTGGGTTGAGAATATGATTCTCTGGGTCTAATAGATTTAATTTGACTAATTTTAAATTTCTTTTGTTGGGTTTTTAAAGACTTTTTAATATTAAATTTCTTAACGGGTTTAGATTTACCATTAAGGGAAACTAAATTTAAAGGGAGTAATTTGATTTAATTTATGATGCTATTCCTCTAAAAATTTTGTCATAGAAAGTAGAAATATTCTAAACTATTGTTTATATTTTTCTCTATTTTTTTGATATTTTTAACTATTTGTTTTTTTATATGCAATCTTCTTTCTTTCTTTCTTTTCTTTCTTTTTTTTTTAATTATAACTCTAATAGCCCAAGCCCAGGCTCAGGCCCAGATTAGGCCCGGGCTGGACCAGGCCAGGCCCAGGCCTGGTCCAGATTTCCTTTTTTCTTTTTTCCTTTTTTTAATAGGGCCCAAAGGCCCTGTTGCTGCATGGCCTAGCCGGCCTGGCCTGGCCCGGGACAGGCCAGGCCAGCCCTGGCCTGGGCCCAGCAAACAGGCTGCTCTCAGCCTGGCCGAGAGCAGCGGCCAATCTTCTATTTTTTAATTTATTTTTTTAATTTATTTTTTTAAATTTAATTCTATAAAAATTCCGAAAAATATGTAATTTAAAATATAGGTTGGTATATCCTCACATGTATTTTAGTTGGATTTTAGATTGAGATTTGATGTATAAAAATATTCATAGATGACCCTCGTATAGATATGATATTGATTAGACTATTTGTATCATATTAATTATGGAAAACGGGTATACTTTCTTGGATTGAATTTGCTCAAATCAAGATTTTGTGGAGTATTAAAACAATGATCATACAAAAAATTTATTAGATAAGTTTCTAGGAACCAATAATTATATTGCGGTGAGTTCTAGCAGATTGTTGAAATTGATAATTTATTCTTGTGATTCTAATTTAATTTATTATTTTTTCCTAAAAAAACTGAAATTAAATTCGCAATCTAGATTTGCTTACTTGAGTTGTTCCTCTTTGCTTACTCCTCAAGCCTTGTACCTCGAAACCCCTTTTCGTTCACGATCCGCTTGAGGAAAAAGAAAGATGGAAGGTGGGGAGAGTTGGGATTAGGGTTTTTTCTTGAGGTAGAAGAGAAAGAAAGAGTTTGGGTCTTTATATAGGATATTAGATTTTTAGAAACTTGAATTCTAATTAGGTTTAGATTGCTTAATTTAGTAGTTGGGATTTAGATTAGGATCAGTTGAGATTTATGAAAAGATTTGATATGATAGGATTTGGATTAGGATTAGGATTGGGTTTTGGATTAATGGATAAGGATTGGGTTATAAATTATTGGGTTTTAGTTAAAAGAAATAAGTAATATGAAGAATATAAAATAAAAAGTGGGCTCGCGGGCTTAGTTTTTTTTGGCTTAAAGAAAAATAGAAAAAGATGAAAATAAGAAAGTGGACTTGGCTCATGTGGGCTTAGCATAAAAAGTAAAAGAAAACAAAAAGAAAGGAGAATAGGCTGAGCTTATTGGGCTTGGATGAAAATAATAATACTACCCATATAATTTAAAATAACTAAATATAAGCAATAAGAGTCTACAAGTCATAAACAATAATAATACTAATAATGATACTAAATCAAGTTAATTAATAATATTAAAATAATAGGAAGAATCAAGTATATATTTAAAAGTAATAATAAGGTATTATTAAATAGGGGATATTATAGATATTCAGTTGCTTCCTCAAATTGGAAATTTTTCATTGATCGTGAGGAGAGAGATTAATGGCATACTTGAGTTTAGGAGCTTCCAGCACAAACATACTTGATTTTTTTACAATATTATGCATTTCTCCTCACTTTATGCATATTTGCCCATATAACCTTCTACTTTTGATTTTTGAACTGTTTTGTGTGAATATGCTTCCACCAACTAGAAACTAATGGACCTCTATAATTAATAATATATTAAATATTACCAGACAAATGCTATTTACAAGCAGTGTCATAGTCAGGATTTCAAAGACGCACGCGGGGGCACAAAATAACATTCAATAATATCAAATTATAATTTTGCATACAAACAAATACATACAAACAAAAAAATCAACTATCAATAATTTTGCATAATTGAATGTCACAATATATATACACACACACATATATTATTAGCAAATATTCAAATAATTACACTCACAATGTACATCCAACATGCAACCTCTATAAGACTATAATAAAAATACAAAACATAACACTAATCACTATTAACTAATTTTATCATAATAAATTTTCTATTTTTTTAGATTATCACTAATTAAATAAATTATGTCATGATAAATAAGAAAAATTTTGGAAATTTATCAAATTTATCACATTGGCAAGATAAACAAAATCAATGAGTACTCCAAATTAAAAGAATATTTTAGCATACCAACGGTGTCGGTGACGATGAGTAGGTGGGTGTGGCTCGTGAGCCGTGGTTTCGTGAAAGTTGTCTAGTACCGCTCGCCGCTTGCGGTGGAAGCCGCCAAGTCCTCAGCTTCTTCTCGAGTGCTCTGATATTATAGAGAGGGATTTGAGGGATTTGCAAGTGAGATCAAGAGAGAGGAGATGAGATTGAGGATTTAAGGTTTAGGAGTTTGAGTATGAATTGAGATTTGAGAGAGGGGGATGAATTTAGAGATTTAAGGACTTGAGTATGAATTGAGATTTGAGAGAGGGGGATGAATTTAGAGAGGGGGATGAATTTAGAGATTTAGGGATTTGAGTATGAATTAAGATTTGAGAGAGGGGGATAAATTTAGAGATTTAGGGATTTGAGAGAAATGGCCAAAATGAGAGAGGCCGACACTCCCATCGCAAGTTGGGACTTGTTGTGAATCTCAGATCAAAGATCAGAGAGAGAGAGAAGAGAGAGGCTAAGAGAGTACCTTGATTTCCCTAATAAAGTCGGCTAGATCTGTAAGGCTATCGTTGACCTGGGACTCTAAACCTCTGCAATGCCATCAAGTTCATCTTCACATCTTCCTGATTCTTCTGTTGGTGAGTTGTATTCTCATAAAAGTTTTGAGCTTTCTGCTCAAGGCGTCAGGTACCATTGTTGCTTGCCAAGATAATATTGCAGATCAATATCGTAATCGACCATCAACTTAAGTCATCTCCTCCACCTCATGATCAATTCCTTCTGTGTGAAGATATACTTCAAGACTGTTTCACCCAACAGATAATGCCTTCATATCTTCAGAGCAAAATTACCATTGCCAGCTCCAGATCATGTGTAGGGTAACTCTTTTCATAGGATTTCAATTGTCTAGACGCGTAAGCTATTACATGCCCATGCTACATCAGCACACACTCTAATTCTCATCTGACGCATCACTATATATGACTATACCTCCAGTTCCGTTAGGCATCTTCAAAATTAGAGCTGAGATTAATCTATTCTTCAACTCTTCAAAAGCCGCAACACAATTTTTTGTCCACACATATTTTTCTCCTCTCCAGGTAAGCTTGATCAAAGGTTCTGCAATTCTAGAAAAGTCTTGCACGAACCTCCAATAGTATCCAACCAATTCAACTTCTGATTTTTGTCACTGACTTTGAGAAAGAGTGGCCAGTCCCACGAACCAAAATCAAGAAATGTTTTTGAGGAAAATAAGAATCAGGAAGAAAAATTCATATTACTCTAGAAAAAGAATTGAAATAGGGAAAATCTTAAGATTCACATGATAGATTTTCAAACGAAAGGATATATTCTAATACTTGTAGCTGAAATTCCTAAATCCAAATCTAGATTACAACAACAACAACTAAGTCATTTGCCCCAAGTATTTGGGGTAGGCTACATGAACCAAAAGAGAATTACGCCGGATCGAGGACATGGATCAGCTTTCTCCACTCATTCCTATCGAGCAATATGCCTTCACTAAGACCTTTAGTCTTTATATCTTGTCGTATTACCTCCATCCATATTTTTTTCGGTCTCCCTTGCGCTCTTTTAACGTGTCCTAATTTGATACACTTTACTCGTCGGACTGGCGCATCTGTAGTTTTACGTCACACATGATCAACCATCGTAGGCGATTTTTTCTCATCTTCTATTTTATAGAGGCTACGTCTATGACCTATCTGAGTACAAATATCCTCATTTCTCACATTATCTCTCCTCAGTTACCACACATTCAACGAAGCATGCGCAACTCCGCCAGTGCACCGTTCACTGTCTGTCCAAGTCAAGATAAAGGAGGAGGGTTGTGGTAGGCCTGTGACAGCCAACGTAAAATATTGTCATATACTATGAATATGGACCAAGAACAAAAAATCCAAATCCAGATTATTCTTATTAATCTGATAACTAGGTAGTACTGTTGGTGAGAGCCTGACTAATAACCTAGGTGGTTACCCATTGTTTTGGTGAATCTGATACAAAACAAACTTTGTCATTGCCTCGCTAACGAAAATACACTAGTAGAGGTATGTGACGAGTCAGCGATATATTTTTCCCTTAAATACGTTAAGCCATGGTACATGAAATTAAACACAATATAATATAAATTTTCAGCTTTATTACACAAGTACAATAGATCACAAAAGTCTTGATTTATTACATTAAAAGAAGATAAAGCAAAGAAAATAAAAGATCCTCACGAGCTGGAAATGAAGGCGAGTTCACTATTGGAACTCTACGACGTGTTCAAAGTACTCATGATCTTGTAAAGTCTCTGAACCTAGATCTGATCAAGTAAACTCATGATCATCAATAAACGACCTAGTGAGTGACAAAATGAGAGAAGCGGTAGTGTAGTATAATATAATAACCAATTAATATATTATAATTATATTACAAGTACCATAACACACAGTTCATAACTAAATAGTAATGTAGTCAATCTGTGATAGTATCATATGTCAAGAGTTCATCATTTGTATATCCGCGTTTAGAGTATGACATCATCGCCATATTAACACTTTATCAGGCGATGTGAAATTCTAGAAGTGGCTTACATAGACTCTAAAAGTGGTTTTCACAGATTCAAGAGGTGATTTTCACCACATCTACAGATGGCATGTCACTTTACTCTGTGTAGCACTTAATTCTATGTGACACAGTTTCACACATTTTCAGCAAGTGCTACCTTTGTAAGGATCTCATATGTAAAGAGTTTATCATGTATATCTGTTATTAAAGTGTGTTGTTATTTAAAATTGACGGTTGGATAAATGATTTAGTGTCAATATCATCTAGATTACTGGGTTTAATCAATAACAATATTTATAACAAGTCTATGCTCGTTTTACAAACACTTTACCAAGTAGTGTGAGATGATAGAGGTGGCCCTATGGATCCTAGAGGTGGCTCCCACGAACTCTCCCATCACATCTATGTGTGGCGTGACACTTTACTTTGTGTAGCACTTAGTTCCACACATTTCTGGCTGGTGCTAGTGTTGTCAAATTTTCAATTAAAATAAAAAATGTTCAAAATTAATATTCTGATTTTACTGAATTTTTCACTAATTATGGTTATTATTAGGTATTTTTCTAAAGAAAAACAATCAATAATTCAAACAATTCAATTCCTGAAAATAAACAACTATTCACTTAAAACATATCCATACTGACGTTGTGCAGGCATAAGCTGAATAATTTCAGAGTAAAATATTTAATCATTTGCACAAAATTAAATAATGAATATTTGCAATTTCGTAATGCTAAAAAATTATAAGCAGTTTAAATAGCTAAACATTTAAATAAATAAATGTCAAAAACAAATTCATTCATCACAGTGAATCATAATTTATTTAAAGGGATAAAAACAAACACCTAAGTTTGCTACACATCTAAATATCGAATTAGTTGGTTATTTTATGAATCTACATTCAATTTAATTAAATTTAGAAAATTACTATAATCATTTAAAGAATACTTTTAGATTATTCTAAGTAATTTTGGCTACCAAAATATTTTTACAGGGTTTAAAAATGCAATTTGTTGTTTTATAGAATTTCCTAATTTTTGAATTTAAATAAGCCTAAAATCATTTAAATTCCCTTTGCGGGTCTAGATTCTACAATAACAGATATGATGCTACACTAACGGGTCTGGACTATTAAGGGTCTGCTATAGTAATGGGTCAGGTTGTTACAGTATTGTCTATTACTACTATAGTGTTTTCTGCAACTGCTACAATATTTTTTATTATTTTTTGTTTGAATTTAATTTTATTTAATTAATTTGTGTAAGAGTTCGGGTCGGGTCGGATATGTATTCTGCACAGACCTGATTGTCTATGGGTTTTTGCAAGCAGGTCAGGTTCTGTGCTCTGCACAGACCCGAGATCTGCTGGTCTGCACAGGGTCTGGCAGAGAGCTGGCCTCGCCCAGACAGCGTGCTGGCCAAGCAATTCTCATGGCAAGCCGGCTTGTTAGCCGAGCAATTGCCTCGGCCACAGACTTTGCTTGGCCGAGAGTAGATGCCCATAATTTTGGGGTGATTTTTTATGTAAAAAAATTCTAAAATTCTTAAAAATTCATATTAATTACATGATTGGGATTTCGATGTTTTTAAGTATTTTATTAGGTTTTTAGCTAAAGTTTTGTTCAGTTAATGTGCTCTAGGTGTTTGATGAAATGCCTAAGTGAAATCAAAAATTGAAAAGTGCAAAATCACTCACCAAAATCGCTTCTCCTCAGTCTGAACTTTTTCTCCTCACGTCCAGCATGGTGGTGATCTCGTTTAGAGTGGATTTGAGAATGGTGGAAGGAGAAATGGTGAGAGGATTAGAATTTTTCTAGGTTTTTGCAAAAGTAGAATGACCCATAATTTAAACACTAAAATTCTCAAATAAATTATGGTCATTACTAAGACATGAGAGAAGCTCAGGGGTCAAGTTTGAACTGTTAATTTGAGGTTTTAATCAGCTGAATAAATCATGCAATCAATTAGAAACTATTTTTAGGTGGAAGCTGAAGTGTTTTTGTAGAAGATTTAAAATATATTTCGTTGCTCTTTATACGGCATGCCAATGCGGCATAATGATGAGAGTTCTAGATCCTGGCGCTGGGACCTGGGTTTGATCCGCAGCAGTGAACCTTTTTATCCTTTTTTGTAGGGCTTAAGGATTAGTGGGTCTAGGCTTTAGGCCTTGGCTAAGGAGAAACGAGAAGCAAAATGAAGAACGATGCGGGCCTGGGTTCAGGTTAAAGTGAAAAATGAGGAAAAAAGGAAAGGGGACCTAGGCTTTGGGCTCATATTATTATTATTTATTATTACTACTATCAAATTTTGTAATTAATTGTATTATGAATTATTATTTCTATTATTATATATATTATTTGTTATAAAGAGATTAATTATTATCTGGTGCGGGTTATTATTATTGGTTGTTATTAATTAATATTAATATTATAATTGTTATTAGTATATAATTGTTATTGTTGAGAGTATTATATGAATTGATTTAGTATTTAATCTCACATTGTCTGTGGGGCAGGATGTACTCTATACTGTAAAGACCAGAGTCATAGAAGTCATATCTTTCTCTCATAATCTCTCATGCACTTTTAACATAGTATTAGAGCCACTCAAAACCCCCCAAATCCCATAGTCCGAATCTCAATTCAAAAAAATCATGTTCATCTTCTCCAACCCCACCCAAAACCCTAACCCTAAGTCTACTTCTCCAGACACCCGCCACCGCCACGATCGCCTTATCTCCAGCCACTCATCGCACTATCGTCGTCGTCTTCATCGTCTGTCGTCATCTTCGTCGTCTATCACTGTCGTCTTCATCGCTCGTCGCCTTCGTCATCGCTCGTCGTCGTCGTCGCCTTTTGTCGCCGTCGCTGAAGTTTGCATCTTCCGTCATCGCTCGTGCCTCACCGTCCAGATGTTCGCAGTCCCTGTCCTTTGTCCTCGTCGATGATCTGCTCCCGCCGCCGCCGTCTTTGTGCCCTTATCTCCCTCGCAACACTGTAGCAGCTTCGATTGGGGAAGTTAAATTTGGTTCCATATTGAACCCGACCTGCCAGCAGTCAACCCGACCCATTCTGCTTAAGCCGTCGGCGCCAACCTGAGCCGACACCAGCCGATGGCTCCAACAGAGCTGACTTTGAGCTGACAGCTCAGACCGAGCTGACCCCAAGCCGACGGATCAGACCGAGTCGACTGCTCAGACCGAGCCGACTCAGGGGCGACCCGAGCTAAAGATGAATCATGTGCTGATATTGGAGGGTGTTTTGGTATAGAATTTTCATTACAGAACCGTTAAGTGCCTAACATACCGTTTAACAGTTTAGGTTTGATTTTCTGGCCATATCTCAGGTGTTCAGAGCCTGATTCGAACAATTCTCGAGGTGTTGAAACCATGAAAGCCAGAACTTCGCATCTACAAACTTCACAAGGACTGTTGTCAGTCATGTCTTGTGTTTATGTTGGCAATTCAGATGCCTGTGTCTCTGAGCAGGAGCTTAAGGATGAGTTTCAAATATATAAAGTTATAAGACGTATTTGAATTGCAAGAAAGCCACTGGGTTGTCTTCATTGACTTTGATGACAATAGAGATGCTCAAGATGCAATTTGTGACTTGAATATAAACATAACTAGAGGGTTAAACTTTCTCATGACTCTAAAGCTGATGGTGACCGTAGTGATCGTGATCGTGATGGTTCTGACTTGAAGTGTTATAAATGTAGTGACCTGATCATGTTGCTCGTGAATGCCGGTTGTGAATTGATTCTGGAAGACCTGGCAATGACAGCAGTATCGCAAGAGTCCAGGCAAGCATCCCTATCTCTCTACCACTCTAACTCAAATAGGTACTCCTATATCTTTTCTTACATCGTCTAAGTTACATACTTAGATTATAGATTCAGGAGCGACTAATCACATGACTGAGAACTGAGATATTAGTCCTCTTTTACTCCCACCTCTAACTCTGTAGTATTAACAGATGGCTCCTGCACACCCATCCAGGGATTACCACTGCCGCTACCTCTTGTACTTTTCTTTTATCATTTATTTTCTCTTAGCCTTGTTTTCCTTTCAACTTATTATCAATAAGTAAGATTGCTAAAGTTTTAAATTGTACAGTGATATTTTTCCGACAAATTGTGTATTCAGGAGTTAGGGATGGGAAAGGTGATTGGCACAAGACGTGAACGGAACGAACTGTATGAGATAGAGTTGACATTCGATCAGGTAGCTTGCATCAGCACTTCATCAGCATTGGACTACCACTGTCGGTTAGGTCATCGTTCTTTATTTAATTAAAACTTCCTGTTCCTGATTTAAGTCAGATTTCGTCTATAGAATGTGAGTCTTGTCAACTAGAAAAACACCATCGTATGTCTTATCCTAGCCGGCTCAATAAGAGGGCTGAAAAGCCATCTGCTTTAGTACATTCTGATGTATGGGTCTATGTCCACTATCTTCAAAATTGAGATTTAGGTCTTTTTTAGCTTTGTGGATAATTATTCTAGGGTCACATGGATTTATATCTGCTAAAATTTTATTTTGAAGTGTTTTCCACATTTCAGGTCTTTTATTCAGAAATAAAGAATTAGTTTAATTTTACCATTAAAATTTTGAGATCTAATAATGTTAAAGAATATCTGAACAACTTTAGACAGTTTTTGAAATAAAATAAAATCATACATCAATCCTCTTGTATTAGCACACCTCAGCAGAATGAGATAGCTGAACGTAAGAATAGACACCTTCTTGACATTATTAGGACTATTTTATTTCATAGACAGGGACCTAAAGAATTTTCGGATGAAGTCATTTTGACTGCTTGTTACATGATAAATCGAATGTCATTCTCTGCATTATAATATAAAATTCCATATTCCATCCTCTATCCTGATATTGATTTGCTCCTTTTGCCTCTCAAAATTTTGGGCCATTCTGTTTTGTGCATAATAATAGTCATCATAAGAAAAAACTTGAATCTAGGTCTCTTAGAATGATTTTTCTTAGCTTCTTTAGAACTCAAAAATGTTATAAATGTTTTTATCCATCTATAGGCTGATATATCTTCACTGCAGATGTAACCTTTTTTGAGTCTAAACCTGAGATTTTCACGTCTCCTTCTGCGTCAGAAGATGCTATGATTACTTGTTCTATTGAGAGACATTACTCAATAGTGGTGAGTTCATGTCTGAAAATATGACTGGTAAAGATATATTTTGATTTCAGAATTCGATTTAAATATATACATGACGAACAAGTCCTTCTGTTATGCCAGCACCAGCCTCAGCACCAAGGCTTGCGCAAGAATCAAGACTGTCACAACTCAATTAGTAGGTACTTTTACTACTGATGATCTTCTCATTGCACTTCGAAAAGACAAACATACTTGTACTTAGCACCCTCTTTCCAATTTTGTTTGTTATTCTCATTTATCATCTACCTTTTGTTCATTTATTTCTTTTTTAGACTCATGCTCGATTCCCAAGAATATGTCAAAAATATTGTTTATTTCAAGATGGACTCAGGCGATGCAGAAGAAATTGACGGTCTTAGAGCAAAATGAGAGTTGAAAGTTGGTCACACTTCTATCAGGAAAGAAAGCCATTTGGTGCAAGTGGGTTTACACTGTCAAGTTAAATCTTGGTGAATCTCTGACTCGTTTAAAGGCGAGATTGGTTACCAAAGATACTCACATGTGTATGAGCTGGATTATATGAATACCTTCTCCCCGATCACGAAAATGACAACTGTGCAGATTCTTGTGTCATTGGCAGCGACAAGCCACTGGCCACTTCATCAGTTGGACATCAAAAATGCATTTCTCAATGGTATTCTTAATGAGGAGGTTTACATGGAGCAGTCATCATGCTTTGTTGCTCAGGGAGAGTGTGTGAAGAAGGCTTGCAGGTTGTCGCTCTACGGTCTGAAACAATATCTAAGAGCCTAATTTGGGCGCTTTGCATTAGTGATTTACAAGTTTGACCTCTATCGTGCAAAGAAAGATTACTCTGTTTTTTGATGGATACAACATGAGAAAGAGAATCCTGCTAATTGTGTATGTGGATGCTATTGTGATTACAGGAGATGATACTGAGAAATTGATGGCCTGAAATAGTACTTACAGAAGCACTTTCAGAACAAGAATCTTGAATCCCTAAAGTATTTCTTAGGCGTTGAGAAGGCCAGGTCCAAAAAGCGCATTCTTATGTCACAAAAAGAATGTAGTTGACTTGCTTTTGGAGACTGGGATGATAGGATGCATTAGTATGATTCTCTGACAGATATGAACACAAAATTGCTACCAGATAAGGAGGAGCTTCTTGAGAATGCTGAGAGGTACAGGAGATTGGTGGAAAAACTGAACTACCTGACAGTGACCAGACCGGACATCACATCTGGAGTCAGCGTATTGAGTCAGTTTTTGACAAGAGATCGACCACAGGTTGTGTCTTTCTGACAGGATATCGACCACAGGATATTGTGTCTTTCTTGAATGAAATCCTGTGTCATGAAAAAAAAGAAGCAAAGTGTGGTCTCTCAGTCCAATGCAGAGTCGGAGTACATGACGATGGCAAATATGATATTAGAGCTAATCTGGATTAGAGATTTATTGGCAGAGATTGGTTTTCCCTCAGAATGTCCCATGAGACTATATGGCGACAACAAGACAACAATACACATTGTTGAAATATTGTGTTCCATGAGAGAACCATACACATTGAGGTTGATTATCATATAGTTCGTAAGAAGCTTGAGGAAAAGATCACTGTGGCGAAACATGTAACATCAGATAACCAGTTAACAGATCTTCTTGCTAAACCACTTGGTAGAATAAGGGTAGACTTTATTTGTGATAAGCTACATATGTATGATATATATACTCCAGCTTGAGGGGGAGTGTTGAGAGGTATTCTATGTTGGTTTAGTATTTAGTCCATAGGATGTACTCTGTATTGATCTCTATATATAGACCAAAGTAAGTCATAAAACTCATATTTTTCTCTCCCAATTTTTTATGCACTTTTAACCGTTATTAAGCATTAGTATTATCGTTTGGTATTTGTTCTGAGATAGTATCATTTAATATTAAATCAAGTATTATTGAATATGGATATTACAATATGGTATCAGCGCAACCTAAATTCAATTCTCACTTGGCACGTATTTAAAAGTGGATTTAAAAACAAAAATACCATTGTGCAAAAGCTTATGTTTCGACCAATTAAAGAGCGCTCGACTTGCGAGAGCATGTTAGAATATAAATATAATACTCTCAACCCTCACCTCATTTTCGAATTTTTGATATAGTGACAGGGTCTTTAATAATATGCCTAGATAAGGGTAGAGGCACTGTAAAATACTCAAGCTAAGAGAAAACCATTATCCACTTAATGGATAAAGCACATCAGAATACTGAAACATGCCAGCAAGAACTAGTGACAACATTTATATATATAGGATGAACTACCTATGTTATGCTACCAAGAAACCTCTTTCAATAGCAAGGGAGAAATCTATTTCTTAGAAGAAAAACATGTATTATAACAAAGTTAGCAAAAACTCGTTTAAGCTATATCAAGATAAAGATGCTTTAGACCCAGCAAAGGCGAAGTCATCGCTTATGTCAACCCCATGGGTATCAAAGGCTTTGAAATTATAATCTTTGTTTATGAAAAGGAGTTGGTAAGGCAAAAGTGCCAAGAGTCAAGAGTTGCACTTGAGTTTGCAATCTTTTTACCTAAGAATAAATATTAACCTTTTATCTGTTTAAATTCACATGAATGCTCTTGGAAGAAATTCCATTTCTGGCAACTCGGGATTCAAAAAGTATTTGCTTCCTTTTTGTTCTGAACTTATCGACTTTTTGTTTCATTAATCTCTCAATTAACTACATGGGAGATATATCTTTTCTTCTCCCATCTCCCCCTCCCACAAAAAAAAAAAAAGAAAAAAAGAGGAAAAAAGAACATTTATTTAGAATAACAAGAACAATAGACCTATATGATAGATGAGATGCACATAAGGAAGCCTAAAGAGATGAATTCCTACGCACTTTATCTAAAAAAAATGAAGAAAGAGAAAAACTGATAACAAAGTTAAAGAAATTTGGAAAATAAAGAAGATAACAAAGCATTCGAGCGTCAAGCATCCTTTCAAAAACTGATGGCAGTTTATTTACCCTAACAGTTGGAAGGTAAATGCAACGGTGTGGCATTACTCGGGGGAAATGTTGTACAATGAAACGGGGTTTCTGCTGAACTCTTGAAGCATACAAAAGCCACTTAAGAGTGACTGCTTCACGAAGGTCCTTATAACCTAATAACAGGGTGTCGTGTCAACGTATTAGATTTCTTGTTCTCAGATGTGTATCTGGATATTTGCGCACATGTGTACGTGCTCAAATAATTGAACTATATAATAATTATTAGCAGACATGTGGTTCATTATATCTGAACCTCCTGTGAGCTATGTGGTTCATTGTTTCTAAACATGTATATAGACATGTGGTTTATTGTATCTGAACCTTTAGTATATAGGTATGTTGTTCATTGTATCTGGACGTGCATAATTTCCTTATTTTTATCTCCACATGTCTATATATATTGATGTAACCCTTAATGAATGATATACTTAATTTTTTTTCTTCTTTAAATTATCAGGGTATCAGAGTCATTCCTTTGTTGATCGTCGTTCTACGCTATCAACGAGTCTGCGCTGGGTCGTGCTCATGTAGCTGTACCTAACATCGGGTCATCTCTTCATCTTCTGCTATTGTCGATCTTTACGACATCTTACTTCAGCGCCACCCTCGTCCCTTGCCCCTACAACTGCCCTCGACCCTCACCCTCCAGTGCGGAGGCTTCCTCCTCAGTGAAATCTCTCCAGTGTAACATCTGCCATAGAGATCTACCTTGTCTCCACCACTGCGAGTTATTTCCCTCATTCTTCAGTGCTGCCTCTGCAACCTTACTGCACAATACACGTAGTCGAATTCTCGTGAGCCATTCTACCTTTGTCCTCGTACATTTTGCAGCAAAATTCACATAATCGAGTTCTCGTGAGCTCTTCTACCTCTGTCCTCATTCATTATGCACGCGTTATCGGTGATCGCCTCTGTCCTGCGTGGCCGATTCTACCCGTATCTCGTCTCGTTTGTCGACATCTAGTTTTCATCGTCGACATCCTCGTCTAGTATGCACGCATCACCCCCCGCCGCCTTTGCCATATGCAACCGTTACGCCAACTCGTCCTGATCACCAAGGCGCAAACCTCCCATCAGTTCGTGCAGTCTTGTCCAAACTCTCAGTGTTTGATCCACTGTGAGTTTGAGAGAGGGTGTTAACAAACATGTAGTTCATTGTATCTGGACCTCCTGTGAGGCATGCGGTTCATTATATCTGGACTTCCTGTGGGGCATGTGGTTCACTGTATCTGGACCTCCTGCATATAGGCATGTGGTTCATTGTATCTGGACGTGCATAATTTCTTTATTCTTCTCTCCACATGCCTATATATATTGATGTAACCTTTTATGAATATTATACTAAATTTTTTTCTACTCCAAATTATCAATGGTAAATTTATATATGTTTGCATTTCTTCCTTCCAATTAGTGGCTAATTTATGCAGCCTGTTGCTCATTGGGGCCAAGCATTATCACCGATCATTGTTCCATTATGTTTGGCTCCACGAAACCTAATTGAACTCATGAAATTAAGGTCTACAGATTTTATGTTGCAAGCTTTAAGATGAAACTTCAAAACAATAATTTGGTGTCCCCTCTTGTTCAAAATAATAATAATAATAATTTTTTTTATGGTTTTTTGAGAAGTCTCGAGGAGTTTCAGAGTGAAATCCAAACTATGAAACTTGCTTGGATGGTTGCCCACCACTTTTGAGACCTCATGAGGGATAGCTTCATAAGGTTGAGCCAATCATGAAAACTCTCTTGAAATGCAACCTAAGGGCCTGATTGCAATCAGCATTTTTACTTGCATTGTTAGGCCACTCAGCAGAATTTGGTTTTGAATTCCGAAATCCTTTGTTTGTTTGGTCATGAATTGTTCCAGGATTCAGGAATCAGTGTATATGGCTGTTTGTTTGGCCTCCAAAATGAAGAGCTCTCATTCAGGCCAATATTTTCTTTATGAAGAGTGGAATCCAAACTTTATGATAGCTTGGGGAGACCTAGGTGAGTACAAGAGATTTTCCACCACCAAGATAACAACATATTTGACATTACAAATCCTTTTCACTTTGAAACCGCTCGCTCTCATTTTTCTATAAAAAGAGGGTCCTGTTGGGTTCAATTTACTTGGTGGGTGTTGTTGAGGGTGAGAATACCCCTCTATTATCTCTTCTTAAAATGCCATGTATTATTATCTTGGTGGTGAGAAATCTCTTATGCCCACCCAAGTGTTCACAAGCTATAATAAAGCTTGGATTCTAAGCTCCGAACAAACAAAATGTTGCCAAATTTTAGGAATCCATAAAAACCGGAGATATTCATTTTTTAGGCCAAACAAACATCCCCACACACTGATCTGGAATCCTGGACCAATATATATAAAACAAAGGATTTCAGAATCCAAATTCAAATTCCTCTGAGTCACCGACAATGTCAGAAATCAGCAAAAATACTTATTGAAAACAGACAGGCTCTAACTAAGCATATGGGATGATGCATGTGAACACATGGAATGAGATTGCCATTACCAATAAGCACTAGTTGGAAAGACCGAAGAAATGATGCTGAAGTTGAGGGCCTGTTTGTTTGAATGAAACCTCCTAGGAAAATCTAATGTAGTAGGAACTTTTGTGTCAGATTTCAACTATTTTATTTAGTTGTAAAAAAAATTGAAAACAGTTTGTGAGGCCCAGCAAAATCTGATGTGACCTCTCACGAGGTAGGGAACCACCTAAAAACCTAACAAGTTGTCAGGTTCGTGCGGGATTGCTGAGCGACAAGTGAGTCGCTCAGCAATCCAAAAATTTCTTTGAGCGCCAAACATGCCCTGAATGCATGACACAAAAACTATACCTTTTCAAGGAACCAATGCTTTAAAGTGGGCGACTCAATTGTGTTTGAACGGTGAGAAACTATACATCAAATTAACATATAACAATCCAAAGTTGAGATGTTTCTAAGGCATAAACTATAAAATTAACACGACGTGAAATTAAAACTATATGATAGTACATTACTTACCCAAATGCGCTTCAAATAACTCCTTAAATGCAATGGGAGTGGGTTGTGGGGAGTGTCAGGTTCAACCACCGGCTTCAGCCTATATATGAGGAAAAACACGTCAAATTATCATTCAGTAATTTTGAGAGCTTGAAGTCAAATTGCATTCATACATAATTCACTGTCATTAACTCCATTACCTTTTTTTCCACGTTGACGTCCAATTTAACAAAAAAACATTCAGTCTGTATAATTGGAAAGCTCCTAAAGAAGGAAGGAATGTGTTTGCATTACTACAATAAAATCATTAGTCGGTTCTTGTGCATACACACTAAACATGGAGAAGCTCTGATCTACAAATCAAATAGTTAATTTGAATGCATAAATCGCTACTGAAGCAGCGGAAGAGATGCAAACATATAGTCAATTACACACATATATAAATGATAGCACATGAAGACATTTTATACAGAAATATGTCCCTATGTCATCTAGTGACATCTAGGAATTTATCAGAACAGGCTCTCAAGAAATACAGCAATTTTGATGACCATTTACAATCTTTCAGCTACATTGTTGCTCTCTTGCATTGTTACCTCATTAGAGACGCTGAGATTGCAAAGCAAAGCATCACGTCCCATCAGAACAATTTGAAAGAAGTCTCCCACTTGTTTTGAGAGATGTTCTAACCCAAGAGAGAGCTTCTCTGCTCCCCCAGCCAGTTCTGAAACAGACTCCTGCCATATTTCTTTTTGTTCATGGTCATTACTGCTTTCGAACATTGTTATTTCATTGCTACAAACACTACTCATATGCTCTGATATTTCTTCTTCAGTCAAAGCACATAGCTTTTTTACACACTTTTCAACAGCTCCCAGTTCTTTCAACACCACTGCATTTTCCCTAGATACGTAACTCGCGATTTCCTTCAGAACATCGGCTTGCAAGTTGCTAAAGGCCTCGGCCCATAGGAACTTATCAGGCACAACCACTGTTATTAACGACTTCGAGCAACCAGAAAGTGCCAATGTAAAGACACTGCACACGAATATAGTCACAACCTTAACTCCATATAAGGCCCGCATCAGTACCTTCCCTTTGGCAGAATTCTTGACCTTGGATGAATAGAGTGATCCGGCAAGACTTTGTAAGATTGCAAAACAATCGTCTAGCTTGGGGTTCCTTGAGTCAGTCTGCTGCAACCAATCAGAAAGATTGGTCTGAACCTTCTTGAGCTGCTCAGATGAAGGATAATTGCTTGACAAATCTAAGACATGCAGCACAAATTGGAGCAAGATTTGGCCTTGATCCAATTGGGAAAGCTCAGAGCTTAATGCAATGAAAATATCAAGCAACTTTATGCTGGTGTCCAAGTATATATCTATCCACTTCTCTTCCCAGTCAGAAACAGGGAGCTCAAGATCAGTAATCAAAATCTTGATGTTATTATGGGTCTCACACAAAAAGTTTACTGCCTGTCCCAACCAAGATAAGCTCCAGATATCTGACATAGCTTCAGGTTTGAGTTTCCTTAGACTTTCTGCTAATCTCTGCTCAAAACAACTAAGTATCTCATCAAGCTTTGGTAACAAGTCGGATCCCTTGGGGAAGATCATCCGGAAAGGATTTCCAAACGGTAAAAAAGTTCGATGCCCATCATGTGGCCGACTCATTTTTATTCAGCTTCCAGCCTACAAATAATGAGAAAAAAAACCCTTTTTAGCACAAAACAGTAAACTCTTATGTAAAAGAAATATCAAACGTGAAACATAATGATTTTAAATCTTTCTAGCAGATGGCTTGAAACTTGAGAAAATAAGCAGTGCAATATAGCAGAAGAAATTCAAGGTAACATTGTAAAGCTCAATTCTATCTTCCCTTCCAGCCAATACAGATGCATTCATAGAGGGAAGATGAGGAGGAAAGAAAAACAATGTGATATTGTCACGCCCCGCTTCCCAAATACGCTGAATTGGAGACGCGACGAGAGTCGGCGACGCATATACGCAAGAAAAATAATTCACGCATACGCGCTAAGCCTTAACTAACCTGAACAAGCTATAAATCTAAACCATAGTATATCACACTTAGCTTTTTTTCTATCCTTTATCTCGCTTTCCAAAATACGCTGGAGTAGAGACGCGACGAGAGTCGACGACGTATATACGCGAGAAAAATACCCCACACATATACGCTAAGCCTAAAAGTAACATGAACAAGCTACAAAATCTACTACGATAAATCAATATCACTGCAATATGACATATAAATATCTAACACAATGCTAACAGATGAATAAAGGAAACCAAATGGCAACTGGATGCGATAAAGATAGAATCAGGAAATAGCATGAATAAAAGAGGAAGAATACCTATAGTCAAGAAAAGAGAGACTCCAGCTTCTCGTAACGCGTACGATCACACGAGCACCTGAACAATATAAGAAGGAGTCCAAAAAAATCCCTGGACGTGCGAATCCAGGGTCGTCAGAAGCGACCTAATGAGTGTGTGTGAAGAGGAGAAATGCTCGTGCATATAAATAATATGTACATATAACAATATGATAAACTACAGACAGAAGATAACTAAATAACATGTTAAATAAATAACTGAAGTATAACTGAATAACTACAAGTATGTAGAGAAAAGGCAACTATTACAACAGTAAACAAACAACCAATGTCAAGATGTGTAACCTAGCATATGTCACTAGTCCGGTATATAATCTGGTCATGTGTACAATCATATGTCATAAGGCAGAGTATCAATTCAGGGCATAACACCTGATTAAATGATTTATTATTATGACAGGAGAATATGAATGTATTACATTCAAGTTATTCAATAATAATCATTAGTATCCTTTGTTATTCTTGTCTCTTTCCCATCGGCGTCCCACAACACCGACAGTTCACACTGGAGCCCGCACTTCCAATAGAACTCATCCGAACTCCGATATGCAGGTACCATTATTCGAATAGGGGAGAGACCAAATAATATATGCTCATGGCGTTATCATCATACAGGTATGTGTAGATGTTAATATGCACTAAGAATGCTTATCATGCTAACACCAGGCGGCACAGACAGGATGGAGCCCTGCAGATTCAAGAGGCGGCCCCCACCATGTGTGTGGTGTGGCACTTTACTCCATGTGGCACTTGCTCTGAGTGTTGATACAGGAGGTAGCCCCACAGATTCAAGAGGTGACCCCCATAGATTTAAGAGGTGGCCCCTACCACGTGTGTGGTGTGGCACTTTGCTCTGTGTGGCACTTTACTCTATGTGGGAATGGATTCTAGAGGTGGCCCCTACCATGTGTGTGGTGTGACATTTTGCTCCGTGTGGCACTTAATTCCATTCAGGATCTATCAGAAGCTAGCACGATTGTAGGATACATCCTCGTCATCCTAACACCAGGCATGCTCTGCCGGACACCGGTCTGACTGTGCTATTAACAAGAGTAACAGTGCATGGGACATGAGTACAAGGGATACAGAAGTTCAGGAGTTTCAGATGTCTGGTAGCAGTATAATAATCATGTCAAGGTCCCGGTAAAAGTGATAATCATGAATATGTAATGTAATACAGGTGTCAGATGTAATACTATCCAGTCAGGTGTCACAGTATAAGGTATACCTCCAATAGTCCTGAATCAATATTGATACAGGAAATGACGCTAATAAATATTCAGATCAATAAAATAAATATGGTGAATGTTTATTGACGTCTCATGAAGCGATACAGGTAATCACATTGGTAAAATATATCAGATGTCACATGAAATGATAAAAGTAAAACACAAATACATATAAACAACAGTAAATAAGGAATTTTAAAAAAAAACAAACACTCACAAAATTCTTATTTACTTGAAGAAGAAAGAGAACACTCACAAAATAGAATTATAGAAAGAAAAGAAAATACTCACAACATAATTAAATAAAAATTAAACAAAGAAGAGAAACACTCACCTGAACTCGATCGCAAGTCCAAAACACTGAAACTATAAGGCCCCAATAAATCTACATGATTCATTTCAATAGATTTTTAAAAGGATATTTTACTTGAGAGTTATAAGGGGTTTTAATCTTGATTAATTAGTTTGGGTTGAGAATATGATTCTCTGGGTCTAATAGATTTAATTTGACTAATTTTAAATTTTCTTTTGTTAGGTTTTTAAAGACTTTTTAACATTAAATTTCTTAACGGGTTTAGATTTACTATTAAGGGAAACTAACTTTAAAGGGAATAATTTGATTTAATTTATGTTGCCATTTCTCTAAAAAATTTATCATAGAAAGTAGAAATATTGTAAACTATTGTTTATATTTTTCTCTATTTTTTTGATATTTTTAACTATTTGTTTTTTATATGCAATCTTCTTTCTTTATTTTCTTTCTTTTTTTTTAATTATAACTCTAATAGCTCAGGCCCAGGTTAGGCCCAAGCTCAGGCCCAGGTTAGGCCCAAGCTAGACCAGGCCAGGCCCAGGCCTGGTCCAGATTTCCTTTTTTCTTTTTTTCCCCTTTTTTAATAGGGCCCAAAGGCCCTATTGCTGCATGGCCTAACCGGCCTGGCCCGGGCCAGGCCGGGCTAGGCCAGCCCCGACCTGGAACAAGCCGAGTTGCTCTCGGCCTGGCCAAAAATAGCGGCCAATCTTCTTTTTTTTTTAATTTATTTTTTTAATTTATTTCTGTAAAAATTTCGAAAAAATATGTAATTTAAAATATGGGTTGGTATATCCTCACATGTATTTTAGTTAGATTTTAGATTGAAATTTGATGTATAAAAATATTCATAGATAGCCCTTGTATAGACATGGCATTGATTAGACTATTTGCATCATATTAATTATAGAAAACGGGTTTACTTTCTTAGATTTGATTTGCTCAAATCAAGATTTTGTGGAGTATTAAAATAATGATCATACAAAAATTTTATTAGATAAGTTTCTAGGAACAAATAATTATATTGCGGTGAGTTTTAGCAGATTGTTGAAATTGATAATTTATTCTTGTGGTTCTAATTTAATTTATTATTTTTTCCTAAAAAATTGAAATTAAATTCACAATCTAGATTTGCTTACTTGAGATGTTCCTCCTTACTTACTCCTCAAGCCTTGTACCTTGAAATCCCTTTTCGTTCACGATCTGCTTGAGGAAAAAGAAAGATGGAAGGTGGGGAGAGTTGGGATTAGGGTTTTCTCTTGAGGTAGAAGAGAATGAAAGAGTTTGGATCTTTATATAGGATATTAGATATTTTAGAAACCTGAATTGTAGTTAGGTTTAGATTGCTTAATTTAGTAGTTGGGATTTAGATTAGGATTAGTTGAGATTTATGAAAGATTTGATATGATAAGATTTAGATTAGGATTAGGATTGGGTTTTGGATTAATGGGTAAGAATCTCAATTGTAATGGGTTATAGATTATTGGGCTTTAGTTAAACGAAATAAGTAATATGAAGAATAAGAAATAAAAAGTGGGCTTGCGAGCTTAGTTTTTTTTGGGCCTAAAGAAAAATAAAAAAAGATGAAAATAAGGAAGTGGACTTGGCTCATGTGGGCTTAGCATAAAAAGTAAAAGAAAATAAAAGGAAAAGGAGAATGGGTTGAGCTTATTGGGCTTGGATGAAAATAATAATACTACTCATATAATTTAAAATAATTATATATAAGAAATAAGAGTTTACAAGTCATAAACAATAATAATACTAATAATGATACTAAATCAAGTTAATTAATAATAATAAAATAATAGGTAGAATCAAGTAAATATTTAAACATAATAATAAGGTATTATTAAATAGGGGAAATTACAGATATTCAATTGCTTCCTCAAATTGGAAATTTTTCATTGATCGTGAGGAGAGAGATTAATGGCATACTTGAGTTTAGGAGCTTTCAGCACAAATATACTTGATTTTTTACAATATTATGCATTTCTCCTCACTTTATGCATATTTGCCCATATAACCTTCTACTTTTGATTTTTGAATTGTTTTGTGTGAATATGCTTCCACCAACTAGAAACTAATGGACGTCTATAATTAATAATATATTAAATATTACCAGACAAATGCTATTTACAAGCAGTGTCATAGTCAGGATTTCAAAGACGCGCGCGGGGGCACAAAATAACATTCAGTAATATCAAAATTATAATTTTGCATACAAACAAATACATACAAACAAAAAAATCAACTATCAATAATTTTGCATACTTCAATGTCACAATATATATATATATATTATTCGTAAATATTCAAATAATTACACTCATAATGTACATCCAATATGCAACCTCTATAAGACTATAATAAAAGTACAAAACATAACACACTAATCACTAATTAACTAATTAATGAATTTTCTATTTTTTAAGATTATCACTAATTAAATAAATTATGTCATGATAAATAAGAAAAATTTTAGAAATTTATCATAGTGGCAAGATAAACAAAATCAATGAGTACTCTAAATTAAAAGAATATTTTAGCATACGAATGGTGTCGGTGACGATGAGTAGGTGGGTGTGGCTCGTGAGCCGTGATTTCGTGAAAGTTGTCTAGTCTCGCTCACCGCTTGCGGTAGAAGCCGCCAAGTCCTCAGCTTCTTCTCGAGTGCTCTGGTATTATAGAGAGACTTGAGGGATTTGCAAGTGAGATCGAGAGAGAGGAAATGAGATTGAGGATTTAAGGTTTAAGGATTTGAGTATGAATTGAGATTTGAGAAAGGGGGATGAATTTAGAGATTTAGAGATTTGAGTATGAATTGAGATTTGAGAGAGGGGGATGAATTAGAGATTTGAGTATGAATTGAAATTTGAGAGAGGGGGATGAATTTAGAGATTTAGGGAGAGGGGGATAATTTAGAGATTTAAGGATTTGAGTATGAATTGAGATTTGAGAGAGGGGGATGAATTTAGAGATTTAGGGAGAGGGGGATGAATTTAGAGATTTAGGGATTTGAGTATGAATTGAGATTTGAGAGAAATGGCCAAAAATGAGAGAGGCCGAGACTCCCATCGCAAGTTGGGACTTGCTGTGAATCTCAAATCAAAGATCAGAGATAGAGAATAGAGAGGTCGAGAGAGTACCTTGATTTCCCTAATAAAGTCGGCTAGATCTGTAAGGCCATCGTTGACCTGGGACTCTAAACCTCTGCACCTCCACCAAGTTCATCTTCACGTCTTCCTGATCCTTCTGTTGGGTGAGTTGTATTCTCATAAAGGTTTTGAGCTTTCTGCTCAAGGCGTCAGGTACCATGTTGCTTGCCAAGATAATATAACAGAGCATATTGTAATCGACCATCAACTTAAGTCATCTCCTCTACCTCATGATCAATTCCTTCTGTATGAAGATATACTTCAAGACTGTTTCGCCCAACAGATAATGCCTCCATATCTTCAGAGCAACAATTACCATTGTCAGCTCCAGATCATGTGTAGGGTAACTCTTCATAGGATTTCAATTGTCTAGACGCGTAAGCTATTACATGCCCGTGCTACATTAGCACGCACTCTAATTCTCGTCTGACACATCACTGTATATGACTATACCTCCAGTTCCAGTGGGGATCTTCAAAATTAGAGCTGAGATTAATCTATTCTTCAACTCTTCAAAAACCGCAACACAATTTTTTGTCCACACATATTTTTCTCCTCTCCAGGTAAGCTTGATCAAAGTCCTGCAATTTTAGAAAAGCTTGCACGAACCTCCAATAGTATCCAACCAATCCAACTTCTGATTTTTGCCACTGACTTTGAGAAAGAGTGGCCATTCCCACGAACCAAAATCAGGAAAATGTTTTTGAGGAAAATTAGAATCGGGAAGAAAAATTCATATTACTCTAGAAAAAGAATTGAAATCGGGAAAATCTTAAGATTCACATGATAGATTTTCAAACGAAAGGATATATTCTAATACTTGTAGCTGAAATTCCTAAATCCAAATCCAGATTACAACAACAACAACTAAGTTATTTGTCCCAAGTACTTGGGGTAGGCTACATGAACCAAAAGAGAATTTCGCCGGATCGAGCACATGGATCAGCTTTCTCCACTCATTCTTATCGAGCAATATGCCTTCACTAAGACCTTTAGTCTCTATATCTTGTCGTATACCTCCATCCATATTTTCTTCGATTTCCCTTGCGCTTTTTTAACTTGCCCTAATTTGATACGCTCTACTCGTCGGACTGGCGCATCTGTAGGTTTACGTCGCACATGATCAAACCATCGTACGCGATTTTCTCTCATATTCTCTTTTATAGAAGCTACGTCTATGACCTATCTTAGTATGAATATCCTCATTTCTCACATTATCTCTCCTCATGTTACCACACATTCAACAAAGCATGCGCAACTCCGCCAGTGCACCGTTCACTGTCTGTCTCAAGTTAGGATAAAGAAGGAGGGTTGTGGTAGGCCTGTGACAGCTAACGTAAAATATTGTCACATACTATGAATATGAACCAAGAACAAAAAATTCAAATCCAGATTATTCTTATTAATCTGATAACTAGGTAGTACTGTTGGTGAGAGCCTGACTAATAACCTAGGTAGTTACCCATTGTTTTGGTGAATCTGATACCAAACAAACTTTGTCATTGCCCCGCTAACAAAAATACACTAGTAGAGGTATGTGACGAGTCGGTGATATATTTTTTCTTAAAATACGTTAAGCCATGGTACATGAAATTAAACACAATATAATATAAATTTTCAGCTTTATTACACAAGTATAATAGCATCACAAAAGTCATGATTTATTACATTAAAAGAAGACAAAGTAAAGAAAACAAAAGATCCTCACAAGCTGGAAATGAAGGCGAGTTCACTATTGGACCTCTACGACGTGTTCAAAGTACTTATGATCTTGTAGAGTCTCTGAACTTAGATCTAATCAAGCAAACTCATGATCATCAATAAACGACCTAGTGAGTGGCAAAATGAGAGAAGCGGTAGTGCAGTATAATATAATAACAATTAATATATTATAATTATATTACAAGTACAATAACACACAGTTCATAACTAAATAGTAATGTAGTCAATCTGTGATAGTATCATATGTCAGGAGTTCATCATTTGTATATCCCCGTTTAGAGTATGACATCCTCGCCATATTAACACTTTATCAGGCGATGTGAGATTTTAGAAGTGGCTTACATAGACTCTAGAAGTGGTTTTCACAGATTCAAGAGGTGGTTCCCACCACATCTACTGATGGCATGACACTTTACTCTGTGTAGCACTTAATTCTATGTGACACAGTTTCACACATTTCTGGCAAGTGCTAGCTTTGTAAGGATCTCATATGTAAAGAGTTTATCAATGTATATCTGTTATTAAAGTGTGTTGTTATTTAAAATTGACAGTTGGATAAATGATTTAGTGTCAATATCATCTAGATTATTGGGTTTAATCAATAACAATATTTAAAACAAGTCTATGCTCGTTGTACAAACACTTTACCAAATAGTGTAGTATGATAGAGGTGGCCCTATGGATCCTAGAGGTGGCTCTCATGAATTCTCCCATCACATCTATGTGTAGCGTGACACTTTACTTTGTGTTGCACTTAGTTCCATGTGGCACTTAGTTCCACACATTTCTGGCTGGTGCTAGTGTTGTCAAATTTTCAATTAAAATAAAAAATATTCAAAATTAATATTCTGATTTTCCTAAATTTTTCACTAATTATGGTTATTATTAAGTATTTTTCTAAAGAACAAACAATCAATAATTCAAACAATTCAATTTCTGAAAATAAACAACTATTCACTTAAACATATCCATATGACGTTGTGCAGGCACAAACTGAATAATTTCAGAGTAAAATATTTAATCATTTGCACAAAATTAAATAATGAATATTTGCAATTTCGTAATGCTAAAAAATTATAAGCAGTTTAAATAGCTAAACATTTAAATAAATAAATGTCAAAAACAAATTCATTCATCACAGTGAATCATAATTTATTTAAAGGGATAAAAACAAACACCTAAGTTTGCCACGCATCTAAATATCGAATTAGTTGGTTATTTTATGAATCTACATTCAATTTAATTAAATTTAGAAAATTACTATAATCATTTAAAGAATACTTTAATTTAGATTATTCTAAGTAATTTTGGCTACCAAAATATTTTTACAGGGTTTAAAAATGCAATTTGTTGTTTTATAGAATTTCCTAATTTTTGAATTTAAATAAGCCTAACATCATTTAAATTCCCTTTGCGGGTCTAGATTCTACAGTAACAGATATGGTGCTACACTAACGGGTCTGGACTATTAAGGGGTCTGGACTATTAAGCGGTCTGCTATAGTAATGGGTCAGGTTGTTACAATAGTATCTATTACTACTATAATGTTTTCTGCAGCTGCTACAATATTTTTTCTTATTTTTTGTTTGAATTTAATTTTATTTAATTAATTTGTGTAAGAGTTCGGGTCGGGTCGGATATGTATTCTGCACAGACCCGATTGTCTATTGGGTCTTTGCAAGCAGGTTAGGTTTTGTGCTCTGCACAGACCCGAGATCTGCTGCTCTGCACCAGGGTCTGGCAAAGAGCTGGCCTCACCCAGACAGCGTGCTGGCCAAGCAATTCTCATGGCAAGCCGGCTTGTTAGCGGAGCAATTGCCTCGGCCACAGACTTTGCTTGGCCGAGAGTAGATGCTCAATAATTTTGGGGTGATTTTTTATGTAAAAAAATCTAAAATTCTTAAAAATTCATATTAATTACATGATTGGGATTTTGATGTTTTTAAGTATTTTATTAGGTTTTTAGCTAAAGTTTTGTTCAGTTAATGTGCTCTAGGTGTTTGATGAAATGCCTAAGTGAAATCAAAACTTGAAAAGTGCAAAATCACTCACCAAAATCGCTTCTCCTCAGTCTGAACTTTTTCTCCACACGTCCAGCATGGTAGTGATCTCGTTTAGAGTGGATTTGAGAATGGTGGAAGGAGAAATGGTGAGAGGATTAGAATTTTTCTAGGTTTTTGCAAAAGTAGAATAACCCATAATTTAAACACTAAAATTCTCAAATAAATTAAGGCCATTAATAAGACATGAGAGAAGCACAGGGGTCAAGTTTGAACTGTTAATTTGAGATTTTAATCAGCTGAATAAATCATGCAATCAATTAGAAAACTATTTTCAGGTGGAAGCTGAAGTGTTTTTGTAGAAGATTTAAAATATATTTCGTTGCTCTTTATACGGCACGCCAATGCGGCACAATGATGAGAGTTTTGGATCCTGGAGCTGGGACCCGGGTTTGATCCCCAGCAGTGAACCTTTTTATCCTTTTTTGTAGGGTTTAAGGATTAGTGGGTCTAGGCTAGGCTTTAGGCCTTGGCTAAAGAGAAATGAGAAGGAAAAGGAAGAGTGATGTAGGCCTGGGTTCAGGTTAAAGTGAAAAATGAGAAAAAAAAAGGAAAGGGGCCCTAGGCTTTGGGCTCATATTATTATTTATTATTATTACTACTATCAATTTTGTAATTAATTGTATTATGAACTATTATTTCTATTATTATATATATTATTTGTTATAAAGAGATTAATTATTATCTAGTGCGGGTTATTATTATTGGTTGTTATTAATTAATATTATTATTATTATTGTTATTAATATATAATTGTTATTGTTGAGAGGTATTATATGAATTGATTTAGTATTTAATCTCTCATTGCCTATAGGGCAAGATGTACTCTATACTCTAAAGACCAGAGTCATAGAAGTCATATCTTTCTCTCATAATCTCTCATGCACTTTTAACATAGTATCAGAGCCACTCAAAAATCCCCCCAAATCTCAAAGTCCTAATCTCAATTCAAAAAAACCATGTTCATCTTCTCCAACCCCCACCCAAAACCCTAACCCTAAGTCTACTTCTCCAGACACCCGCCACCGCGCCTCATCTCCAACCACTCATCGCACTATCGTCATCGTCTTCATCGTCTATCGTCGTCATCTTCATCCTCGTCGTCGTCTTCGTCGTCTATCACTGTCGTCTTCGTCGTCGATCGTCCGTCGCCTTCGTCATCGCTCGTCGCCGTCACCGCCTTTTGTCGTCGCCGCTGAAGTTTGCATCTTCCGTCATCGCTCATGCCTCACCGTCCGGATGTTCGCAGTCCCTATCCCCTGTCCTCGTCAATGATCTGCTCCCGCCGCCGCCGTCTTTGTGCCCTTATCTCCCTCGCAACACTGTAGCAGCTTCGATTGGGGAAGTTAAATTTGGTTCCATATTGAACCCGACCTGCCAGCAGTCAACCCGACCCATTCTGCTTAAGCCGTCGGCGCCAACCTGAGCCGACACAAGCCGATGGCTTCAACAGAGCTGACTCTGAGCTGACAGCTCAGACCGAGCTGACCCCAAGCCGACGGATCAGACCGAGTCGACTGCTCAGACCGAGCAGACTCAGGGACGACCCGAGCTAAAGATGAATCATGTGCTGATATTGGTGGGTGTTTTGGTATAGAATTTTTATTATAGACCCGTTAAGTGCCTAACATACCGTTTAACAGTTTGGGTTTGATTTTCTGGCCATATCTCAGGTGTTCGGAGCCTGATTCAAACAATTATCGAGGTGTTGAAACCATGGAAGCCAGAACTTCGCAACTATAGACTTCACAAGGACTGTTATCAGTCATGTCTTGTGTTTATATTGGCAATTCAGATGCCTGTGTCTCTGAGCAGGAGCTTGAGGATGAGTTTCAAACATATAAAATTATAAGACGTATTTGAATTGCAAGAAAGCCACTGGGTTGTCTTCATTGACTTTGATGACAATAGAGATGCTCAAGATGCAATTTGTGACTTGAATATAAACATAACTAGAGGGTTAAGCTTTCTCATGACTCTAAAACTGATGGTGACTGTGGTGATCGTGATCGTGATTGTGGATGAGGCGGTTCTGACTTGAAGTGTTATAAATGTAGTGACCTGATCATGTTGCTCGTGAATGCCGGTTGTGAATTGATTCTGAAGGACCTGGCAATGACAGCAGTATCGCAACAGTCCAGGCGAGCATCCCTATCTCTCTACCACTCTAACTCAAATAGGTACTCCTATATCTTTTCTTACATCGTCTAAGTTACATACTTAGATTATAGATTCAGGAGCGACTAATCACATGACTGAAAACTGAGATATTAGTCCTCTTTTACTCCCACCTCTAACTCTATAGTATTAGTAGATGGCTCCCGCACACCCATCCAGGGATTGCCACTGTCGCTACCTCTTGTACTTTTCTTTTATCATTTATTTTCTGTTAGCCTTGTTTTCCTTTCAACTTATTATCAATAAGTAAGATTGCTAAAGTTTTAAATTGTACAGTGATAGTTTTCCAACAAATTGTGTATTTCAGGAGTTAGGGATGGGAAAGGTGATTGGCATAAGACGTGAACGGAATGAACTGTATGAGATAGAGTTGACATTCGATCAGGTAGCTTGTATCAACACTTCATTAGCACTGGACACCACTGTCGGTTAGGTCATCGTTCTTTATTTACATTAAAACTTCCTGTTCTTGATTTAAGTCATATTTCGTCTATAGAATGTGAGTCTTGTCAACTAGAAAAACACCATCGTATGTCTTATCCTAGCCGGGTCAATAAGAGGGCTGAAAAGCCATCTGCTTTAGTACATTCTGATGTATGGGTCTATGTCCACTATCTTCAAAATTGAGATTTAGGTATTTTTTAGCTTTGTAGATAATTATTCTAGGGTCACATGGATTTATATCTGCTAAAATTTTATTTTGAAGTGTTTTCCACATTTCAGGTCTCTTATTTAGAAATAAAGAATTAGTTTAATTTTACCATTAAAATTTTGAGATCTAATAATGTTAAAGAATATCTGAACAACTTTAGACAGTTTTTGAAATAAAATAAAATCATGCATCAATCCTCTTGTATTAACACACCTCAGCAGAATGAGATAGCTGAATGTAAGAATAGACACCTTCTTGACATTATTAGGACTATTTTATTTCATAGACAGGGACCTAAAGAATTTTGGGGTGAAGTCATTTTGATTGCTTGTTACATGATAAATCGAATGTCATTCTCTGTATTATAATATAAAATTCCATATTCCATCCTATATCCTGATATTGATTTGCTCCTTTTACCTCTCAAAATTTTTGGGTCATTCTGTTTTGTGCATAATAGTACTCATCATAAGAAAAAACTTGAATCTAGGTCTCTTAGAACAATTTTTCTTGGCTACTTTAGAACTCAAAAAAGTTATAAATGTTTTTATCCATCTATAGACTGACATATCTTCATTGTAGATGTAACCTTTTTTGAGTCTAAACCTGAGATTTCCATGTCTCCTTCTACGTCAGAAGATGTTGTGATTACTTATTCTATTGAGAGACATTACTCAATAGTGGTGAGTCTATGTCAGAAAATGTGACTGGTAAAGATATATTTCGATTTCAGGATTCGATTTAAATATATACATGACGAACAAGTCCTGCTCTTATGTCAGCGCCAGCCTCAGTACCAAGGCTTGCGCAAGAATCAAGTGAGACTGTCACTACTCAATTAGTGGGTACTTTTACTACTGATGATCTTCTCATTGCACTTCGAAAAGACAAATATACTTGTACTTAGTACCCTCTTTCCAATTTTGTTTGTTATTTTCATTTATCATCTATGTTTTGTTCATTTTTTTCTTTTTTGGACTCATGCTCGATTCGCAAGAATATGTCAAAAATATTGTTTATTTCAAGATGGACTCAGGCGATGCAGAAGAAATTGACAATCTTAGAGCAAAAAGAGACTTGAAAGTTGGTCACACTTCTATCAGGAAAGAAAGTCATTGGGTGCAAGTGGGTTTACACTGTCAAGTTTAATCCTGATGAATCTCTGACTCGTTTAAAGGCGAGATTGGCTACCAAAAGATACTCACATGTGTATGAGCTGGATTATATGGATCCCTTCTCCCCGATCACGAAAATGACAACTGTGCAGATTCTTGTGTCATTGGCAGTGACAAACCACTGGCCACTTCATCAGTTGGACATCAAAAAAGCATTTCTCAATGGTATTCTTAATGAGGAGGTTTACATGGAGCAGTCATCATGCTTTGTTGCTCAGGGAGAGAGTGCGAAGAAGGCTTGCAGGTTGGAGAAGTCACTCTACGGTCTGAAACAATATCTGAGTGCCTAATTTGGGCGCTTTGCATTAGTGAATTAGAAGTTTGATCTCTATCGTGCAAAGAAAGATTACTCTATTTTTTGATGGATACAACATGAGAGAGAGAATCTTGCTAATTGTGTATGTGGATGCTATTGTGATTACAGGAGATGATACTGAGGAATTAATGGCCTGAAATAGTACGTACAGAAGCACTTTCAGAACAAGGATCTTGAATCCCTAAAGTATTTCTTAGGCGTTGAGATGGCCAGGTCCAAAAAGCGCATTCTTATGTCACAAAAAGTATATAGTTGACTTGCTTTTGGAGACTGGGATGATAGGATGCATTAGTATGATTCTCTGATAGATATGAACACGAAACTGCTACCAAGTAAGGAGGAGCTTCTTGAGAATACTGGGAGGTACAGGAGATTGGTAGAAAAACTGAACTACCTGACAGTGACCAAACCGGACATCACACCTGGAGTCAGCGTATTGAGTCAGTTTTTGATAAGAGATCGACCACAGGTTGTGTCTTTCTGACAGGATGTCAACCACAGGATATTGTGTTTTTCTTCAATGAAATCCTGTGCCATGAAAAAAAAGAAGCAAAGTGTGGTCTCTCAGTCCAATGCAGAGTCGGAGTACATGACGATGGCAAATATGATATTAGAGCTAATCTGGATTAGAGATTTATTGACAGAGATTAGTTTTCCCTTAGAGTGTCCCATGAGGCTATATGGCGACAACAAGACAACAATACACATTGTTGAAATACTGAGAGAACCAAACACATTGAGGTTGATTATCATATACTTCGTAAGAAGCTTGAGAAAAAGATCACTATGCGAAACATGTAACATCAGGACACCAGTTAGCAGATCTTCTTTCAAAACTACTTGGTAGAACAAGGGTAGACTTTATTTGTGATAAGCTATATATGTATGATATATATACTCCAGCTTGAGGGGGAGTGTTGAGAGGTATTCTATGTTGGTTTAGTATTTAGTCCATAGGATGTACTCTGTATTGATCTCCATGTATAGACCAAAATAAGTCAAAAAACTCATATCTTTCTCTCCCAATTTTTTATGCACTTTTAACCGTTATTAAGCATTAGTATTATCGTTTGGTATTTGTTCTGAGATACTATCATTTAATATTAAATCAAGTATTATTGAATATGAATATTACAATATGGTATCAGCGCAACCCAAATTCAATTCTCACTGGGCACGTATTTAAAAGTGGATTTAAAAATAAAAATACCATCGTGCAAAAGCCTATGTTTCGACCAATTAAAGAGCGCTCGACTTGCGAGAGCATGTTAGAATATAAATATAATACTCTCAACCCTCACCTCATTTTCGGATTTTTGGTATAGTGGCAGGGTCTTTAATAATATGCCTAGATAAGGGTAGAGGCACAGTAAAATACTCAAGCTAATAGAAAAACCATTATCCACTTAATGATAAAACACATCAGAATACTGAAACATGCCAGCAAGAACTAGTGACAACATTTATATATATAGGATGAACTACCTATGTTATGCTACCAAGAAACCTCTTTCAATAGCCAGGGAGAAATCTATTTCTTAGAAGAAAAACATGTATTAAAACAAAGTTAGCAAAAACTAGTTTAAGCTATATCAAGATAAAGATGCTTTAGACCCAGCAAAGGCGAAGTCATCGCTTATGTCAACCCCATGGGTATCAAAGGCTTTGAAATTATAATCTTTGTGAGTTGGTAAGGCAAAAGTGCCAAGAGTCAAGAGTTACACCTGAGTTTGCAATCTTTTTACCTAAGAATAAATATTAACCTTTTATCTGTTTAAATTCACATGAATGCTCTTGGAAGAAATTCCATTTCTGGCAACTCGGGGATTCAAAAAGTATTTGCTTCCTTTTTGTTCTGAACTTATCGACTTTTTGTTTCATTAATCTCTCAATTAACTACATGGGAGATATATCTTTTCTTCTCCCATCTCCCCCTCCCAAAAAAAAAGGCAAAAAGAACATTTATTTAGAATAACAAGAACAATAGATCTATATGATAGATGAGATGCACATTAAGGAAGCGTAAAGAGATGAATTCCTACGCACTTTATCTAAAAAATGAAGAAAGAGAAAAACAGAAAAAACCCAAATTCAAGAAAGAAAAAGACTGTCCATGGATTAGAAGAAGCAAAAGACATTATAATTTCCCTGCTGCAGATAATTTCAAAGATCAAACAAATTTCATTGGACGGAATATCTCAAATGAAAACAAACCCAACAAACTTCAACCCCTTTGAACGGGGAAAAAACAAAAAGAAAAAGAAAAAGAGAGAAATCAACTGAAATGATTCTTGACAAGTCATCATCAAAGGTACTGTAAGCAGCGGAGCAGAGAGGAGATTGAGATTGGTACCTGGCAATATGATCTTGATGCAGCGCAGTGATTATTGCTGCTGTGGGGAAAATGGAGAAGGGGCAAATGAAAAAATCAAGCTTTATTTGCTGGCCTGCCTCCAAATATCTTAACGACCATCCTTGCTCTCTGTAAATCCTCTGCTTTAACTTATTACCTGTCTTTTTAGCTTTTTTTTTTTTTTTTGTTATTTTTTTTTTTTGCAGGATTCGAATTGGGAGATTGCAGATTGTGACCCGAGTGCCTCGAAGATTCCGGACGCGCTTCAGACCGTTGGCGGCCCCTTTACGTTACTTTACTTTTTGTTGTTTCTTTTGGGCAATTTTTATTTGGTTGAGGGTGGGAGTGAGGAAGTGAGGAATTGAGGAAATAGTAATAATACTCTTTAGAACTTGAGAATTGGTTAGTAAATTTTCTGATGTTTGAATGTTATTAGGAAGTGTGGTTTGAAAAATGTTTTGTCTTCTCCGATGTTTGGATGGTAATGTGAAAGTGGAAGTAGAAAAGTTGACCACAAAGTTGATCGTAAAATAATATTAAAATAAAAATTAATTAAGAAAAATAAAAAATGGACTGTAATTAGAATGCAAGTGAGATTTACATGAACAAAAAATTAACTGTTTTGTGTTACAACTTATTACAATTGAGATTTACATGATCACAAAATTAACTGTAGCACTCTGGAAGTGAGGAAATGTTTGTGTAAAAGAGAAAAGAGAAAAGGAAAAGGGCTTTTCTTATTTTCTTTTCCAGTGTTTGGATAGATAGGGAAGTGAGCGATTATACTTTCCTATTTCCTTACTTCCGTCTGTTGGCCCAAAGGCCTATCACCCTAGTTTTGATGATGATCAACTCATGAAGTTATGATTACTAATGATCTTGTGTTTAATTAGTGACAGATTCATTACCAAGATCTTAGTAGGTGCATAGCTCAACAAAGGATAAAAAAGTCAAGATTTGGAGCTAGCACGGTGTGATCCAAGGAGCTTTTGGATCAAGTTTGGACCAAGTCAAGAAGATGAGAAGCCTTCAAGTGAAGACTTCAAGAAGATGAAGACTTGTGTTTAGGTATAAGATTTTGTTTTTGTTTTAGAGTAAAATGTAAAGGATAGATAGTTGGTGGATTGCTCAAGTATATCTTACACACACACTCTTGATAGAACTCTTGATGGAATTGCTTTCATAAAAGATTTTTATGTTTAGAAAAGAATTTTTATTTAGTAAAAGATTTTCTTTGTGACAAAATATATATCTTGGTTTTTGGTATTTCTATCATGTATATCTTTTCAACCATAACCAAGTTTAGAGCTTAATGCCAAAAACATAGATATTACATTATGATTGTGTAGTGGATCATATCCATACACACTATGCTTTAAAATGAAATATCTTGTTTTTATATTTTGTGAAGTTATGAAAACCAAGTTTGAAAAATACATGTTTTGATTTTTGATAAAATTTGCAAGACGCTGAAATGATATGAATATGTTGATATATGTCTTGAAAATTTTTATCACAAGTTTGGTTTTCAATATAGAATGTTAAAACAAGTTTATGGAATTTTCATAAGTGTTAAAAGATTTTAAAATTAATTTTTAAACCAGCTTTTCCAGACCTGGGATTGGCTGACAGGCCAGTCCGGTCGACCGGGCGGTCGACCGGAACAAGGGCCGGTCGACCGAACGTGCACAGACTTGTGCATGTCTGGCAACACAGTGGTCCGGTCGACCGGACGGTCGACCGCTGCAGAGAGTTCTGCTCTCTGGATTTCTGGGTCGACCGGGCGGTCGACCGGAGGCTCCAACGGTCGGATTTTTGACCGTTGGCGGTCGACCGGCCGGTAAACCGGCAGCTCTGACAGACCCCAACGGCTATATTTTTCTGGCCTATAAATTTGGGGGTTTGGTCATTGTTTTGGGCTAAGATTTTAGGAGAGCTTTGAGCCAGATTTTCCCACTCCTTTAAAAGAGTTTTCTCCACAAAATAGAGAGCTAATACTTCCAATCTAAAGAGAGTTTTATTTAAGTGTGTTAAAAGAGAAGTCTTGAGTTTTTCACCATAGCATTCATCCTTGCTTTCTCACAATCACTTGAGCTATCCATTGCCTTATCTATCCATAGGATTGTGTTGTGAGAGTTTGTAATTGGTGATCAAAGTGTTGTAGATCACCAAAGATTTCATCTTTGTACTTTGAGGAGACGGGCAAGTGTGCTCGTGGTGGTTTAGAGTTATTGTGTGAACTCGGTGATTTGAGGTGCGGCCTCGGCGAGCTAGTGAGCTTGCGTGTGTACGGGACTAGGGAGTCCGAGGGCTTGTAGGTGTTGCGGCACCGAGGAGAGATCCATTGGGATCTTGCATAGTGGAAATCCTTCGTGTGTCGAAGGCGGGGATGTAGAGCAAGTGTGCTCGAACCTCGAAACATACCCTTGTGTTTGCGATTGCCATTCCTCTCTCTCTTTATCTCTCTTGTTATATCTTGCATCTTATTTATTGTGTTCATCTTTATATGCATGATATATTCCTTGTGCTTAATTGTTATATACTTGTGTGGGATTGTTGCTAACACTTGTATTCAACCAAGAGAGCCAACGCGGCACCTCAACCCATTCAAGGGGAATCAAGAGGGGTTTAGTCCAGAGCCTTGCAAAGGGAATTCGGCTACACTCTTGTGTTATACATAGTGTTTAGAGTAAAAGTTTTAATTAGGTCATAATTGTTTTTAGCTTCCGCATCATTTGCATTATTTGGCATTAAGTGACCATTAGATTAGCCATCACCTATTCACCCCCCCTCTAGGTGAACTTACAATTGGTATCAGAGCTTGATACTCTGATTTGGGTCTAACAACCTAGAGTTAAAGATCCTCATTTGTAGGCTAATCACAAGATTTTGTACACACACTATGGAGTTCATGTCACCACCCACCTTTGACATTCTTAACATCCAAATTTGGAAGGTTAAGATGTCTTTGTACCTCAAGGCCTTAGGCATTCATGTATATCTTGCCATATCTAATAATGCATATTGTTTAGATGGTAAGAATTTTGAGGCTAATGCAAAAGCCCTTCATGCTCTTAAATGTACCCTAAATGATGAATATATTTCTAGGGTTTCTAATGTTGAATCGGCTTTTGTAGCTTGGAACATCATCACCTCTCTTGACGAAAAGGATCTATACATATGCCGGGAGCGATTCGGACGTTGGAAGCGACATCTCCAACGTATGCTATATGGTCCAAGGGGATAACCCCCTTGAGATAACTACCGAATCCGAGGATGAGGATGTTAACATGTCATATGAAGAGCTTACTACATTTTGTCAATTATTGCTTGAGAAATATGACATGATTAAGAAAGATAATAAAAATTTGAAAAAGAAAGTTGATTGCATGCATATAGAACAAGATTCATTTAGAAGTAACATTGCATGTTTAGAAAAAGATAATAGAAATTTGAAAAAGAATTTTGATGCCATGCTTAATGAAAAAGATTCATTAGAAAATAAAATGGCATGCTTAGAAAAAGAGAATGAGTTTTTGAAAAATGAGAATGTTTCCTTACTTGCAAAATTGAATGATTTATGTGAAGGAAATATGTCTTTGAAAAATAAAATTGATTTGGTGGAAAAACAAAAAGAAGTTGTTTTTCAAGAAAATAAATCATTGAAAAGAAAGATTTGTGAAAAAGAAAAAGAATTTGTTTCGAAAAAGAAAAAGAAAAATGATCATATATCTCATCATGCTTTACATGCCACCACCAATGAGATAAATATGTTGAAAAATAATTTGAGCTCTAATTTGAGCTCATGTGCATTCAATCATACTAGATTGGAATCCTTGTTTCAAAAGAAACAAGTTCCACACATTCATGCACATCCACATCATGCATTTGCTTATGTTGCACAACACGATCCCAAAAATTTACATAAGCATACTAAGGTGTACATATGTACACATTGTGGCCGCAAAGGCCATCTAGCAAAATATTGTTATGATAGATTAGGTCATTTCAATTTTGCTAAGTATAAAAATTTTTGGGTGCCTTACAAGACTAACCCCAAAGGACCCAAGAAAGTATGGGTACCAAAACCCCCACCCCATGTTTTTGATGTAGGTGAGGGCTCTCACAAGACGTGAGAGGATTGGTGCCTTGGTAGTGGATGCACTTGGACTTGATGGACATACATTTGGATGCATCACTATCAAGGAGCTTTGGTGGGACAACCACCATGTTAGGAGCTTTGGAGTTGGTAACAATCTCTAAACTCTTATTTTTATTTACATGCTTATTCATTTGATATCATATAGCATGTTCATGTTTTATGTATCTTTGCGCTTCATGTGGTATTTACATGCTTAGATGTAGAATGTGTCAAACTTGCATGTATACATATACAAATAGTGAATTACAATTGATTCATATATAATTGAACTTCATGCTCATTTGTATCCACTATATGCATATGTATAGACTAGTTTTGATGATTCTCTTTTATCCATGTTTTGCCTTATTTTTATGCTTTACTTCATGTATATATATTTTTAATTCAAATCTAATAAATATACATGTATACCCGTGAGTCTCTTGCTTTCATGCAAATACATTTAATAGACTCTTTTAGATTTGGGATATGTATGTGTATTGTTAGGATTGGATTAATCATACATATACCTTGAAGATTAGTGTTTTTGTTAAAAAAAAAAAAATGTGACTTATGATCTTTTTGAGCTTCATTGACTATTTTCATAAAAATGCTATTTACATGATCGTTTAACACTCACACTTTTGTTAAAAATATTTTGAGCTTTATAGACCATGAGTACTTAAATTTTTGTGTATCTAGTTATGTTTTATGAAAAACATATGATTTGATGTTATTTGAAGGATTTTTAACTAGTTATTCAAAATCAATTTAAACTAGTTATCTATTCTTCTAAGATTATCCACATGATCCTACTTTATTTCAATTATATGGATAAATTCTTTTGTGATTTAAAAGATTTGATGCTTCATGATTTGAATATTAGTTTATATGTTAGTTTTTGTCAACACTAGGATTTATACTTGTACATATCGTGGGCCACAAATACATCTATTTATATTTGTGCTTGAACGCCTATTTGAACCTATGAAATGTACTTGTATTGCTTGGTTTTGATGATACATACATTTTTAAACTTGTATTCTCACTTTTTGGATTTGATTTATGATCATGTGTTTTCATTTCATGTATATGTGTATTTTGCCAAACTTTAAGATATACATGTATACCTCTTGAGTCATTTGCCTTTAATGCAAATCTATTTATATGGACTCAATTGTGTTTAAAAGATATGTATGTATATTTATTGTGTTGTCAAAACATACATATATCTTGAAATATAAATTTTATTTTAAAAAAAATGTGATGATTTTTGCTTGACGGATTTCGTACTAGTTTTTAAAACATTCTCATATTAACTAGTGCAAATTCTTCATTTGGTAGAGTATATGATAAGCTTACTCTTCAATTGGTATCATTGGATATTTTCAATTGGTATCAATATGACTTTTATATACTCGTATTTTGATTGTATGTATGAATGCCTTCAAATTTAAACTATATCAATTTCTATTGGTATTATCTTTTCATACATATATGATCTATTTGTGTTTGACTTACAATTGACTCACACTCTTTAAACACAATGTATATGCTAAGCTTAATTCAACTTTCTATTGGTAATTCTTAAAGCTTATGCAATATGTTTTCAAAATTGATATCAAAATAAAAATATGTTTACTTGATATCTCAAAATGTGTCTTATTAAGAAAGTTAAAAATTTTAAAAGAAATATTCAAAATTTTTGATTTGTATTTCCTATATGCAAGGAGAGCTTAACATCTCTCTTACATATGGATTCATGTTGAGTATATTATAAATTGAGGAGCTTGACAACTCTTCTTTATATGATCTACGTGTGTAGGGAGAGCTTCACATCTCCTCTTATGCATTACATAATATGTGTTATGTGAGTTAGGGCTTGTCATCCCTTCTTCATGTAACGCATATGTGTAGGGAAACTAACTTAGCGTCTTCCTCTTCATGAATATATATCGCATATAAATCTTTATTGATTGATTTGTATTACCCCTTCTTGATCTCTTTGTTTTTGACAAAAAGGGGGAGAAAAATTTGTTTGATTTGCTTTTACTTTGAACCCTTTGTTGATGAGTGACAAAAAGGGGGAGAAGTATTTGAGTATATATGTATGTTTTCATTGCTTAAGGGGGAGAAGTATTTATCTTCCTTGTTAGTTATGCATATATTTTGTATTGCAAATAGGAGAAAAAGATTTTGATTTATGCTTGTAGCATGTTTTATCTCCATACTTGCATACATATTCATGTGCCTCATTGCCATATCTATTATTTCTTGTGATGCATGAGTTAAGGGGGAGCTTCTTTGAAGCTTTACTTTAATCCATGCATATATAACTTCATGAGTTTTGTCATCATCAAAAAGGGGGAGATTGTTGGCCCAAAGGCCTATCACCCTAGTTTTGATGATGATCAACTCATGAAGTTATGATTACTAATGATCTTGTGTTTAATTAGTGACAGATTCATTACCAAGATCTTAGTAGGTGCATAGCTCAACAAAGGATAAAAAAGTCAAGATTTGGAGCTAGCACGGTGTGATCCAAGGAGCTTTTGGATCAAGCTTGGACCAAGTCAAGAAGATGAGAAGCCTTCAAGTGAAGACTTCAAGAAGATAAAGACTTGTGTCTATGTATAAGATTTTGTTTTTATTTTAGAGTAAAATGTAAAGGATAGATAGTTGGTGGATTGCTCAAGTATATCTTACACACACACTCTTGATAGAACTCTTGATGGAATTGCTTTCATAAAAGATTTTTATGTTTAGAAAAGAATTTTTATTTAGTAAAAGATTTTCTTTGTGACAAAATATATATCTTGGTTTTTGGTATTTCTATCATGTATATCTTTTCAACCATAACCAAGTTTAGAGCTTAATGTCAAAAATATAGATATTACATTATGATTGTGTAGTGGATCATATCCATACACACTATGCTTTAAAATGAAATATCTTGTTTTTATATTTTGTGAAGTTATGAAAACCAAGTTTGAAAAATACATGTTTTGATTTTTGATAAAATTTGCAAGACGCTGAAATGATATGAATATGTTGATATATGTCTTGAAAATTTTTATCACAAGTTTGGTTTTCAATATAGAATGTTAAAACAAGTTTATGGAATTTTCATAAGTGTTAAAAGATTTTAAAATTAATTTTTAAACCAGTTTTTCCAGTTGGCTGACAGGCCAGTCCGGTCGACCGGGCGGTCGACCGGAACAAGGGCCGGTCGACCCACGGTCGACCGAACGTGCACAGACTTGTGCATGTCTGGCAACACAGTGGTCCGGTCGACCGGACGGTCGACCGCTGCAGAGAGTTCTGCTCTCTGGATTTCTGGGTCGACCGGGCGGTCGACCGGAGGCTCCAACGGTCGGATTTTTGACCGTTGGCGGTCGACCGGCCGGTCGACCGGCAGCTCTGACAGACCCCAACGGCTATATTTTTCTGGCCTATAAATTTGGGGGTTTGGTCATTGTTTTGAGCTAAGATTTTAGGAGAGCTTTGAGCCAGATTTTCCCACTCCTTTAAAAGAGTTTTCTCCACAAAATAGAGAGCTAATACTTCCAATCTAAAGGGAGTTTTATTTAAGTGTGTTAAAAGAGAAGTCTTGAGTTTTTCACCATAGCATTCATCCTTGCTTTCTCACAATCACTTGAGCTATCCATTGCCTTATCTATCCATAGGATTGTGTTGTGAGAGTTTGTAATTGGTGATCAAAGTGTTGTAGATCACCAAAGATTTCATCTTTGTACTTTGAGGAGACGGGCAAGTGTGCTCGTGGTGGTTTAGAGTTATTGTGTGAACTCGGTGATTTGAGGTGCGGCCTCGGCGAGCTAGTGAGCTTGCGTGTGTACGGGACTAGGGAGTCCGAGGGCTTGTAGGTGTTGCGGCACCGAGGAGAGATCCATTGGGATCTTGCATAGTGAAAATCCTTCGTGTGTCGAAGGCGGGGATGTAGAGCAAGTGTGCTCGAACCTCGAAACATACCCTTGTGTTTGCGATTGCCATTCCTCTCTCTCTCTCTCTATCTCTCTTGTTATATCTTGCATGTTATTTATTGTGTTCATCTTTATATGCATGATATATTCCTTGTGCTTAATTGTTATATACTTGCGTGGGATTGTTGCTAACACTTGTATTCAACCAAGAGAGCCAACGTGGCACCTCAACCCATTCAAGGGGAATCAAGAGGGGTTTAGTCCAGAGCCTTGCAAAGGGAATTCGGCTACACTCTTGTGTTATACATAGTGTTTAGAGTAAAAGTTTTAATTAGGTCATAATTGTTTTTAGCTTCCGCATCATTTGCATTATTTGGCATTAAGTGACCATTAGATTAGCCATCACCTATTCACCCCCCCCCCCCCCCCCCTCTAGGTGAACTTACACCGTCCACTTTCTTACAACCAAACAGCCCCTAAATCATTTCATCAAATTTAATTTGAAAAACAGATTCTCGTAGATTTATTTTCAAAAAGACTTCTGACAGGTGAGCTTGAAGCTGCGTAACCACTAGGATATTTCCTCCCACTAAATTTTTTTTTTTTTTTTTTTAGCTTTGAAAGCACGGCTCGGGGTTGGCAACCTCGAGCCTACAGTGAAGCCCAATTTTGAGGTTTACTCTTAGTTTGAAGTTGCCAATCCTGAACAAAATCCTAAACAAAGAGCAAAAATGTGACATCAAAGATAAAACTTGGTTAATGTTTATCATGCAGCTCCCACGGGCTATTCTTTGAAAGTTAGATATGTCATGACTTGTTTGATTGATCGATGTATACCTCTGCAAGCAAGTGTGATTCCTCAACTGAAATGTCCATGCTTCATGGCTCAACAGGAAGGAACGGCGGTGCTATGTGCCCAATTCCAAAAGAAAGAAGAAATATGGGATCTGTTTATACATAAGAACGTACACGCTGTCGTAACAGTTAGTCACTAATTAAGTGAAAAAAACCATCATTCATTTCTCTTAAAAAGAAAAAAAAAAATAACATTAATTGAATGAAAACACAATAAAGCTGAATAAAAGCACATAGTAAAAAAGAGTCAGACCTTCACTTTGGAGAGCACAAGTGTCGCGTGGTGCTTAGCCTACCATGGGACATGGGAAAAGACGGGAGAAAGCCTTCTTATTAATAAGATTCTGCTTTCACTGTTTACTGTTCTCAAGGTATCTCCTGACTTAAGGGTGAGAATGAGAATCAAATCAATTGAATCACGAAGATCTATTCACTTCTATAGAAATAGAATCGGAAAAGAGGCGGGTGGCTTATGTAGCACTGGAAGAGTCAGTCATGCCACTCAGTTAGATCCTTGGTAGAGAGTCGGAGCAGGCCCATGAATCCGTTGCGCCTTCTGACTATCTAAAAAAGGCCCATCATCAAATTCCATCGAAATTCGAAAAATGCCCTTCCAAAATCGATTTCGCATTTGCAATCTTTGTTCGAAGTTGATAATCTCATATTAAGAATAAATCTCAAAATTGAGCTTTCCTCTTAGTGCGGGATTGTGAATCCTGCACCAAGAAAGCTCGAAAAACAGAACAGTTGGTTCGGGTTTGTTAACTCTGGATCAAAAAATGACAGATATGCGCCACTAGAGCCTCCTATGTTGGCGGGACGAAATGTCCCAGCGTCTATGTGACGCCGAGCTACATTGTCAGAGGTCAGTTTTTGAAAATAAATTTGAGAGAGTTCTGTTTTGAAATTAATTTAGAAAAAGAATTATTCAAAAAATTGCGCATTTTTTATTAAATTTATTTCAGCATTATAATTAATGTTTTGATGAAAATATTCGATGTGCTTCTATTGTTTGGTTGGCGTGTGTTGCAGAGCATATTTTAATGAACTACGAACTGCCCCTTGAGTTTCATATCTAATATTCATCTCACTAGTAGTAGCAAATGTCCAACAACAACGACAACAAAATAATAATATATAATATATAATAATATAAACCACTAGTAAATTCCAAGTTTATGATCAAATTTAACAACCTTTTCGTTTACAAGTTGTGAATTAAGTGAGGAACCTTTCCACATGACATAAATATAGCAATGTTACTTATAACATGAAATTGTATGTGCCACAAACAACTTATAATAAAGTAACACATTTATTTTTTAGCTAAATTTTTCGATATTACCATAAATTTATATGGGTTTCCAAAAAAATTACCATCAGTTTTAAAATTCTCAAAAAACCATCTCGAATTATCTTACAAATTCTCAAATAACAAACTTCTATTAGTTGGTCATTAAGGTGGGTCGCCACTTGACCATTATATGACTAAATTACCCTTTCCATGCACGTATATTACACATGTTTTATATTATTAAGTTAATACAACTCTCACTCATTAAACGTGACATGCTGACTCAATACAATCTTCTTATTTTCAGGGTCCCATAACCTGTAACCTTTCATATTTTTTTTGACACCCAAAAACACACAATTCTTTCCTCGCGGATTCACCTTACCATCTTTGGCATCAAAGTAGGCCGAACTTTTAAATACCCGCAGCAAATCACGATCTTGAGTAGCTTTTTCAGACCAAACTTCCAGTGGAGTTTTACCTCATATCGTAGTCGACGACAATCCATTTATGAGATGGCTAGCATACACAATCGCCTCAGCCCAAAATGATTTGTCTAATCATGCATTAGACAACAAACACCGAGTCTTCTCCAGCAAGAAACTGTTTATCTCCTTATCCAACCCATGTATTCCATCTGTGAAGTGAATACCAATACCAATGTCCTGGTTAAATCGTAGGAATTGGTTCTTATATCTTTCAACATTACCAATTTGTAACTCCTTGATCTTCCTACTAGTCTGCTTCTCCATCATATCCTTCCACTTCACCAACATATCTAGCACTTCGCACCTTTATCTCATGGGATATATCCAACAATGCCTAGATAAATTATCAATAAAAGAGACAAAGTACTTATGACCTCCAAGCTTTGCAGTCTTAGCAGGTCCCCAAATACATACGTGAACACAATCAAGAAGGCCTTCAAAGTGGTGAGCAGTAGTGTCAAATTTCACCTTCTTCTTGTTCAAAACGTTGTGTTCACCCAATTCCATAGCAGGTAGATGCACCTTCCAATGATCCCTTCTTTGCTGGAGCTTGCAAAGACTTCTCACTTCCGTGTCCGACCATCATTTGTCAGACCTGTGTGCAAACATCATCTGAAAAAATAGAAATCTCCACCTGACCTGTAATTGTACTACTCTTCAAGTAGTAGAGATTGTTCGACAGACGCCCTTCATAATCATGATTAAGCCTTTGGTCATTTTGAGAACACCGTCTCGTATGGATACCATAAGACCCAACGTTTTCAAAGCACCAACCGAGATAAGATTCCTTTTGAGTTGAGTTACATACCTCACTTCCTTCAATTCTCGTACTATCCCATCAAATATCTTAATACGGACTGTAACTATCCCTTCCACATCATATGGATGATTATCACCCATGACAGTGAAATATCCATCTAACTTCTCAAAACTAGAAAACTAGTCCCTATTCGGGCATACATGATACGCAGCTCTTGTATCTAAGATCCACTCAAAATTATCTGAGTAACTAACAGTAGGAGTAGTAACAAAGAAAGAGAAAACTGATGAGTCTGAGTCCGATCCATCCGCCTGTGAAGTACTGGCATGAGTATTGACCACCTGTGCGAGATTTACCTCGGTCATCGACTCCTTCTTCTTTCCTTTGGCCTTCGGACAATCAACCTTCCAATGCCCTAACTCCTTGCATAAGGCGCACTGATTCCTCTTCAGATCTCTAAAGTCTGATCTGGACTTCGCTCTCCCTGATCACTTTTGTCTTTCCGATTAGAACTCTTGCCTCTTACCGCTAATGCCTCTACTGTTGTGCTCCCTGAAGAAGACAGTCTGTCCTGTCTCCTTACTTCATAACTCACAAGAGCAGCAAATACCTCACTGTAGTTAAGAGATTTTCTATCATTTATCAATGTAAGAGTAAAGGTCTCATACTCTTCTTTAGGAAGAGAATTCAATAGAATTACCGTCTTATCTTCTTCATCGATCTCCACATTCACATTAACTAGGTCTGTAAGAAGGTTTGTGTAGCTATTCATATGTTCATTTATGGAGGTTCCCCTCTTCATCTGAAAACGATAAAGCCTCATCTTCAACTGCAACCGCGATTCGACACCTTTCGTCAGATACTTTTCCTTCAGAATTTCTCACAGCTGCCTCACAGATGTTTCATGCAACACATGATACTTGATGTCTTGTGTCAAACAAGACCTGATCAAGCTACATGTCGTTCTGTTCATCTTATCCCAATCTTCTTCAGTAGTAGAATCGCGCTTTTTCTCCAACCGTAAAATGTCTCGAGATTTGATGCCGTCAATGCATCCATCACCTTACATCCCCACATACCGAAGTTGTTCTGCCATTGAACTTCACCACATCAATCCTCAATGGATGTGGATTCACAAATTTCACCGTAGATGTACTATCTCCAGCCATCTTCTCAATTGATTCGTTAAAGCAAGCACCGTTCTTTCTTCCTTTGACTTTCAATCTCTGCGCTATCTTCTTTATGAGTTTAACAAACACTTCTGATTCATTTTATCTCTTTTATCTCCTCTCTCCCAATAATGTAGGAGACCAAAAAATAAGGCAAGACAAACAGCATGTCAAAATAACTTGACCTATCCACAACCCTTCTTTTGGACTATCGACAGGCTTTTCCCGAGAAGTTAGGGTCTGTCAGTTTCCTTCTTGGTTGTCGACAGCACAACCCTATTACGTATTAGGTTTCTAATTCTGATTAGGATTTTGTTTTGAGTTCCAAATTTGTATTTCAAAAGATTTTTCTCTTTCTTTATTTTTAAATTTTTTCCCTTTATTTTGAATTGAGTTTTCATAGATAAAATATGATTTATTGTAAGCCTATAAATAGGCCTCTTGTACTCTTTATTTTTATCAACGAATTTTGATTAATAAACTTTGGGTTCCTCTCTAAATTGCTCGTGGATTCGAGTTGCTTATCTTAGCACGTAGATTCGAGTGATTGTATTTGTGGATTTGATTACTTTTCTACCTGAAAGTTCCTCAGGGTTCATAGGTGCTAGAACGAGATCTAGCCGACGGTATTCGTTTTCCTTGCTTCCCGCATCAGGTTCTTTCCAGCTTGCGCAATGCGCGTTGAGAGTATTGAAATAATAATTTGTATGCTTTGATACCAATTGTTGAATAACAATCTGTATGCTCTGATACCAATTATTGTAAAACAGACTATGTAATATCTCCACTTTGAAATACAAGTTTGAATAATAAATAATATTTTAATGTGCACATAAATATTTTATATTAATTATTTATTTATTATCTTATGTGGGTTATTATTATTAGTTCTTATTAATTACTATCACCATTAAATATTATGATTTTCATTAATATGTTATATTTATTGCATATTATTATTATTATTTCCACCTATTGTTATCATATCATTTTAATACAAGCCCAAACTAAAAAGCCCACATTCCTTTTCTTCTTCATTCCTCTCTCTCATTTTTACCTCATTTTCCTTAATGGCCCAAGCAAGAGCCCAAGGCCCACAAAGCGATAATAGCCTTCAAAAAAGGAAGGGAAAAAAAAAAAAAAAAAAAAGAAACTTTTGGCATGCTGGGGATCTAGACAGTAGGCAAGACAGTAGAACAAGCTGATGAGAATTTGGGACACCTTGGATGGTGTCTTAAATCCAAAGAGATTTCTGAGATGCAGCAAAAAATTCCTCCGCTAAAATGATCCAAAACATCTTCCAAACTAGATGAATGGGCGCAATGCCCTAAATTGGAAACGTTGTAATGTATTCCTTTTGCTGCTCTTTTAAAAAAGAGCTCATCAATTGTACTTTCTTGAGCCCTTGGCATTTGTTGATCAGGGTATTTATATAAACATCAAAAGTTTTGATTAGCTTGATTTGGCGCAACACGATGATGGCTCTGATATTGTTTTTGCTGTATCGCTCTCATTTATCAGTTCTTTTCTGTCCGTCTTCTTTTCCTGTTCCTGCATTGAGTAGAGGCGAATTAAGAGTTGGCCAAGATTATAGAAAGGATATAAGGGAAGATGTATTCTTATTTTATTTTATTTTTAACCCTTGCAGGGCAATTTTCTCAAGACAATCGGCCATGGACTGCTGTCTGATTGTAGAAGCAGTTGGCACAAATTTGCAGCAGTAGCAGATTATTCAGCAACAATTTGGATGTTGTGATGTTGGACAATGAAGAAGAGCAGGAGACAAAGTGTTCAGATTTGTAACATTTGTTAGAGGAGCACCGGGAACAATTATATTGAATGAAAATGATGAGTCTTAATAGAATCATAGAAATGAACTGTGCGCTCGGGAGCTCTTTAATCTTTACAGAGACGGGGCCAAATAACAGCTTCAGTGTGCTTCTTATCAAAAAAGGAAAAAAAAAAAGAAGTAGAAGAAGAAAACTTTAGCGTGCAAAGAAGCTCAAACATTTTTAATAAGAAAAAGAATTGACAAAAATCTTTTGTGATTTTTATTAGAAAATAAGCCAATCCTAAATTTCATTTTCCATGATCAAAGGATTTGAATGCATATTGAATAAGAAAGAAAGCCATGATCGTACACATATTTCGCATTATTTTTATTATATTTTTACATTTATTTTATAATATAATCTGCTAATTCTTTATCGTAATTGTGACGCCCCGATCCCGTGAGTACGGAGACGTCACTGCGATGTATATACGTAGGTCGAAAATACCCTCACGTATATACGCTAAGTATTAGTACAGGCAAGAATCAGAGACGGAAGCACAATGGTAACATACATTCCAACAGAATTAGCGCAAGTACATGGTTATCACAGAGAATGATACAATATTACAGGAATGTTACATCATCAGAAAATATAAAAGTACATAATACATGAAGGGATATACAAAAACAGAGAGGTGCTCACGAGTAGCAAGAGGGCCTCGGGAGCCGAATATGAGAGGTACTGGGAGGAAGAGCTATGACGACGTCCAAGCTTCTGCTACACTCTGACCACCACGGGAGGATCCACTGCGCACTCTGATCAGCTCCAGCCAGCCACCAAGGTCCAGACTCCAGGATCTGGACAGGAGAATCCAGGGTTGTCAGACGCAATCCTGCGAGTAAATATATAAAGCCAAATGGCGTGCATAACAGGTACATGTATAGATGAAAAGTGTGCCGTGAATATAAGCATATATGAACATGAAATGAGACAGTAAGTAAGGTAACTACAAGAAAATCAGTTATATAAGCCCACATTACCGATCCGTGAAATTAGTACGTCGAAGGAATAATCCAAACAAGGAAACCCTCATATATATACCCTATACCTCACGTCACTGTAGTCTGAGTTTATATAATCTGACTTTACCTTCACAATAACATAATAATGAAATAGTATGGAAGCAATCAAATAATCCAACAAGATAGCACATGTCTAAGTGGTGAGCCGTATAAACCAAGAGTATAGCTAGTTATATATCAGGAGCATGTTATTATTAATTATTAAGACTCATCTGATTTGTATACATCGGTATGTGTCCCATCCCACATACCTCAGCATACAGACCGAGGAGTAAGTTATTGGAAACTGATGGGGAACGACGAACCATGTTTAGAATGGGTCCCGTACATGCCCGGGACAACGGTCAAGGAGTATCCGGTACTGAGCCGGAACGTACCGTTAGGTACCGGGACTTATTGTACACCCGAACAGGAATAGGATGTCACCGCTCCCACAGGAATAGGCCCAGGGGCTTATGGTACAACCGGCAGGCAAGGGAGTAGGGGTGCCAGTACACCCCACAGAAACGCCTGGTGGCCTCCAGGTCGAATCCAAGTATATGGCCGCGCGACACTATAAGACCATCATAAACATAGAGACTATATCGGTACTCATCAGTTTCCCCCATCCCGGTGTAAGTTGTCTAATTATTATAATTTGTCCGGTGATAATGTCCACAGAGTATTCATAGCAATTTATATTCATGGTTATCCTATTACAGGGATCAACAGGAGTATAATATCAGGAGTGATGTCAGGAGCCTCCCTATTTCAGGGGTTCAGGAGTACCAAATATCTGGTAATAATATAATAGTCATGCCAAGTCCCCGTAAAAGTGATAGTCATGAATATGTCATATAATACAGGGAGGTAGTGTCCGGTCAAGAGTCACGATGTCAAGTCAAGGTATTTGTACCACATGAAAGCATATCATATACCGTGTGTCAGGTGCAGGTGTCAAGTATGACATATATCAAGTACCGGGTCTACATATTGAGTGCCGGTGTAAATACCAAGTGCCGGAGTCATACCAGTGTAACATGCCAATTGTCGGTGTAAATACTGAGTGCCGGTGTCAGATGTCACGAGTCAAGTGTAGCATGGCGAATATCGGTGTCAAATATAGCATGGCAATTACCGGTGTCAAATATAGCATGGCAAATACCGGTGTCAAATATAACATGGCAAATACCGGTGTCAAATATAGCATGGCAAATACCGGTGTCAAATATAGCATGGCAAATACCGGTGTCAAATATAGCATGGCAAATACCGGTATTAAATATAGCATGGCAATTATGTACTAAAAATTACCATAGCAAGTATTAGGCATATTAAAATATTCACATGTCAATATCATGTTATAAATACATGTGTAATTATTTTTAAATTAATAATAAGCACTCGCCTGAAACCGGGGTGAAATACCGGTTAAAAATCTGGGAAATCGGCGATCCGCACGAGGAATCCACTAGCCCGTAGTGTATATTAAAATATATAATTAAAAATATTTATATAAATATTAGAGAGGGAAAGAGAGAGGAGAGAGAAAGTTGTAGGAAGAAGAGAGAGAAAAAGAGAGAGAAAATATGGTGTTTTTAAAAGGAAAATAGAAATTAAAATGGAAGGGGGGTAAAGTTGTAATTAAAGGGAAGTAATAAGGGAATGAGGGGAGGGGTATTTTTGGAATGAGAGAAATATGTGTTTATTTAGGGAATGAATGAAAGAAAGAAAGAAAGAAAGAGAAGGAGGAGGAGGGAGGTCGGCGGCCGCCGGCGGTGGAGCTGGGCGCGCGCGCGCCTCCCCCAAGGGGAGGGGAGGTGATGTTGGGTTTGGAGGAGTTGTGTTTTGGTGGAGGTGATGATGGTGGTTGGTGGTGGTTGTGGTGGTGATTGGAGGTGGTGGGGAGTTAGAGGAGGAGGAGATGATGTTGGGTTGGTTGGAGTGGAGAATTTGGTGGAGGAGATGGTGAATTTTGGAGGAGAAAGAATGGTGATGGTGGTGGGTTTTGGTGAAATTAGAGATGGTGGTGGAGTTTTTGAGGTTGATGGAGTGGAGAAGTGGAGAGAAGGTGTGGGGGAGGGGATGGCCGGCCTAGGGACGGCCGGTGGTGGCAGTGGTGATGGTGGAGGCGGCGGCCGTGGAGAGGGTGCGTGAGTTGAAGGAGTGGGTTTTATTTTTGGTTTTGTTGAAGGAGATGAATTGATTTTGGATTTTGAAATGAAAAGGAAAAAGAAAATTGGAGGGTTAATAGAGAAGGGAGAAGGAAGTGATGATGGAAATGGGATAGGGGGGAGGCTGCGGTAGCTGCTTGCAGGCGGCGGGCGGCTGGCAGGGAGCAGGGGGAAAAAGTCAATGGGGGGAAAAGAAAAGAAAGAAAAAGAAAGAAATTTAAAGAAAAGAAAAAATATAAGAAAAAGAAAATAAAATAGTATAAAATTTTATTTATTAAATAATTTATTTATTATAATTTCTGAAAGTACAAAGTAAGGGAATAGAGAAGGAAAAAGTAAGAAAAGAAATCGTCGGTAAAAATATTATTATTTTAATAAGGCGAAAATTTGACTGTTTCAGAAACGTTCCGAAAAATTCTCAAAAATAGAAAATATTATTCTAAGATACAAAGTGAAATCCGATTCGAGAAATTTAATTTACTTTTCAAATTAAAAATTCTGGAATCTTCCGGCGATACCGGCCGATACCAGAATCGGTCAAATTCTGATAAATTTAGAAAAATTTCAAAAAAATGTATTTAGATAGAAAATGAAATTCTAAGAAGTACTATGAAAGCTGTTTCTAAAAATTTAAACCCGTTTGAAAACTAAAAATCCGGGAATCAGTCAGCTATGCCGACCGACACCGGTTTTGGAGATTTTTCAGAAAATTTCAAAAAATTCTAGAAAATAATGAAAAATCTAAAATATTAGAAAACAGTCTCTGAAACTGAAATCAGTCAAATCGGACTACCAAAAAGTCAAATCGGGCTACTAGCTGGTATCGGGTTCCCGGTCCAGGTCAGGGCTTACTCTAGATCTGAGAATCCAGATCGATACACAATAATATAAGCAATCACAACCCAAAAACACATACTGGAAAAAAATTGAACAATATGATTGAAAAAAAATTTGGGATACGTATCAAGGTACGTATCCCGGGAACGGGGTGCTACAGTAATGTCTTATTTTATAGGTTTGTTTTAATGAAGGGAGAGAAGATAAGATCAAATAAAAAACCAGTTATATTCTGATTTAATTGGATCTATTTGGTTAAGTGAAAATAAAAGCCAAATAAATACGGTTTAAAATCGGATTTTAAAAAATCAATTTGGTTAGCTTGAAGAATCAAATGGATATTGTTAAAATCTAGAGATTCAAAAGAGATATTATCAGAATATCTTTTTTGTTATGCAAGAGATTTTATTCATATCTCCAATCTTATCAGAAAATCTTTTCTGTTGGTCCAGCGATTTGGTCTCATCTTCAAGCACGTCTCCCTTATCCATTTCAACCTATAAATACCACCACTTCAAAAGGTAAAGGTGCATCACATTACAGAGGTATCTTAAGCTAGTTTTTGCTCTAGTTTAGTTTAGGTTTTCTTTTTCTTTTTAAATGTAATTTTAATTTCTCTATAGCTTAGAATAGAGAGTTTCATGAACAAAAAGAGAGGAAAAATTGTATTTAGAGTGACACTAAGAGTCTGTTTGTTTCACCGCAAGTGGCCACAAGTCGTAAATCATAAAACTTCTTTTTTTATTTTCCGTTATTTGTTTCGCTAAAAAATAACTTGCAAAATGTAACTCTCATTTTTCCATTTGCAGTTGCTACATTTAATTTTGTGGTCATGTAAATCTCACTTTTACACCCACATTTTCCAACTTACACTGCTACGATTAATTTTGTGGTCATGTAAATCTCACTTTATTATTTTACTAATATTTATACAATTTTTTAATATTTTATTTAGATTTAATATTTTATTAATATAGCAATATTATGCTTTAATATAAAATTACTATATATTTAATTTATTTTTTTAATATAAATAATTACCTTATTAATATTATAATCTACTTTATTATTATATTAATATTTTATTATATTAATATTGTAATAATAATTCATTATAATAATATTTTATTATTAATATTATAATTATATTTTAGTTTGTTAAGTTTATATTTTTATAATATTACAATAATATTATAATAAAATTTAATATTATAGTGATTTTTAAGTATTTTATAATATTACAATATTATAACTATATTTTATTATTTTTCTTAAGATTTTTTTAATATTTATGTTTTGTTAGTATTCTTAAAATTTTATTAATATTCTTTAAATTTTCTTAAAAATTTTATAATTATTTATATAGTTAATATTTTAGTAATATTTTACTAATTATACCATTATTTTATTAATATTATTGTTATAAATAGAATATTAAAATTATTAATATTTTATCTCAAATTTATTAATACAATTTAATTTTTAATAGTAGATTTAATTTAATAGTATTTATAATATTTAAATCACTGTAAAGTTAATTTTGTGGTCAACTTTTCTGCTTACGCTTTACATCACCAACCAAACACCGTAAAACACAATATACTTTCCCATTTATACTTTCACTTTTCCAACCAAACGCCATAAGACACAATATAGTTTCTCATTTACACTTTCACTTTACCAACTAAACACAATATATTTTTCTTATTACAGTTCACTTTTTTCATTCTAATTTACGACTTACGACTTAGAGCAAAACAAACAGGCCCTAAATGTAATCTTCTTTAAAGAGAGTTGTATTGAGAGTGACAGTGAATATAACTTTCTCACTTTTATTCATTTTTACTCCACTTAGTCGATCGCTGTTCTTTTCTATTTTTTCGCTTTAATCATTCTGAGGTAAATCTTCACAACTGATTCAAGTTAGCATTCGTTCAGAAGAGGTAAGTTTTCTTTCAAAACTTTTATTTCATTTTTAGTTTAGAATCACGTTTAAAAAACTAACGCTTTTTTTCTTCTTTATTCTTTTTGTTTCTTTCTCTTGTAACATAATAACTCTTTTAACTTAAAATAATTTCAAAACCATTTTCTATCATCCACTTTCTTTCTAACTTAACTTAGCTCTTTTCCTTTTCTTTTTAAAAAACAAAGAAGAATCTTTAATCAGTTTTAGTAACTTAAAAGAGTACCGAAAATGCTTCATTGCTTTTTCTTCTTGTAGATCATGACCCGCATAACCACTTACTATAGTAATAGCATTGAGAACCTTGCACGTTTCTAAACTCTGTATTTTTCTGTGTACAGGTCAGACTCGGTCAAATTTTGGCGTCGTTTCTAGGGAAGGACGATAAGTTTTTTTTAAAGTTTACTAATGGTTAAACCTTCTTCTCTGTTATTGTGTGCAGGGGCTGATTTCAAGGAAACGAGAACTGTAGAATACATAAGCGTCTCTAGACTCTTCTTTAGAAAGCAGAGCCAGAAGACTTCAGTATTGCAGCGCAAACGCGACAAAGGCCGCGTTTTCGCGGCAATCTGAGTTGACTGCTCACTCTACTATTTTGCAGGGCGACTGAAATTCAATTATCTAGCTTCTGTATGTTTTAGTTTCTCTATTTGATATACTTTGTACATTGTTTCTAATCATACAATAACTTGTTAATCGTTAATGTTAAAAATGGTTTAGACTCTTGCATCTTAGGGCAAGTGTCTAATTCTGTTTCATTTTTCATTACTGTTAAAGAGCAAAGGTACATTTACATCGCATGTAACTTAAGAAACACACTTGTATGATTAATTGCTTAAGTGTTATTTAGCTATATACATGCGGAATTAAGAGCTTGTCCTATAAACAAAATAAGGTGGGAAAGTCATTACCCTTTCTTAACCCAAAAATTATATCCTCACTCATTAACCTAATCCTAATTAAAATTAAGTAGACGTTGGCCCTAAGGACATTCGGACTCATTTAAAAGATAGACCTAAGGGAGAAGTTGTTAGAGGTTGACTCTTGTCAAATCAGTGTTTAAGGTTGGGGATTGAGAGGTGAAACCTCAAAGAACAGTGATTTTACTTAATTAAGCATGTTGCTTAGGCACGGATACCTCCCAACGGTCTTACCCCTACCGGGTCGATTAACTTGTAGTAGATTGCTGTAATATACCTCTCGTGGAGAGTCTAACCAGTTAGGAGTCATTTAGGTCTAAGTTTTACCTTGACTTATGATAATTTTCTTTCTTCTATTTATGTGTTTGTTGTTTTGTTTTTGACAATTATTGTATGATATGAATTATGATTATAATTTTTTCAATGAAGATAGTGATCCATATTATACCCCGATCTCTTTTTCGGACAACACCAACCTGGCATTTCATAACTTTAACCAACCAAGTATGTCGGATTGGTCTTATCTGAATCAGTATATGCCCCAATCCCAATATTATGAACAAGACTGGAACAATCATCATCTCCCCTCTTCACCGAGTCAGTGGGGGTAACAACTCCCCCGAGTCATATGGTCAACCATCTTACCAACAACCAGCTTCATATACTCCTTATCAAGATCAACCTATAGAAGAAAAATCTGAATTAGAAAATAGACTAGAAGCCTTCTTTGAGTCCGGGTGACAAATCCAAAACATGAAAGGCTCACAAACCCATCAAAATTTTCAAATCCAAGAGCCTTACTCTACTTTTCAAGTTCCATAACAAGAAGAACCTACTGATTTAGAAAAGAGTATAGAATTTACGATTCAATTCCAAAAATGATTGTATTCAATCCCAAAAGGAGTGTCTCCAATCTATTGATAGGTTGAAGCAAAATGAGTCATTTGATTAAAATAATTAATAATAGGAATGAGAAAACTCTACCTAACACATTATTGACTAGTCCTGACACCCCTAGCCATATTGATTGGAACCAAGAATCATGGTGTCTTGGAGACTTTAACCAAGATTCAATTCCACCACAACATCTTGAACTTGACCAATCTCAAACCTTGAACAAATTGATAAGTTTTCACTTCAAGAAAATTGAACTTGAATATAAATGTGACCCTGATCCCCAACTTTGTGATTCAATTTCAATTTTTGAATCTATGTTGACTCTGGTACCGTTACCCGATTTGGACCCAATTCCCGAGCCAACATTAATTCTTGTACCCATAGATCTTGAAATTGAACCACCTATTTTAGATAGTCACATTCCATTGATAAAAAAAGAATGTGAAATTCAATTCTTTGATTTGGACTCAACTCTTGAACCGAAACCGACTCTTGAAACTAAACTTAATTTAAGTCATATACCCGAGTCAGTGTTGATTCCCGTTCCTTTCATCCTAGAGCCCAAATCATCCATTCCACAAAATGACATTCTATTGTTGGACCAAGGTATAGACCACAATGACTCCGAGATGATATTCTAACATTGGTTATATAAAGGGGATAATTTTCATGATAGGATCTTGCATGATCTTATTCATATTGGGAATTATAAATATGTAAATAGAAAAGAGGTCATAAAAGGTGGGTTCTGTGAACCACCATATTATCTTTATTGAGCAGCAATACTTGGCCCAATCCGACCACCACCGGAACCACCACCTTGAAGTAACATTTTCCCTTTCCTTTTGTAATATCCCAAGTTCATAATATCGTATTGTTTTTAATATTTTATCTGACCTGAGTTATCATTTTATTTATTAACTTGATTTATGAATCATTATTACTACTTGTTTTTAGCAGTAGTTATTATTAATATTGATTATTATTATTCTTATTGTGTTGTTATTGTTAAATATTAATATTATTATTGGTATTATTATTTATGATTATTAATCATTATTAGCAGTATTATCGATAATATTATTAGTAGGTGTTGTTATTGGTATTTATTGTTATTATCATTATTAATATTGTTTTTTTGTTAGTATTACTACTTATTACTTAATTGATCGTGTTAATATTATATATTGGTATTCTAATTATTAGTGCTATTATTTCTATTTCATCTTTTCTATTCCTATATCCTCTACCTATTATCTACCCAAATCCACAACCTATATTATCGTTCCCCTATATAATCCCCTTCTAATCCTAAACTCAAATCTTAATTATCTATATCTTCTTCTTCTCCATCCCCTCACAGTCACCCCCAACCTAGCCAAGGCCGAGATTTCTCCCCTCGCTACTATGGCCGCTAACCTTCTCGATCTCCACTCGAGCACCTCCTCGACCTCCGCCAACATCTCCAGCGAACCTGAACCCTTGCAGCAGACCATGCCTCTGGCCGAGATCCCCTCTCCATCTCCATCCACCTCTCTAGCATCCCACAACGCCTCCAACCCCCTTCTCAGCCTTCTCCCTGCAAGTGTCGGAGCCCGTTAACTCAGTTCCTCCTTGAATGCCACCCTCCAGTAGCCTTAGCCATGCACTCCATCTCCTCCACCTCCCAGGCGGCAACACTCTGCGTGAGATCCCCCAACTTGCTCTCTCCAGGCCACACACGCAGCGCCCTACCCCCTGGCTCCACCCTCCTCCCCACGTCAAGCAACCACACCCCCATCCTCCAGCACACCACTGTCCCCACCATGGCAACCCCATGCTGCCGCAACCCCTGGCCAAGCACTCCCCGTGCTCCTCTCTCCATCCCTACGCCAGCACGCCTGACCCCGTGGCCATCTCCATGCGTACCTCTCCATGGTCATCACCACCTCCGGAATCCTCCGCAGGCGACCGCGAACACACCCACATCTTCTTCGGTGAGCTCCGCCTTGCCATTGCCATGCCGATACGCTCCGCCTCCCTCCTCTCCTCCTTGGCCGAGCCTAGGCCGTGCCCCCCACCTCCACCGTGAGTCCCTTCACGTCTCTCTCTTTCTATATTAATATATATATGTATGCATGAATGTGTAAGTGTGTTTTAATTAATGTGCATGCATGTCATGTATGGGTGTGTGTTGTGTGCGTGGATTATGTGTGGGTGCATGTGTTTTGTTATAGTGTATGTGTTTATGTAGGTGTATGTGTGTTTCCATGTATGTATGTGTTTGTGTATTATGTATACGTGTGTGTATGTATAGATGTGTGCCGTGCGTGTGAATGTATGTAGGTGGGTGAGAAAGTGTATATATGTGTATGTTTGCATGCATGTATGTATTAGTGTATATATGTATAATGTTGTGTATATGTGTGTGCGGGTATGCATGTGTATATGTGTATAGATGAGGGTCTACACATGTATTTATGTGTACCTGTGTTTATGTATGTTTGGTTGCGTGTTGCAGTGGTTATGGACTCGCTCGTACGATTCGAACTCGGTAATGGGAGGTTCGGATCTATGCTCGTTATGGACCCGATACATAGGCGATTCAAAGACCGACATACGGGATAATTTGGAGATCCATACCGGTTCGTGCAGTGAAGACCAGAAGGCGATTTGAATTTAAAACCGCGTTATTTCATGTGAGTGTCTGTTCTTATGTTATTTCCTTATTTACTGTAGACAGTAGGCATTTATATGTTACTCATATTATTTCATATGATCGTCTGATATATTTTACCAGTGTGATTATGCATATCATTTCATGAGATATCAGTGAGCGTTCACTTTACTTATATAACTTATTTGAATGCTTATCAGCGTCATTTCATGTGATAGTTGGTTGCCATTATTGATTCAGGACTAGTTGTGGTATACAGTAGACTGTGACTTGATTTGATCTATTGATCAGCTGGCCTAGTTCATATTTGAGGATAGATGACATATTTTATGTATAGTGTTTATGGATAATTGTTGGTGATATTTCGACCGGAACTCTTTTAGATATTAGGACATGTAGATGTGATATTGCTTTATCGATAGACTGACTGATACACGGATTGATATGAACTTAATTAGAATTGGAGTTGACCTGAGATTTATATTCCTTATATTAGATCTTGATCAGTATATAAATGAGATTGATTTTGTTAGATTATCATCAGGTGTTGTGCGTATATTTTACCCCTGATATCGATGAGTAACATGATTTTGTTTTGGAGTATTGAAGCAAGGATTTCCTGGTTTTACCCCTTATTACATTAATTGAATATTGATAACCTTATTGTTATTGATTACTAGATATAGAGATGATCTAGATTTCATATTGATCGTGGATACACTCCTTAGTTATGCTCTTGATTGGATATGATAGCGATGATCAGTTAGATGTGGCAGAGTATACATTTATTTCAGGTTGTGGAGACTTAGATACACCAGTGACTTAGAGAGTAGATATATCGATGACTTTGAGGATCAGAGTTGATTGATAGAATAATAGAACTATTTTATTGTTATATGGCATTGCAGTATGATAACGGATTTAATAATTGATATTTATGGTCATTATGTTGAGATCAAATGTTAAGAGGACTGTCATTATTTTATCCTTATACAAATGGATGAGATTCACATGAGACTTATAAATAGTTGGATCAGTTACTGATTTATCCTAGTGCAGACATATGAGATCTATATTTATCCTGGATGAGGCTGTAGATTACAGAGTTAGTACCTGCCATGTTATTAGTATTATTTCATGTTACCGAAATCACTGAGAAAATATTGTTAGACCGTAACAGTATGTACAGTCCTATTATTCATCGTATACACGGTTACTGATACTGTTTACTGTTCTCGTTACTGTTCACCGTGTATACAATTATTGTTTACTGATATACTATATTGTTACTGTCACTGTATCATTCTAATAATCTAGATAATGTGAATATTAATTGAATTATATAATAATGTAAATAGATAACTTATAATAGGATTAGGGAAATTGACGGAGGAGATAACATCTGTATTTTGGGTGAACCTAGGATACAGATTACGCAGCCGAGATATGATTCCACTGGAGGGTTCCCGAGGATGACTGACATCCTCTACTGATACTGTTATACTGTTATTGTAGTACCTGGAGGTACATCCTGGTTCCGCGGTTCAGCACCAGGAGTCTAAGGTCGTGGTTCCGAGTATGTACGGAACCCACCTAAAGCATGGATAATGTCTTCAACCGATCAGTTCCAATAACTTAGAACCTCAATTGAGATGTGTGATATGCGTAGTATGGGATGCGTCTCCTACAAGTGACAATTGGTGTTCGCTGACATAATTGACATTGTAGACTGAACTTGATATATACATGTTATGGTAGACACCTGACTGTACTCATGACCTGACATATGATATTATTACAGATTTATTTCATTACTCTTAAAATTAGGTATTGCATGTCATCATGATACTTGTACTATGCTGATTGATATTTATTATACCATACTCTTTTCTTATTATTGTTTCATTCATGTCATTTCCTTATCCAGTATACCTTTATGATAGTATCATATATGATCACACGATATATGCACATGCACATTTCTCTTTATTCTTACACACTCACTGGGAGTTCTGACTCCCTGAATTTTCACATCCAGGTCTATGCTTATTTTTATTGCTGATCAGGTATTTGGGGAGGATCATATGTATTACGAGGAGTTTGATGTTTGCTCTGTTTGACCCTAAGAATTCTTCGTCCCTTTTTATTTCCAGTCATTTTATTGATTCTCTATATATTGGACTCGATGCTATTTATATTCCTTTATTCATCTGTTATCATGTGTGAAAATTTACATGTCATATTACAGTGATATTGATTTATCATAATGATTATATAACTTGGTCAGGTTACTTTAGGCTTAGCGTGTATACATGAGGTATTTTCCTCGCGTATATACGTCGCCAACTCTCGTCACAACTCCGTTTTCGCGTATTTTGGGAAGCGGGGCGTGACACCTTTTCTTCTTTTTCTGCATATATGCATTCATTTATACAGGACAATGCATGAGATAAGTGTAGGGGAGGATTCTAACATAACATAGGTTTTCTTATAATTTATAAAAAATATAACATTTTCTTTTCTTTTAAAAACTTTTTAAAAAGAGAAACAATATTTTGACCTATTTTTTGTAAGAAATTAAGTTAATTTTAAGGAATAGGAGAATCATAATTAGGATTTCTTATACTTGATCAAAATAAGATTATTTGTTTAATTTCTAGGGTTAGGAAGAAAATTGAAAAAGTAATTTAGTCTTGATTTACCTTGATGAAATATGCCTATTTTATACACTTACACACTTAGGACTCAAAAACAAAAATTCTTATATCTTATAAAAAAGAAAAAAAAGAATATATATATATATATATATATATATATATATATATATATATATATATATATATAGACTTGTATCCTTTCAAAAGGATTTGATCCGGATCCTTCCCACTCAAATTCAACCCTCCAACATTCGAATACAAGATCCACTCCGTTGAAGTTGATCTATACTATTTCAAGTATCTATAAACCAAAAATCAAGTGTTTTAAATACTTTTTGCCCATCCATCAAGTAGGGGAAAAACGGACGGCCTAAATAGTGAGTTGGTTAGTTTAACGGTGTAGAACATTTGAAATCTAACAAAAATTAGTTTATAAGGGTTTTTAAATGTTTAGATCATAATGAAATGGCCGGATCGAGAATTTGTATGTCTAAAGACATAGATCTAACTAACTCACTACTTTCGGCCGTCCATTTTGCGTCGCTTGATGGATAGGCAAAAAGTATTTAAAACACTTGATTTTGGTTTATAGATACTTGAAATAGTATAGATCAACTTCAACGGAGTGGATCTTGTATTCGAATGTTGGAGGGTTGAATTTGAGTGGGAAGGATCCGGGATCAAATCCTTTTGAAAGGATACAAGTCTATCTCTCTCTCTCTCTATATATATATATATAATCCTCTGATTAAGCTGCGTATTTGTGTCTAATAAAGCATAAATATTCACGCCTAAATGTGGTCCATATAATTAATAAAATTCTTAGTTTGTGGCCTTTTTTTGCTCGAGTACTCAAGTCCTTGGGATGTTTTCTCACCCGGCGCCCTAAGACCGTCCGATTTGGGAGTCACCGACCTAAAGCTCGTTACATGGGCATATTAGAAAGCCTAATAAAACTAAGAGATAGTACCACTAAAAATTTGTAAAAATAAGGCATAATAGTTAGAGTTGAAAGAATCTCGAGTCAAAATTTCACGATCACGAAAGTGCATATAACTTAGGCTAAAATAATAGACTAAATGAAAAATACAGTTTGACTCCTAATCTTGATTGATAATAAGTTTTTGAATAGAGACTAAGTTTAAGAATGAAAAGTTTGGTTTTCTAATAACTTATAGATTACTTGATTTTTTGAAAAAATACTTCAAATATTTTATCGTCTTTTCAAAATGCGTTCAAAATGCTAACACTTTGTTTTTCTATTTTTTTTGGATTTTGTGAGTGTAATCCACTGAAAACCCTCACGAGACAAAACTCGTCCTCTAGAGGTAACCTAAAGGTTTAACGGCTTGTTACACATGCTAAGTGCAACCATAATTTCTACGAAAGTGTGTCAGATTAGGTTAGCTCTATTTTTCTTTGTTTTGCTCAAGGATGAGCAAAAGATAAGTATAGAGGTGTGATTGTACACATATTTAACATATTTTTATTATATTCTCACATTTATTCTGCAATAAATCTTGCTATTTTTTTGTCTTAATGTCTTATTTTGCAGATTTGTCTTAATGAAGGGAGAGAAGATAAAATCAAATAAAAGCCAATTAAATTCTGATTTAAATGGATCTATTTGGCTAACTGAAGATAAAGCCAAATAAAGTCAGTTAAAATCGAATTTAGAAGAATCAATTTGATTAGTTTGAAGAATCAAAAGGATATTGTTAAAATTCAGAGATCCAAAAAAGATATTATCGGAAGATCTTTTCTGTTGGACAAATGATTTTGTTCATACCTCCAAACTTATCTCCAACCTTATCAGAAGATCTTTTCATTGGGCCAGCGATTTGGTCTCATCTTCAAGCACGTTTTCCCTAATCTATTTCAACCTATAAATACCACCACTTCAAAAGGCAAAGGGGCACCACACCGCAGAGAGATATCCTAGGCTAGTTTTTGCGTTAGTTTAGTTTAGTTTAGGTTTTGCTTTTTCTTTCTAAATGTATTTTTAATTTCTTTATAGCTCAAATTAGAGAGAGTTTCATGAACAAAAAGAGATGAAGAATTGTATTTAGAGTGACATTAAATGTAATATTTTTTTTTAAGAGAGTTGTATTGAGAGTGACAGTCAATGTAACTTTCCCACTTTTCAGCTTAGTCGATCACTGTTCCTTTCTATTGTTTCATTTTAATCTATTCTGAGGTAAATCTTCACAACCGATTTAAGGTAAGCATTCATTCAGAAGAGATAAGTTTTCTTTCTAAACTTTCATTTCATTTCTTAGTTTAGAATCACGTAAATATCAACACTTTTCTTCTTCTTTATTCTTTTCGTTTCTTTTCTCTTTTAACTTAATAACTCTTTTAACTTAAAACGATTTCAAAGCCATCTTTTATCGTTCACTTTCTTTCTAACTTGACCTAGCTCTTTTCTTTTTCTTTTTAAAAAATAAAGAAGAATTTTTAACCAGTTTTTGTAACTTAAAAGAATACCGAAAATTTTCTGTCGCTTTCCCTTCTTGTGGATCACGACTCGCATATCCACTTGCTGTAGAGGTAGCATTGAAAGCCTTGCACGTTTCTTAACTCTGTATTTTTTTGTGCACAAGTCAGACTCGATCAAGCCACCAAGAGCTAGAGAACTAATTTAAAACAAAAAAAACATGGGCTTGTTGGATATAATTTTTTCTCTTAATAATATTTGAGGAATTAAATAATTATTTAAAACAATTTTGAATGAATGTTTGTCAAAAAGACCTCTTACCGTTAAAGAAATTAGTTGAATCACGGGAAACTCCGGTTCATGAATTACCAATACAACCTTTATTTTAAAAAAAATTGAATGAAAATATTAGTATACTAGTTTTTATTTTGATTATCGTGTTTTGAGAAAAGTAGTTAATCAAAACTGACCGAAGCGAGGTTTTCTCTTGTGACTCATATAGAAATTTTTTCTGTCCGTCCATTCGTCTGTCTGTTTTCATTCGCGAGAGCAGCAACCCCGTCCCCCTTCCTCTCTCAGCTCCCCTCTCATTCTTCCTCCTTTTTCTTGCTCTTCCGCCTCTTCCTCTTGATTGATTATTCTGTTTTTCACCGACAACAACGGTATGCTAGTAGACTTTATCAAAACTGATCGAATGGAGATTTTCTCTCGTGACTCATATAGAAATTTTGTCCGTCTCTCTTTTCGTATTCATCCGCGAGAGAGTGACGTCGACTCTCTTATTCTTCCCCTTTTCTTCCTCTAGTTGTTCTTACTTAGGGCCTGTTTGTTTCGTTGCAAAACGTCGCAAGTCGTAAGTCGTAAAATGAGAATGGAAAAAATGAACTATAGCAGAGAAAATATATTGTGTTTTACGGTGTTTGGTTGTAAAGTGGAGTGTAAATGGAAAAGTATATTGTGTTTTACGGTGTTTGGTTGATAAAGTGAAAGTGTAAATGATAAAGTATATTGTGTTTTACGGTGTTTGGTTGGTAATGTAAAAGTGTAAGTGGAAAAGTTGACCACAAAATTAACTGTAGCAGTAATTTAAATATTATAAATACTATTAAATTAAATCTACTATTACAAATTAAATTGTATTAATAAATTTGGGATAAAAAATTAATAATCTTAATATTTTATTTATAACAATAATATTAATAAAATATTAGTAAAATTTGTAAAATATTACTACAATATTAACTAAATAAGTAATTATAAAATTTTAAGAAAATCTAAAGAAACTGAATAAAATTTTAAGGATACTAATAAAACATAAATATTAAAAAATCTTAAGAAAATTAATAAAATATAGTTATAATATTATAATATTATAAAATACTTAAGATTATTATAATATTAAATTTATGATAATAATATCGTAATATTATAAAAATATAAAATTAACAAAGTAAAATATAATTATAAATTTAATAATGAAATATTATTATGATATTATTATAATGAATTATTACAATATTAACATAATAAAATATTAATATAATTTTAAAGTATATTATAATATTAATAAAGTAATTATTTATATTAAGAAATAAATAAATTAAATATATAATAATTTTATATTAAAACACATTATTGTTATATTAATAAAATATTAAATTTAAATAAAATATTAAGAAAATTGGTGTAAATATTAATAAATAATAAAGTATTAAATAACAATATTAAATTATATATTAAATTAAAATAATAAAATAGTAAATATTAAAACAATCTTAAAAATAATAAAAAACTAAAAAATACCAGTATAAAATAATTTGGTAAGAAATTAAACACTATTAAAAATATTAAATATATTAAATATTTAATAATATTAAATTATATATTGATTATCAAGTAACTGCTTTGACACTACGAATGTATTACAAGTAGAATTTACATGACCACAAAATTAACTGTAGCAGTTGCAAGTGGGAAAATTTGAGTGTAAAAGTGAGATTTATATGACCACAAATTTAACTGTAGCAACTGCAAGTGGGAAATGAGAGTTGTATTTTGCGAAATGTTTTGCAACGAAACAAACAGCTGAAAATGGAAAAGAGTTTTACGACTTGCGATTTTGCGGCGTTTTGCGGGGAAACAAACAGGCCCTGCAGTGCTAATATGCTAATTTAATTCTTTTTGTTCTTCCTCTGTCGACAGTGATATACTAATTTAATAATCATCTCGGGAAGTGGAGTTGAGTAAACAAATCGACTTTCTTGTCGTCTGGCTAATTGGCTTCTTTCAGAGTGGATCCACATCACGAGCTGCTCAAGGAACGAGACAATCTCTGCTTAAACCCAAGTTCTTGATTCTTGAATCCCTTTGTATCTTGAAAATCCCTCCTCAAAATGCCTGAGTAGTCGTCGTCGGAATGAACGACCTGTCCGACAGCGCCGCCGACCACCGGCGGTGCTGCGACCCGATCCCTTCCCCTATCCCCTGCCTCCTCCTCCCTCTCTTCCTTGCCGGCCTCGCCGTCTCCGTCTTCATCCTGGCGGTGGTCCACAACGCCTTCTCCCTCGGTTTCCTCCTCGTCCTCTCCGCCTTCGTCCTCTCCTTCGTCGTTTGGAATCTGTACAACTTCAGAAGCAACGGCGCCGTCCTTTTGTTTCTCGATCGGATGCCCGCCTCCGACCTGCTCACCGCCAAGGACGGCCAGATCGTCAAGATAACTGGGGTAACTGATCATTTTATTTCTCTCATTTTTTTTTGTTTCTTGAATCTTTTTAAAGTGGATGAGGATTAGGGGTTACTAATTGAGCAAATGTTGGTACTGTGCTTGTTTGTTGGTTCAAGGGTTTAGTTGGGCCACTAAATGAGCTAGCATTGAGCTTTGCTTCATCCCCAATTGACTTGTTGGACATCTAAGCCTTCCTCTTGTATTTGGGGACATACTCGTTGCCCAATTCACGCAATCATAGTAGCTGAAGTTTTAACTGCAAATAATGAACCTTGGACTAGCTTTTATTGAATGTGATTTTTTCCCCCTTCTCTTGGAAACACTATTGTCTAGTGTTTAGTACAGGTGGAGTCGCCTGGTGCTTTCCCGTTGGTCCAACCCTGGGTTTCCAGGATGAGCGAAGCATGCATAATTGTATCTGCTCCTCCACTTGTAGGATTACATGGTGCCAAATGAGGTCTAAATTTAACGTCCTCCCTTCAAATATGATGTTATTCCGTCCTTTCCACCACTCCATAAAAGATAGGCCACTAACGATTGAACGGTGGACCCCCAAATTGCAGTTCGGTCTTTTTGCTGCAGGAACTTGTGTAATTCATTCTTCGTTCTTATCCGGAAGGAAGGGCCTAACCAGTCTTGTAGCTTCCGAATCAGTGGTTTGATCGCTATGCATTCCCAAGATAGCTGTGTCACTGACACTGTTTCCATGATATGTTGATTGCAAGTCGGGCAAGTGTGGAGTCTGCTATTGTGATTTCACATTGTAGTAATTCTCTAGTGAGGAGCTTACCATGAAAAAATTTCCATATGAAGCATCTGACTCTGCGAGATATCCATTCTCTTGATATCCATGTTGGATTAGGGACTGCTGGGGATTCATTTTCAGAGGTGAGAAACTTGTATCCGTTTCTAACTGTATAGGAGTTGAGAGGACCATTTCTCCAAGTAGATAAGTCAGTGTGCAGATTCCGTTGAGTTATAACCGCTTCTATTTCCTCCCTTAGTGGCGTTGACAGGAGATCAGAGATCCTGTCCGAGTCCCAACCACCTGTAGTTGTTTGATGTCGTTTACCATTAGGTATTCCAAACAGTTAAAATTCACCGTTAAAGGGTATAGGGCCAGTGGCTTTTGTCGGATCCAGGAGTCATGGATGAGACTGAGCTCCCGTCCAGGACCTATGATCCACCTTCAGTTATGGTGAACCACTTGTTCCAATCTTTGGAGGGTTTTCCATGTGTGGGATCTCACTGCACTTTTGTTTAAGAAGGAATTCTTACCATTTGTACAATTTCAATGGATTCTCAAGCCATCACACTCCACATTCTCTTCTTTCCTCTCCTGGCCCCAGGCCACATGCTTCCCATAGTGGAGATGGCCAAGCTATTTACGGGCACCTTAACCCTCCAGAACTTTATATGGATAACCACAAGTCTCCAAATATTAGTTCGAGATGATGATTTCTACTACGTGGGGGATCCGATTTATAAGGCGGTAAATTCCGTCCAAGGCTAAATAGCGGCAAGAAATGGATAGCGAACAAGTACCGCCGGGGAAGATGAAAAAGAATTTGAAAAGAGAGTCAAAAGGTGCTTGGAATTGTCAGGTTAGGGTTAGGGTTGGCAAGTTATTTACAGTTCCATTAATAGCTGTTGTATTCACTATCGCTATCTTTTTTTTTCTTTTTTCACATTGTCATAATTGTCATCTTTTGAAAGATGAAAAAGACTTTGAAAAGAGAGTCAAAAGGTGCTTGGAATTGTCAGGTTAGGGTTAGGGTTGGCAAGTTATTTACAGTTCCATTAATAGCTGTTGTATTCACTATCGCTATCTTTTTTTTTTCCTTTCTTTTTTTTCACATTGTCATAATTGTCATCTTTTGATGACCTCTTTTGGCAGTGGCCTGTTTTTGTGGAATTAAGGTGACAAGGCTCTGTGAAAAATCCAAGCATATCAATTTGATGAGGGTGCACCACTGTATAATTCTTGCGCCTATCACTAAAAAGTGATCCTTTGTCATCTACTGAAGGAATAGATATGAATCCCATGCTACTACATTGGTCCACTTCTATTGTTGACTCAACAATAGTTAGCTTTGTTCGTCTCATAACTACTTCTTTGATAATTTGGGTTGTAGTATTGGCAATGCTCTGCGTAACATCCATTCCATTGGAGAGTTCCAAATTTGAGAAGCTCCCTTTAGGGTCAGACCCCGGAGTTTGTCGTGAAAGAGACTGAGTAATTTTATTTATATACTAAGGGCCTGTTTGTTTCGTTGCAAAACGTCGCAAGTCGTAAGTCGTAAAATGAGAATGGAAAAAGTGAACTGTAGCAGAGAAAATATATTGTGTTTTACGGTGTTTGGTTGATAAAGTGAAGTGTAAATGGAAAAGTATATTGTGTTTTATGGTGTTTGGTTGATAAAGTGAAAGTGTAAATGGTAAAGTATATTGTGTTTTACGGTGTTTGGTTGGTAATGTAAAAGTGTAAGTGGAAAAGTTGACCACAAAATTAACTGTAGCAGTGATTTAAATATTATAAATACTATTAAATTAAATATACTATTGCAAATTAAATTGTATTAATAAATTTGAGATAAAAAATTAATAATTTTAATATTTTATTTATAAAAATAATATTAATAAAATATTACTAAAATATTAACTAAATAAATAATATAAAATTTTAAGAAAATCTAAAGAACGTTAATAAAATTTTAAGAATACTAATAAAATATACATATTAAAAATCTTACAAAAATAATAAAATATAGTTATAATATTATAATATTAAAGTACTTTAAAATTATTATAATATAAATTTTATTATAATATTGTTGTAATATTATAGAAATATAAAATTAACAAAGTAAAATATAATTATAATTTAATAATAAATTATCATTATAGTATTATTATACTGAATTATTATTACAATATTAGCATAATAAAATATTAATATAATAATAAAATATATTATGATATTAATAAAGTAATTTTTTATATTAAAAAATAAATAATTAAATATATAGTAATTTTATATTAAAGTATAATATTGTTATATTAATAAAATATTAACTCTAAATAAAATAATAAAAAATTGAATAAGTATTAATAAAATAATAAAGTATTAAATAAAATATTAAATAAAAATATTAAATTAAAATAATAAAATATTAAAACAATATTAAAAACAATAAAAAAATTAAAGATTAAAAATATTAAATAATTACATTAGAAATTAAACACTATTTAAAATATTAAATATTTAATAATATTAAATTATATATTGATTATCAAGTAACTGTTTTGAACTGTAAGTGTACTACAAGTGAGAGTTACATGACCACAAAATTAACTGTAGTAACTGCAAGTGGGAAAATATGAGTGTAAAAGTGAGATTTACATGACCACAAATTTAACTGTAGCAACTGCAAGTGGGAAAAGAAGAGTTGCATTTTGCAACTTATTTTTCAGCGAAACAAACAACGAAAAATGGAAAAGAAGTTTTACGACTTGCGTTTTGCGGCATTTTGCGGCGAAACAAACACGCCCTAAGTGTAATGCAATGTTGCATACATGATCAAATTAATAATGCAATATTGCATAGATGACTTAGATTAAAGTGGTTGATGCAATACAATTTGTAGAAAGTGGGTGCAGTTGGAGCACCGATTCTTGCAATTTTTTAATTGTTTTATCAATATTCTTATATGTTGCTATAAATCTTAATAAATACAGGTAATGCTAAAATTAATCATCAACATACATGCACTGTCAACAACGGAAAATCTAGACGAGGGTTGTGGCCGTGATTCCCATGGTCAGAATTAATCTTTTTTTTTTAAAAATATAAAACTATACACCTACTCTAGCTGTTAAGCGGTCAGGTTCGGGTAATCCGATTATCAATTGGGTCAGTTTAGGGTCGAGCAATTTTGACCTGGCTAGTAATCAGGTCTGCTTCGGGTTTGGCATAGTCTAGTCAGGTCGGCTTTGACCCAACCCGAGCCTGACCGACCCGATCTGTTTGTTGACCGCTAAAACCAAGTGGCATGAAGGAGAGCTGTGTGGGAATGAGTTGACTCCTAAGCACATAGGCTGACACAACTCAAAACACTTGGAAAATCAGGTGTGATGTAGGGGAGTTGTGTATGGCAAAAGTTGATTCCCAAACTAGTTGCTCAAGTAGCAGTAATCCTATATCCAAAGCATATGCGATGAGGGCATCATGCTGTTTGTATGATTCTACACTAGAAGATGACGTGTTGCACCCCTTTGGCTTTGTTTTAGTTATTTTGATTTTTAGTTTATTTTGTTGTACTTAGTTGCGTTTTCTTTTATGTGAAAGTTTAGTATCATATCGGATATTTTCTGCAATTAAACTTTTGTGAAGCCTATAAATAGGCCCCCAAGACTTCTCTTTTGATTACTTTTGAATGATTAAAAATTACAAAATTTTCAGTTAAATTCTTGAAATTGTGCTCTTGATTTTTGGGTGTGAAGCCCGTGGTGCAAGGGGTGTGAAGCCCAATACCCTGTCCAAATCTCTAATTCCTCTTTTAAACCCAAGTTTTCATTTTCTTTCGATTGAAGGTGTTTGCTATTCAACCCGTTTTACATCAATTTTGGTATCAGAGTAATTGGTTTTCAATCCCCTTCAAACCCTAACCTCTCTTCAAATGCTAGATCTAGATCAAACCCTAGATCTATTTAGAAAAGAGGAGATCTAAAACATAGATCAGATCCAGGGAAAATCTTTTTTTACTGCTCAGTCATCTTCCTCCCCCCTCCTGTCCCGTAAAAAACCTAGTGCCGCCACTGTGCCTCTACAGCACTGGCATTAACCTCGTCTTCGATCGATGCCACCGACAGCATAAAGCCACCATCGTCAACTGCACATCGCCGCCTTTTATCGATCTCTTCTTCGTCAATAAAAGCTCCAACCGCCATCACCACTCGTTGCCACAACCGCCATCACTAACCACCGCTGTAACCCCGGCGTCGTCTCGAGATCAGATCTGGATCTCGCTGACGACCCAACCTCGTCGCTGCCGTCTTCTCGTGTAAAGAGCTCCGACATCTTCGGCACTGCGAACACCCGACGACCTCGACTCCACCTTTTTTCGTTGACCCTCATCGATTGACGCTGTCTTGATCATCATCCTCGACGACTTGATCGATGCTGACAGTTCATTCGATGACAACAGTCGCCATTGCCTTTGCTTAAGAGATCGCGATATAGCAGATCTGGGATCTAATCCGGTGCAAATTGGGTTACTGTAGAACCTAGTCACTAGACCTGATAACAACCTGACCTACTAAGCGCCACGCCACCCAGAGCCAATCGAGCAGACTTTTGCTGCCATCATTGGTTCCTTGCTGATGTCATTGACTCGACGAGCCAACCTAAGCCGACTCAAGCCGCCAGCTCAAACCGACCCGACCCGAGCTGACCCCAAGTCACTAAGCTCTGACCCGAGTTGACTAATTGACTCGGCCTTGACTCAGTCTGACTCAGTGGACTCGGCTGTGACACATCAGATTTATTCTGGAAGCTGTTTTGATTCCGTTTCAAGTCCGGTTAGAGCTATTTTTGAAACGTTGGACTCGTGGAGATCAGAGTTATGTGTCGACATCCTTTAGATCCAGGTTCAAGATTCGATCGTCTACCAGCAATCGTTGAAATTTCTATTCAGTTATTTCTTTCGCTTAATTAGATAGTCTAAATCTATCACAAGATAGAATAAATTGACTGCTATCATAAAAAGTGAGTTGTGTGAATGTAACTTTGAGTGAAAATTAAAATTGATATTAACTGTTGCATTTAATTGACTTGAATCAGTGATCACTATAATTGATTTGAAAATTTACCATGTTAGCACGTGTAATTTAATCACTGTACTAATATTACATTTTCTTAATTACGTGTTAATCAATAAATCTAAAAAAGTTGGTATTATTCTTTATTAATTTGATCTCTGATTCCTCTTATATTAGCATACAACTCATTTTAGGCTAGTTTGCCTTTAGGATTAGTTATGAATTTGCATGCCAACTAGAAGTGAGAAAACTTTTTCAGTAGGGGAAACTTCAGCACCAATGGACTCTAACCTTAAGGATACACTTAACGATTTCATTGTTAGGATGGACCAGATGGACCAATGACTGCAAAAGTTTAAAGATCACGCTAATGCCAATCGCAAAGATTTAGACACACGACTTGATAGGTTATAAACAAATCGAAGGAGAATCCCAGATCCCTTAGAGGAGAACGAGTCCCGAACAGTAGGTCACCTCGGCGTAGATGAACTCAATCCTACCAGACCGAGGACACAAATGTCCAACATATCAAAAGTGTAAAAGTAAATGCTCTTTCTTTTGACGGACGTTTAGACCCTATATGGACCGCTACTTTCATTTGTGTGACATGTCTAAGTCTAGGAAAATTCGATTTGTTATGATGAAACTAATTGGACAAGCCGGACAATATTGGGAGAATCTTGAAAGGATGATGATATATTGAAGGGATGATCTAGTTTAGACTTGAGAGGGCATGAAAGAGAAACTTAGGCTAAAATACATTCCACATTCCTTCAGCTAGTAATTACTGGACAAGTGAAATAGGTAAACTCTAGGAAACAAGTCGATCACCGATTGCATCACAAAGTTTGATGAATATTTGTATTGGTGCGGTGCCATCAAGTTTAAGTCACCGAACATACCCTATCTAGCTTTAGGTTAGGTCTTAGGGATGACTACCACTGAGAGCTCATAGCTCGAGGCATCACGGCTCTAGAATATGCATATCAACTAGCCACTGATTTAGACGAGTCTAGAGGTTCTTACTTTCATTGTACTAATTTTAGGGATAGCTCTAAGACAACAACCGCTAGCAAACCTAGCTATAGCGGATCCTTTTTTGCCCCGAGAAACCTGCCTTCAGTTCTTCAAGTGTCAAACCAGCAGGTTCTTCTAGTACAAAATCGATAACCTTTGAGAAGAAAACAACTAGTGAACTAGCGAAAGCCAACATGCGTACCCAGTGTTATAGATGTCTAGGGTATATACACTTTGCAAACCAGTGCCCGAGTCAAACCAAGACTCTCTTAGTGGAAGTTTCCATAGAAGATGTAGAAGAAGATGGCCTGGAAGTAGATGTGCACCAACATGATGATGATTCAAATGCTTCTGTTGATGACCGTGAGTTCAACGACTGCATTAGAATTCTAGCAGCGACTAACCCAACTTTAGTTATGATGAAGCCCATTTAGAGTAGTTAGTTTCACTTTAACGCAGCCTGAACAAGTCAATGACTGAAGAACTGTCACGTTCCAAACTTGTATAAAGATTGGGAATAAGAGTTGTAAAGTTATAGTGGATAGTGGTAGTTGCATCAATGTCATTGCGTCGAAACTAATTACCTCATGAGGGATGAAACCAGTGAAACGTCCAAATCCCTACAAGGTCATATGGATCGACGCTACATCCATAGATGTTCAAGAGACGTCAGATTTTCATTCAAATTGCCATATGTAAGATAACGTGTGGTGTGATATATTCTTTATGGATGTTGGTCATATCATTTTGAGACGATCATAGTTATTTGACTTAGATGTGATCATATATGGACGAACCAACTACTGCTCATTCGTCCATAACGGCAAGAGAATGAAGTTAATGCCGAATCAACCTAAACCACCAACTCCTGAAAAGAAGGTTGATATGGGCAAAGGAAAGTTGGTGATGAACTTGATTAGTACCGATCAACTCGAGCAGAGCTTGAATGAAGGGTTGACTTGTTATTCACTTGTGGCTCAAGAAACTGAGCCAAAGATCGAGTTGCAGATCCCAGGACACGTTAGGTCAATACTTGAAGAGTTTTCTGATGTCCTCTCCAAAGATTTACCAGGTGAGTTACCTCCAATGAGAGATATTCAACATGCTATTGACCTAGTCCCATGAGCAGCTTTGCCAAACTTGCTCCATTACAGAATGAACCTTGCCGAGCACGCAGAATTACAAAGGCAGGTAGAGAAGTTACTTGACAACGGGTTCATCAAAGAGAGTTTGAGCCCATGTGCGGTTCCCGTACTTTTGGCACCAAAAACGGATGGCACATGGCACATGTGTGGATACCGTGCAATCAACAAAATCACTATCAAGTATCATTTTTTTCATTTTCCGTCTTGATGATCGCTGGATTTGATGTAAGGGCCACAATATTCTCCAAGATTGACCTAAAGAGTGGGTATCATCAAGTTAGAATTCGGTGAGGGGATGAGTGAAAAACTACATTTAAGACTAAGGATGGGCTATATGAATGGTTGGTTATGCCCTTTGGATTGTCCAATGCTTCTAGCACCTTTATGAGAGTTATGATAGCTGTTTCGGCCATTTATCGGTAAATTTTATGGTGGTATATTTTGATGATATATTGATTTACAACCGAACTCAGGATCAACATATGGACTATCTGAGGCAAGCCTTTCGCACACTTCAGGTTGAAAAGTTCTACGCAAACTCGAAAAGTGTGCTTTTTGTGCAGACATGGTTATCTTCTTAGCATTTGTGGTTTCATTCGAGGGAGTTTCTGTAGAATCTGAAAAGGTAAAGGCAATTATTGAGTGTCCATAACTGCGGACGATTAGGAAAGTCAGGAATTTTCACGGATTGGCCACTTTCTACCGTCGGTTCATTAGAAACTTTAGCGCTATCATGACACCCATAACTAAATGCCTGAAGAATGAAAGATTTCAGTGGATGCTTGCTGCCACTAAAGCTTTTAAGGAAGCAAAGAAGTTGATGAATGAAGCTCACGTTATGCGTCTATCAAAATTTTCAAAGGTATTTGAAGTAACATGTGACGCTACAAGACTTGCAATAAGTGGTGTGCTGAGTTAAAAAAATCATCCCGTTGCCTATTTCAGCATAAAATTAAGTGATGCCCGACAGCGATACTCCACACGTGATAATGAATTTTATGCAATTATGCAGGCTTTGTGCTACGAGAGGCATTATCTGTTATTGCATGAGTTTGTATTGTATTTAGATCATGAGGCGCTGAAATACCTCCTCTCAAAAGAGGCTAAATATAAGACATAGCAAGACATTTGTCCCCAAAGACAAAGTGAGAGTTGAAAACAATGTTATTGATGCGCTCAGTCGACGAGTGATGATATTGGTAGCATCGCAAAAATGACAGGATTCGAAAGATTGAGTTGAGTCATGTCCCGACTTTGGAGAAATATATATCACATTACGGGACAGGTCTGCTTGAGAGATGGACAGATTTTTGTTACATGACAGATATTTATTTAGATTCCACAAGCTATATATTCCACGTACGTCCCTCAAGGATTTTCTTTCCTGGGAGTTGCATGCGGGAGGTCTGGATGGACACTTTGTCAGAACAAGACGATTGAGGCTGTTGAGCATAGATTCTACTGGCCGAGGTTGAAGAAACACGTTGATAAAATTATTAGTTAGTGTCGCACTTGTCAACTGGCCAAGCAACAAAAACAGATTGCCGATGTTTACACTCTTCTTCCTGTACCCAGTTGCACTTGGCAAGATGTGTGCTTAGATTTTATACTAGGATTACCAAAAACACAGAAAAGACATAACTATATCCTAGTAGTGGTTGATAGGTTCTCCAATATGGCTCACTTCATTCCGTGCTTCAAGACCTCAGATGCATCTCGTGTAGCTACATTTTCTTTGATTATGTTAAGCTACATGGGTTGCCTAAGACCATGATGTTATATAGAGAAGACAAATTTGTTAGCTATTTTTAGCGGATACTATGGCACAAGATGAGAACCAAACTGAAATTCTTGACGGCCTTCCACCCACAAACTAATAGACAGACCAAGATAGTCAATAGGACATTAGAAAATTTTTTTAGGTGTCTCGTTGGAGAAAACTTAAAAACTTAGGATCTAATCTTGCTTATGGCCGAGTTCACATACAATAGTTGTCAATAAGACTAAGACCACAAGTCTTAGTCCACTTGAGATTGTAACTGGTATTAAACCTAGCCAACCAATTCATTTACTTCACATGGCTCATCATAATTTTAGGGTATTAGACTCTGCATTCGCATCTCTTACACGTGCATCATATGAGAAAATCAGAGACAAGATAATGAAAATAATGTTAATTATAAAGTTTTTACTGATTTACACCGTAGATTAAGAACACGTAATGTCGGTGATTATGTGATGGTCCACCTGAGATCCGAATAATTTTCTCCGGGAACCATGAAGAAGAAATTGCACACAAAGCATATGACCTTTTCAAATTCTTAAGAGGATCAATTCAATACTTATGTGGTGGACCTCCTATTGAATTTTGGCATTAGTTGTATTTTTAATTTTGAGAATTTGGTTCCATACAGAGATACTTTTAATATCCATTCTAATCCATTCATGGATGAGCCTACAAATAATCTTCTTTCTAAGAGCCCCCAATACCTCCACTTTCTCCATAATTACTCACATTGTTTTAAATATCGGCTGATATACCAGTATATCGGCCGAGATATCAGTATTTTATCTAAAACGATACGATAAGTGCAAAAATTTATCGAATATCGTTTTGGACCGATATGAGCCGATGTATCACCACGTGGCCGATATATCGGCCGAGATCCGAGATGAAATATCTGATATATCGGCCGATATAGTTACTTATTTGGATTATTATTATTATTTGTTTGAGAGATCGTTTTATTTTATTTTATGTTCATTGTGGTATTTCAATGATGTTTTTATATGATGTTTAGATGATAACTTATTTCTTTTAATTATGTCTTACATGTATCGACTATTGATATATCAACCGGTATTTAGTACCATATCGTGATATACCACTAGGTATTCGGTATTCGGTATATTATTTTGCCGACTGGTATATCGCTGATATCCGATATTTAAAACACTGATTATTCATACAGTAGAAAACATTGATTCTATTTTAAATGATCATGTTATCTCTACTAGAGATAGAGGAACAAGACGCTATCTTTTTAAGTGGAAATGAAGACTTGAATCGGAAAATTCTTAAATTATTGAAGAGGATCTTTGACAGCTTGACCCTGCTTGACTTGAGCATTATTATGTCTAGTAGCAGCTTCTCGGTCTACACACGATATGGTTGAGTTTTCCCCATCCCTGCGGAAATGATGAGGGCATCACGCTGTTTGTACGATTCTACACGAGAAAACGACGTGTTGCAACCCTTTGGCTTTGGTTTTAGCTATTTTGATTTTTAGTTTATTTTGTTAAACTTAGTTGTGTTTTATTTTATGTGAAAGTTTAGTATCACATCTGTTATTTTCTGGAATCGAACTTTTGTAAAGCCTATAAATAGGCCCCCAAGACTTCTCTTTTGATTATTTTTGAATGATTAAAAATTACAATTTTTTCAGTTAAATTCTTGAGTTTGTGCTCTTGATTTTTGGGTGTGAAACCCGTGGTGCAAGGGGTGTGAAGCCCAAAACCTTATCCAAATCCTTAATTCCTCCTTTAAACCCTAGTTTCCATTTTTTTTTAATTGAAGGTGATTGCAATCCAACCCGTTTTACATCAATATGACTAATCATATTTAGCTAGCTAAATATAGACATTTATGCAATTTTTTTATACAAATTGCTTATTACCTCATTAGTATTTGGGCCTAAGTTGCAGGCTATAGGATGAATGGTACGATTTCTATAAACAGCAAAACCAAGGTGAGAAGTCTCGTTGACTGAAAATTTTAGGACCCTTGATATATGGTATCCACATAAAGCCTATAATCTATTGAATTAATGATTAACATTTGTACTACATCGTTACTTGGTTATGAAATTATGGAATGTTATTTAAAAGACATGATTGTGGTCATTCTAGGTATATGATAATTGCTATTGTTGCACATATATTGCTTGTTGTAGGCATATGATATTTGTCTGCTGTAGGCAAATGGTTTTGCCATTATAGGATATACGTGTAATATGGGTTTCTTATTAAATGATGTGTAAATCATGTTGACACATTTGTTGCATTAATTTTTGATTAGAGTTGTACACCTATAAATTAAATTAAATCACAACCCTATGGATGAAATTGTGTAATGATAGGATGTTGTAGGCAGCATGTACCATGTAGATCATCATTATAGACAACCTAGATATAAGATATGATGAGCCAGGCTGATCGCTGTTGTAAGCCGGCTGGGCAGACACATCACGATTGTAAGCAGTTTGGGGCATGTTTGGTTATCGTAATTAGTCGTAATTCGTAAGTCGTAATTGATAAACTCTTTTACAGTTGTAAATGAGTTACATGCATGTAAGTTTTACGATATTTGGTTGGTAATGTAAAGTTGTAAGTGAGAAAGTGTATTGTGTTTTACGGTATTTGGTTGTTGTAATGTGTAAATCGTAAGTGAAAAAGTCGACCACAAATTTAACTATTTAGTGATTTAAAAAGTTTAAACATTGCAAATAAATACTAAAATACTAAATATTAAAAAAATTAATATTAATATAGAAAATAATACAAATTTACATGAGTATAAAATTAACTGTAAGTGAGTTGTAAGTGAGTGATAATTAGGTTGCAAGTGGGTGGTAGTTAGGTTGTGTAAGTCTTTTACGAATTACGGTCCAAACAAACACCATAGTTGTAATTGAGTTGGAAGTCATTTACGAATTACGGCCTTTTATGCAAAACAAACAGCCTCTTGGTTGCTACTTGCTATTGTAGACCAGTTGAGACGAGATGATCCATTATGGGGTGACCTTGACTAGTTTCCTTCGTGAAGCTATTTTTAGAAAGCATCACATACTTCTGAGATACTTTTTGGAAATGTTGATTTTCTAGATATGTCAGTTTTCAAGATGCCTGTGATTTATTGCAGTTACATGTATGGTTGTACTCCTGTTCTTGCATACTTAATGAGTGCATACCACTTACTTCCTGAGCACGTGAATGCTCACTCCATATACAAACATCATTTCAGATCGTGTGCTTCAAGGCTAGGATTCAAAGTGCCTTAAAGACGTGTTGTTCACTTGCTGGTTCAGTGGTAGCACTCCAGTCTATTTTACTCAGCCAGCTATAGTATTTTAGTTGAACAAGTGGTCTCGAGAGGCTTTGTATAACATTGTGTATAAGATAGTTATTTCTATAGTTGGACTGGTGCATCTTGTATTCTAGAGCAATGTTATGTAAGTATATTAAGTAGGTGGAACTTATGAATGTAATGTTAGTGGATTTGGAATGTCTTATCATTGTGTATTATACATGTTAAGGATATTTCTTTTAAGCAGGTTATGGTTTAGGTTTTGCAATTCTTCTCTCAGGGGGAAATGTGACTGTCATAGACCCTAGTTATCAGGGCTGGGACCATGGCATGGCGATTTTCCTCTTCATAAATCCTGGACTGCGATTCTTATGAATGATTTTGCAAATTATTTTGTTTTGTAGCCTCCATACACCAAAGAATATTGGGTTTTAAACTTTTAATCTGTCAGTTTCTTTTCTGAGTTCCTCTGCAATTTGTGAAACACTAATGGTTCACTTAGGGTCTGTTTGGATTTAAGGAATTGGTGTGAAGTGAGGAAGTAGGAAGTAAGATTTATTTCCTTTAGGAAAAAGGGAAATGAGTAGTAAGTTTTCTGGTGTTTGGATGGTTGTTGGGAAGTGTGGTTTGGAAAATGTTTTGTCGTTTCCGGTGTTTGGATGGTAATGAAAAGTGGAAATGGAAAAGTTGACCACAAAGTTGACCGCAAAATAATATTAAAATAAAAATTAATTAAGAAAAATAAAAAATAGATTGTAATTAGAATGCAAGTGAGATTTACATGACCAAAAAATTAACTGTTTTATGCTATAACTTATTATAAATGAGATTTACATGACCACAAAATTAACTGTAGCACTCTGGAAGTGAGAAAATGGTTGTGTAAAAGAGAGATGAAAAAGGGAAAAGGAGATTTTCTTATTTTCCTTTTCCGGTGTTTGGATAGATAGGAAAATGAGCAATTATACTTCCCCACTTCCTCACTTCACTCGGATTCCTCGAATCCAAACAGCCCCTTAAACTGAGAAGTCACTGTGTTGATGGTCGCAGTTTGCTTCATGTGGAGATCTTGCTTTGGAATCTTCTTATGAGAAAATTGGAAGATGTGTTTATTCGTCAACGCTTCTCTATGAATATAGAGGGTTTGGATCAAAGATGAGAACTGCTAACAGCTTATACTTCAGGTGGAACTTAACATATGTAGAGGTACAATATTTATTTGATTGGTAAATTTAATTTTATTCTTTTCCTTTCTCATTGAATTCATTTTTCTAGCATTGACATGTTAATGAAATCACGTTAGTGGCTAAGCCAATTAACAATAATATATCCATAATGTGTTACTTCTTGGTAACTAGAACTACGATATCATTTGCAATAAAAAAAGGGAGGTTGTTTCTATTGTTTAGGCTGTTGGAAGATCAGAATTTAAAGAGAGCTATGATGCATGTCTCCAGAGTCTACTTTCTTGTTTTTCTTGTATAATAAAATTTCCCCTCTTTTTAAAAATCTCAGATGGTTGCTAAATTTTCTGATTAGCATAAAAATATGTTGGCGTTGGATCATCAACATGAACGACTTTGATACAAGCCATTCTGCATTGGTGAATAGATCACATTATCGATTTATAATGCTTATAAACGCAGAAATGAACAATCAATCATTAACTTTTAGCAAATTTTCTTGCTTTTTAATGCGTTTGCAGGGGAAAAAAAATTACTTGAGTAATTGAAACTGATTCTATTGAAACAAAAAGCAGATATCTTCTTGGTCTGATGGGGCTGCATTTACTGGGACTTGCTCCACGGAAGACTTGTATTTGAAGTAATTGGGGGAACATGTTATCACATTCATGAGACATCTTAGAGAAGACATCTTGTGTAATCATTTTCCTCCATATCAGGACATTTTAAGGTTTTGACATATATTATTTGTATAAACAATTAGACACCCTATCATTTTCTGTATAAAAGAGCTATTACAGCAGCTGCACACTTGTACTTGACCCTTCTTCAGCCACAAAGCTTATCAAAATGGTCCCTTAAGTTTCTTCATTGTACTAGGATATATATTCGCAGATATGAGGCTATAAGCTTCTGGCCCCTAGTAGTTTGTTGTGTTTTATCACCATTCACGCACTCTACGCGTGCTTCTTTCTTCTTTCCCAGCCATTTTCTCTTCCCAAGACCCTGTTGGCTATTAATTCACATATGATGTTGGAGGTTACATGATTGAATACTAATAATGCACACTTCTACTGCCATTGGTCTGCTTGAACTTGTCCTTTTACTAAATGACAAATCCCAATTGGCACCTCCAATCTGACTTAAAATTGCATTAGTTAATGGTTTCTCAAATAATAGAAAAAAATGAATGCAAATTCAGTAGAAATTCCCTTTCATGAAGTAAATCAGTAAGTCAGATATCTGCCTTGCATAATGTATTGTCTTCTGCCACTTTGTCCTTATCAAAAAAAGAATTCTGCTTTACCTAAAAAAATTTCTTCTCTGCCCGTCAACCACCACTACAGCGCTATACTCTCCATCTTTAGTGGCTGAGGTATTAACTGTGCTTGATACTCATCTTGAGATTTCAAGTCTTCTTGCTGTTGCCAGCAGGGGAGTGCAGCTGCATAGATTAGAGTGAATTATCTCAAAATGTCCAGAGCTTCCTTGCCAAAACTCGGTAGCTTCTTTTCTATTTGCTTCACCACCAGTCTTTCATTTCATATTGGCAATGCGAGGACTGAGGAGCATACTTGAGCAAGGTTTGAATCCAGTACAAACTTATGCTTTCGATGTTGGACAGTAAGCTAGATTGAATAGGTATCCTCATAGCTTGTGTACATTCTATAAAATGGAGTATGGATTGATGCTCAGAAGAAAAGTTATTGATGTTGACGTCTCCAAAACATTTAAAAATGATTCCATAAATAAGTTCTACACTTTATTGTTTGGTGTTCATCTAATAAATATTTATCATACTTCTATCGTTTCTCTCTTATTGACATTGTCCTAATGAGGTTCAAGTTGACTTTTTTTCTATTCACTTTCTATTTTCTGTTGTTCTCAATTTTCATTGTTTACATGTCTGTCAGAGGTGCATTGCAGATTTTTACGTCACTGATGTGAAGACTGGTACCAGAGCTTTGGTCAAAGCTGGTTCTGGTTCCAAAATAAGTCCTCTGGTTACAGAAAGCCTAATAATCAACACTTCAAGCGGTGATAGGAAACTATCTTCTACCCTGAAGAAATGGTTAGAAGAAAGACATCTTTCTTCCGAAAAACGTTTACTACGTCTTAAGGAAGGGTATATCATTGTCCTGAAAACCACAGATTGTTTTCCATTCAGAATTTCATAGTATCCTGACTACTAAATTTTTCATCGACATTAACAGGTTTATAAAGGAGGGGAGCTCTTTGACTGTAATGGGAATGTTGAGCCGGAAGAGTGGTATTCTTACGATACTTCCGCCACCTGAACCTATCACTACAGGTTGTCTACTGGGGAAGTGTCTTCTTCCTGTTGATGTCGATGGACTGGTTTTGAGCTATCATGGGGATGATTCAGTGCTAATTTCAGATTTTCCGAACCAAAATACTTAAAAAGTTCGGTGCTATCTCTTTGCTTTCCTAAGAACAGTAAGGTGAGAAAGAATTTTCCATCCGTGACAGCATCATCAGTGCTACTAAATTTTCTAGCGATCTTGTCTGTTTTCTGTACAGATGCATCATTGTTCTGGCTTAGGTTATCTATACAATTTATAGGAATTTTTCTGCCAACCTTTTCCATTATATTTCACAGAACTTAGCCTCTCACATCTCAATCTTTTGACCATCTGGATTTGGATAATTCTTATTAATGTCAACATGTATCTCTCTTTTTGGGTCAGTTGATGACGCCAATGAGTGAGCAATTGCGTAATACTCTTTGGCGACAATCACACCAGAAGCTTAATCTTTAGCGAGCAGTTGCGTAATACTAGGTTCCAAGAAGCGTAATCTTTTGCTTGGAAAGGTAGAAAAAAATATAGTCATGTAAAGATTTTTTAATTGTTAAATTAGGATGTTTGAACATAGGACCTCTTGAAACCTAGTAGTCTGAATGGACTTGGGACAGATTTTGTAACCTAGTATTCTTGGCCCATTTGTAGATTTGGATTTTTGAAAGTCATTGAAAAGGGTCTTTACTTGGATCTCTGCAACATTAATAGAAAAGTGCAAACTCCTGTGTTTTATAATAGAAATTTAGGCCCTAAAGTTTTCCTGACTGTCCAAATTGACTTCACGGCTCATCCATAGAATAAAAACTCCAATTCAGTGTTTAGTTCAATATCTTGAGTATTGTATACAGTAAAACTGGGTCAGCTCCGGCCCGTACTGTGCTTGTAGTGGTTAATATCTTGCATAAGGTTTATGATGTAACCTGTATTTTTTCTTTTGGTCATGTTTTGACTGTTGGAACTTGAGAAGCTTCTGCAAGTATACTTGTTGCACATGGATTTATCTGAATTTTACTTTATTGTAAAATAGTACTTATCTATGTAAAGACCCGAATCTTATCTTCAATATTGCTTTGCTTGGCAGTAGTTGTGAGATCATGTCTGTCATCTGGGACCCCCTCCTCTTGGAGGCATCAGACTATGGTCAGAAAGAAGCTCGTAGGAATTGGCCTGTTTCTGAAATAAGTAATTCAAATTCTATAGTGTAACTAATTAATGTAGCACCTAGTGATAGTACCAAAAGTTGTAATCTGTAGGAACTTTTGTGTGTGTTATTATGGGCCTTTGGTGGGTACAAGGTTTGGGAAGTAAGGGAAAACCTGAGATTATCAATTGCAATGAAAGTAATTTGGGAAAATTATTTTTTATCAACTCAACTTTTTGTAAAAAAGAGAAAAACTTTAAGGTATTTATCTGAAATATAATAAACATTACAATATTTAGCTGAAGAAGAAAAAGCAAGTCAAAGTGTTTTTTTGCGTGGGTAAAACATAATGGTATTATTGTATAACGTAGCTGATTTTAAGTGATTAAAGCAAGGTGAGATTATCTTATAAATTTACATGATTGCTCCTGCCTTTATGCGTGAGAATAGTCAATGGGCATTAGGCACTCAGGCATCTTTGTATATTGTTACCTAATTTATGAATCCACTTGTCGTAGTAATATTGTGTAAATGAGCTGATTTTAAGCGATTAAAACCGGTGAAATTTAACTTATAATTTACATGACTGCTCCCGCTTTTCATGTGTGAGAATGATCAATATGCATTTTAGGCATTTTGGCATCTTTGTATATTGTTACTTATCCTATGAATCCACTTGTTGGTTTTGTATTATTGTGTAAATTAGCCGATTTTAATGAATTAAAGCATGTGAGGTTTAACTTATATATATTTATATGTGCTCCTGGTTTTATGTTGGAGAATAGTCGATATACATTTGGGCATATTGGCATCTCTGTATACCTAATCTATGAAACCACTTATTGGTTTTATGTTATTGTGTTAGCTGATATTAAGTGATTAAAACAGGTGAGACCTAACTTATAATTTACATGATTGATCCAGGTTTTATGTGTGAAGAATAATCAATATGTATTAGGCATTTTGGCATATTTGTATTAATTTATGAACTCATTTATCGGTTTTGAGTAGGTTTTGCTAATTTATTACGTATCATTATTTCAGGGAATGGCTGATGGCCTTGGGGATTTGGATCATCTCCCCCCCTAGAAGGTCCAATTGAAGCAGTCCCTTGTATTTTGGCAGGAGATGCATTTAAACAACAGCTGAGTAAACTAACTTATGGACCAGTGTGTCTGCTGGTTGGTGCCAATGCTGAAGAGGGGGATAATTTAGATGATGACGACGACAAGTGAGATTCTGTCAAACGTCTAGTTTAGAGGTATTGGTCTGTGTTTCTTTGAAGCAGGATCGTTAGATCCGATAGTTTTTTCAATACAAAATGATGGTATAGAGCAAAGAAACAAGAATTGAAGTTCAAAAAGATTTCATATTGAGAACGGAACTCATCGTAGACTTAATCTCAGACACTAATTTATAGGAATGGAGCAATAATTCAGAATGCCTGGAAATAATTTATAGGAAAATGGCTAATCTTTGATGCTTGTGGGTTGATTTAAATTTGGTAATTACTATGAGCATAACATGTTAAAAAAATTCTTTTATAACCCTCGTTATTTACTTTTAAACATATTAATTTATAACATGAAAATGCACGTGCACCTAAAAAAATGAAAGTGGAATTAAAATGTGTTAGATTTTGAGTGAGATAAAAGATGTAAAAGGATGAAATAATAATTGCTCAATGGTACAAATTTAGCTAAAAGCCAAATTCTTGTTCATTAGAAATGTCACATCTCACTACAAGAAAAATGGCCTGTAGCGACATTAGAAAAAACACCATTGGTTAGTTCAAAAAATATCGTTATTAGCATAATATGACATCACAACGGCATTTATGAGAAATATCAATGTAGATTGTGGGGATAATTGATATAACGACATTTTTCTTGAAAGCCGCTACATATATAGTGACATTTTACTGCTGTAACATACTAAAAACAGATACTACTGTACATTGAAAATTAATTAAAGGACAATGACAAATAAAATGCCGCAATATCAAATCAAATTACCACAAATAATAGAATCACTTTAGAAAGATGATTATCTACAAACAAGTTTTAAAAAGAGCCAACAATTACAATGAAATAATCATAAAAATACTAAAACCTATCAATTACAATGAAATAATCACAAAAATACCAATTTTCAATTACAATATCCAAGAATATTTCAATGTGCCTAAGAAAATACAACTGCAGAACATTAAGAAATGTATTTGAGATTCAGGCAGCTCCTGAATACTCATCCTCCTCTCACAAATTCCCATGCAACTTTTTTGATCCTCCTCTAGAGTACGCTTGCCTCCATAATGGTGGTCGGCGACTCCTCTTATGCCTCACTGATCAGCTCAACTTGTGGCCTCTAAACTCATTATCTACAAAGAAATATGAGGAACAATGATCAACTCTTGGTGTCTCTAAGCTTTATTAATACAATAAGAATATAATTAATATGGGAGATACTTTCACTAATTTTAGCAATTCACAGCTCAAAAAGCAGAATCGCTTTTAATGAGTCTTAAGTTAAGCAAGTTGGACTCAATCAGGTGATTCAATTAGCTTATATATCTGCTTAATGAGATAACATAAGAAACAAAAATTCAAATAAACTCAAAGGAGACCACTCCCAGGTGTGTAAGAACTGGATGTTGTTCACTATTGCTAGGTGCTTAGAGGAATTAGGTGTATATGTTCCGTTAAGTGCATGACATCTCCAGTACTGAAGTTTTGAACTAAGTCATGTGTCAGAATGTCAGGTCCAGTGACTTTTCTTTTTAAAATGAGTTTAAATCTACAGAAGTTTTGAACTGTATACCATTGGCCTAGGCTTGTCTCTATGAAGCAATAGAATTGTCCTAATGTGAAAGTATGTTCGGATATTAGATATGTAGCCAATTTTAAGGACAATTTGCACGGTTTGTGGCTCATGCACAAACATTAAAAACATAAATAGAAACTATAGAAAGTAGATTGTCATTCTATTCTCTATTATCGATGTTATTGAGGAGTAATTTTTGTCTTCAGATTCCTTTTTCTACAGGTACTCCTCACTAACATCGATAATAGAGAATAGAACAAGAATTTAGCTAAAATCGAGTCCCAAGACCTTTCCAGTATCATAGTTCTTTTTCAATTTATACTTTCACTCTCTCAATTTTTTGACTAATGACTTAAGAGTCCACTTCCTAGCCTTTGGATGATCCAGTTCATATTATTCCTATATAGCATATAACAAGAATTTACCTAAAATAACAAATTGAAAATATTTGTTAATAGAACAAAGGAAAATTGACATCTTATTACAGATGAAGAACGTATGCTCTATCCATCAGAATCAAGTAAGATTTTGTCCTGGGCTACAAGCTGAAACGGAAATGAGCTATAATAAAAAACATGACACTATCATTCAGCCAATATAGCTCATATAATAAAAGACGACAAATAAATGAAATATAAATAAACTTTCACGCTACATGATAATTAGAATATCACAAGGCATGAAACATATTATAAAATATACATGAATTACAGTGTCCTTCATAAAAAGATCAATAACACATTTAGGGCATGACCTACACAACAAATATTCTTACTTGTATAATTCTCTTAAATGAATAACAGAAGTTAACAATCGTCAGTGTCATGTATTCTACAAGGCCAACATTTTACATTTTAAAAGTTTGAAACGTTGAAGGTAAATCTAAAAAAATAGTTGAGAAGTTATCGATGGCAGTAATGTAAAATATCCAAGAAAAGAAGTCATGTGAGGTACTAAATTAAGTTATTAAAAAAAAAAAAAAAAAAAAAAAAATTGTGGCTCCCTGATATCGGCAGTTAGTAGCATAGAAATCCACTCAAATGTATGCATAGTAACTCTAATACCCTTGCACAATATGTATCTAAATGATATTTTTAATCTTGTTGACGATTTCAGCTACTCTTTGAAATATATTACAATTTAAATTACTTTGCAAGTAATTAGGACTTCACAATTTCTAATTTAAAAGATGAAAATGTGACATGCTCTGTTTACACAACACACACATGAATTAAATATGTTTGTGCTCTCTAGTCACGCTTTATTTTTCGTCCCCTCCTCTCCCTTTCAAGATTCGAAATTTTACTATATGAAAATTAGTTACATGTTCTTAAATGTGCGTGTCTCTCTAATATTTCAGAGTGCAATCATTTTCCTTGGATCCGTATAAATATTTGCACAAGCTGTAGATAACATTTAACACAACCTGACCCAAAACAAGATTCAAATTTAACTTTTAAGAAGCAAAAGGATATGATTTGTTTAGTAGAATGCATGGCTGGAATAAACAGGAAGCTTACATCAGTGGCATCTATTCTCAAATATCATAGTTTCAAATAAAAATAAATTCGAAAGTAAATAACAACAGAGCCTTTACACTAAACTGGTAAAGATTTATAGTTTATGCACTCTTTAGACACAAAAGTACAGAAACTATCCATTCAAAACTCAAATTATGTACCCCAAAATTTTCATGTAATGCAGTTGATAATTAAAACAGATCTATTCGCTGTCGAGGTAGATTGTTGTAGAGACATATAGTTGCCACTGTAGATCAGAATCATGGGGTTTGATACATTCTCAACGAGGCTCCGTATTTTTTTCATGCTGATCAACAAATTATAATATGGAGCAGCTCAAGCATATACCTTATCCTACTTAGATATGTTTGTAAAGTAGACAATTTTTCTTCAAAATAGACACCAGTGGCGGAACCATATGTTGGCTGGGTTGGGTTACAACCTGCCCCATTTTTTTATATATTGTCTTAGATTTTTTTTTTTAAATTTTTTTTGGCAATTTATTCTTAGTTTCATCTTTGATTTAGTGAAGAATATTGTTTTATTCTTTTGAGAAATTCATATATTGTACAAGCATATGTTATAAAAGATTGCAGCCTACTTCAAAATTTATTCCTGGTTATGCTCCTGATAGACACCCCCGGGCTCCTCTTTAAAACCTACTCATAAAGTGGAGGGAAGAGATCAATCTCGAACTGCGAAAATGAATCCAATTATTTTGAAAGAAATTGAATGAGGGGAACAAGTAAATTCCAATAATTATTTCGAAATACTACACCTGTTCCCTTGTTCTCACCTACATGAAGGGTAAACAGAGATGTGCACTGTCGTCAAAGGAACTCGTAAGAGCCACTTTGTTTGGTGAATAGGCCTTTGTGTAACCTGAACGCTAGGGGTGAACAAAATGACAACAAAAAAAGGGTTATTCGTATGTTTTGTATTGGGCGTATTAGCTATAGGATTTTATTTGAGAGATTCTTCATGTATTTTGCTTTTCAAATTATAGTGAATTCTGTTCCTTTTCCAGTCCTCTGTTGATGTAAGTTACTCTGCCGAATCATATAATTCGTTGATTTATTTTCTAAATATTGTATCTGTTCATACTTAAGGAGGAATCCACCACCACACCAAGGTTAGCGTTTCAGCGTCGAGTCAATCACAAAACAAAATAGTACGAATACAAATACAAAGAGAAAAAACAAGAATAAATAATTTAATGAGGTTCAGTAACTTGCGTACATCCTCAGGACAGAAGGGAAAAGATTTTATTTAACCAACAAAGTCGCAAGGGTTACAAATTGATTCGAAGATTCAAATTAGAGAAACTACACGCTAGGTCGTAGAATTCTCTCAATCAAACAAACCTAGAACTCTTAATACAAATCACATCTCTCAAGGTTCCAGATTTAATTTGGATGCAGAGGCCTTCCTTGAATAGCCACAAGAACAACCAATAGAAGGAAACTCAAATTTGAATTGAAATCTGCTTCAAAACAAAAACTCAAATTTGAATTGAAATCTGCTTCAAAACAAAAACCTGAAACTAACTCAGAATAGTCAGAACCTGAGTTGCGGTCGACCAGCGGGTCGATCGCTAGCACAAATTGTTCTTGGCTGCACTAGGGTCAGTCAACGGGCGGTCGACCGACTGTAGTCGTTCCTGTTTCACACTTTGTGCTGGTCGACTGGGCGGTCGACCGACTGTAGTCGTTCATGTTTCACACTTTGTGCTGGTCGATTGGGCGGTCGATCGCCCAGTTTCCTTCTGTTCGGCATGTACCTTCGTGCACGTCAGTGGACCGATGCTTCCTATCAAGCTTTTTATCATCTTCTTCTCTCCCACACAAAAATAATATCTGACTACGGGGACTTAAAACTATTTGTTGAAAGAAGATGTTTTCTGAAAAGATTCTGATCAAAGTGGTTGAAATTTATTTTACCTTAGATAGGTACAAAACGTTATTGTTCATCACAAGATAGAAACAGGAATTATCATTATTAAGACCAAATAAACAGCCTGATAACTCATTAATTACCATCCCAACCATACGCTAGTACAGTACACCAACAGTAGTTGCTGATTTATACACATCAGCTAGCTATCTACTTCAATTCAAATTTTCCCGCCATGGTCCTGCACCCAGGCCAACGCCTTCTCGAACTGGGCCCACCTCTGCTCCACCGTCCCGCTGAACCCGACCGACATCCTGACGAGCCCCGGGGATATCCCGGCGAGCTCCTTGTCCCGGGCGCTCATCTCGCTGCTGGTGCTGCTCCCGGAGCACGACATGAGGGTCTCGTAGTATCCCAGGGACACGGCCATGAGGCCGAACTGGGTGGAGTTCTGGAGGTGGTTCATGAGGCGGTTGGCTCTCTCTTCGGTGCCCATGTCGAGGCAGAGCATGCCGCCGTACCCGTACCCGGGGTTGGCGATGGAGGCGAGGAGGGCGTGGTTTGGGTGGTCGTCGAGGCCCGGGTAGATGACCTTGAGGCCCATCTTCCGCATGCGGGTGGCGTAGGTGAGGGCGCGGTGGCAGTGCTCCTTCATGCGGAGGGAGAGGTGGGGGAGCCGCTCCGAGATCTCGAACGCAATTTTGGCGTTCATCGTTGGGCCGAGGAGCATCAGGGCGCCGTGCTGCAGGTCCATCATCGAGTTCAGCAGGCTCGCAGGCCCGCAGATTGCTCCTGTAATATTATTACTCATGATTACAACTAGAACTAGAACTAAAACAAAGATTCATGCTTTATTTTCTAACTAAAGCAAGAGGTCATCAATCTACATCTTTGCTTGTCTATCCTAAATTCAAAGAATAATATTTGGTCACATGTGAGCAAACCAAATAAAATAATGAACTAATATAGAGTTTTTCATATACATACCTCTCAAATCTTTTAAAATTAAACATTTATCCACAAATCACGTGAATTGTTAACGTATCCTTCAAATCATATCGAACCAACCTGAGTTGCCTCTTTTTAGTTGAAAGGAATCCAGAGAGAATATCCTCTCTTTTACAGTTAAGTCTTATTAAAACTTTCAAAAATCCAAACATTACCCCCTTTTTATCTTCTTTTCTCCTCTTTTTGTGTTGCTTCTTCATCAAATCCATCAGACCAAAATCCAAAATGAATGGTTGTATTCTTGGTGTTAGCTAAGAGAAGAAGAAGCACATAAACAAGAAAAAGAAATTGAAGAAAAAGGGAAAAAGAAAAAAAGAGGAAAAAAGAAGAAAAAAAGAAAATGAGAAGAATGAGTCAAGGGTTTGTTAGTAATCTTCTCTCTAAAAGAGTTAAAATCTGATAGTTTGAAAGTCATAATTTGATTTGATGATTAGAGGGATAAAATTTTAAATATAAAAGATTTGAGTGGGACATATCAAGAAAACCTGTTCAATTGAAACCATAAAGATAACATCTAGTAGTATCCTATTAGGATATAATAAATTAAAAAAAAAAAGGAATCAAGTACAAAGATTCTCCAGCACGTGAGCGCAAATGGCGTTTTCCTCACGTGTCGTGTGGAGTCCCATCCAAACGTTTGTGGACAAGAAACAAAGTAGTGGGCGAGACTCGTGTCCCTCGCCCAGAGCAGAGTGCTGTCAGTTGTTCAAATCAATACACGAGAAAATGGGGAAAGTGGTATCACAAGCTTTTTGTTCCACCAATATTTGTTTTGTCCTGGCGCGAGGGTAGATGCGCTTTTAGCCTAATCTAATCCCCTCTCTCTCAAAAGCTATCTCAAGTCTTTTTTTACTTCATCCTAATGATAAAAAAAAATATCTGTTATATTTGAAAGGAGAGGATTTGAGAGGAGAAAAGTAAATTCAAACAGAAGGTTAGTTTTGAAGAAAATCTGTTATTGTGTTAGCTTTGCATCCAAAGCTCTCGGAATCTCACTATTCCCCGTCCTTGCTTAAAAGAGCCAGACTTCAGTAACTATTGGTGCATACATGATAAATTATTATTGATAGGTTTTTATGATTACTTTAGATCCCATGAAATCTAATAACCTTGATGGACCACTTTGGTACTAGCCAGTATTTTTGCAGGTAAAATCCTTCAATCTTCTTTTTTTATTTTTTTGTATTTTTGTGAATATAAACCAAAGCTTGATGTAAGTGAGATTTGATGTTTAAATTTTTTATCCACTTCAAAAAGATTTTAGCATTATGCTCCCCTTCGATCTAATCTAATGAGACTATAATGTGTATTAGTAACACGAGATGAGTAATGTAATCTTTCCCATGTGGCTTTCTCCTGTTCGTATGACTGCTCCTGATTACTTGTTGGTTACAAATCAGCTCAGCAGTCAAATTTAAATAATAATTTTTTTACTACTCTTTTATATCATATTATATTGTTATTTTATAAATTATGGTCCATATCTTCATGAATTGTTGCTTCTCTCTTCATTAATTACAGTATTACTCATAAAAATAAAATTGAGGGGGCAGGCAAGAAATGAAGAAACGTACCTGCGATGACGTCAGCACCACCGCTGATGTACTTTGAGACGCTGTGCACCACCACGTCGGCCCCCAGCCTCGCCGGCGAGACCACCATGGGCGTAAACGTGTTGTCGACCACGAGCATGACCCCCTTCTCCTTGGCCACCCTGCTCAGCCCCGGCACGTCGGCCACCGCCAGCGTCGGGTTCGACATCGTCTCCACGTACAGCACCTTCGTCTCCCCCTCCCTGATCGCCGCCCTCACCGCCTCCATGTCCCCCGCGTCCACGAACGTCGCCGTTATCCCGCACGCCCGCGGCAAGAAGTGGGCCAGCAGCGCGTGGGTCCCGCCGTACAGGCACCTCGACGCCACCACGTGGCCCCCGGCCCCGCACAGCTGCAGCAGCACGGTGGATATGGCCGACATGCCGCTGGCCGTGCAGTACGCGGCCTCGGTCCCCTCGAGCGCCGCCATCTGGCGGCCGAGGTTGAGCACGGTGGGGTTGAAGTGGCGGCTGTAGATGAAGAAGTCGCTCTCGGGGCCCAGCTCGCCGGAGAACAAGCGCCGCATCGTGTCGGGCTCCATCACCGTGAACGTCGCCGACGCCTCGATGGACATGTTCACCCCCCCGTGCTCCCCGAACTCGTGCCGCGCGCTCGCCAGCGCCTGGGCCGGGTCCGACACGGCGCCCGTGGGCTTCTTCGACGCCATCATCTTCCAGTTGTCCCTTGGGTCGTCTTCGTCCATGTCCTTTGAGGCTCGTTTCTTGGGGTTCGGATTGGGGATGGTGAGAGATTGCATGGTCTCTGCCATTGACGATGATGTGGTGGTGATGATATTAGTCTCTCTTGGATCTCTCTCTCTCTCTCCCTCTCCCTCTCCTGTGGAAAAGGAGAAGGAAAGGGGGGCTATTTATAGAAGATAATGAGATTTTATTAGCTATCAATTAGAGTTTATTAGCTGTTAACGCGCTCTTATAGCATGTGTGTGACGCTCGCACAGATGAACCGAACCCGTCATGCGAACATGAGAGGGCCACGTGAGAAAGATTACATTAGTCATCTCGTGTTAGTAATACAGAGTAACTTAATAAATAAATAAATAAAATTAAATAGCCGTCAATTAGTGTTTTTTTTATTTGGGTTTGGGTTGAATGACTAGGATTGGACCGTACAATGAATCGGGTCGGATTATGGAGAGTGAAAGAAGAGAATGTAAGTAGGAATGTATCTAGGCGTTTTATCAGTGAATGTTAAAGGAATCTATTTGATCCATGTATGCAACGGCTGCTGCTATTTTGGACCGAGAGAGAGGAGTTCTTGGAGAATTGGGATTCAATGACCTGACGCAGATTTTCAACAACTCTTGGTTAATTTTGTCAAAGTCTGACTCGTAAATGTACACAGTATGTCTATCAAAAGATTCAGAAAATCACGGGATGGATTGGTACAAGCCCGTGTGAGTTCTGATTGCAGTTCCGGAGTTTTGTTTTTGAGTTTATAATAAGAAATTGAAGGGAAATTTTTGTTTTTTTTGAAAATAAGAAACTTATCACATTGTCACTCTTATAATCAAACTCATATATATATCTTTATAAATTTATAATACATGAATTGTATGTGTTTCAGTCTTTTGCCCACCATGAGAACTATCTAATTTAATGGAATTCGAGAAAAAATATTTCCCAATGCACGAGGTCGTGCTTGAGATTGAAGGTTTTGCCTTCAGAATTAGTTTCAAACTCACAGACGAGATGGGTTCAAATTCGATTAATCATTGAATGCGTCGAGACCTCCATAAAGAGACGATGTTGTGCGAGGTGCAATAGATTATTAATTCACAAACCAAAAAAGCCTCCATGAAGAATCACCAATCATTGCTCTGTGTGTCAAGATCTCCATAAAGAATCACTAATTATATTTTAGTGCGTCTAGATTTATCAAGCCCCAACTCATGCCTTATTGTTGTTGTGTTCGCGCTACACTCAATATTTCTGCTCATTGTTTTGCTGTAACTGTACGTTTCAGCTAATTCTTTTAATACTCCTTGACCTTTTATGTTTATCTCAAGAACCCTCCCTCAATTTGAGAAAATTTAAAACACCACCTTCCAAGTGTCTGTTTCATAGGTAATCTCATCCCAAAAACTACCCTGAATTAGAACTATTGAAAAGTTAAGTGCTACCAGAGCAGGAATGGCTATCGTCTCGTTAGCTAACGAATCCGTTACGAGACTGGTTGAACTCGTCTCGTAAACGAATCCAAACGAGACAAATCAAGTAATCAAATGAATCGGGTCTCTTGACCCGATTCGTTACCCCGATTCGCCGAGATAGTAATTTTATTATTATTTTATTTTTAAAAATTTCAAATTTACCCACAACTACTATTTTTTGAGCTATTGAGGGTTAAAAAAAAAATTTAAAGAAAATAAAATACGGGTCTAAAACTAATTTTCTCCTTTCACAAATATAATATGGGACTTTTTTTTAAAAAAAAGAGGAGGGGTTGGAGAAAATTTTTCCCGACCTAATTCGTCCCGTGATTCGTCACAGGATGAATCTGGCCCGTCCCGTTTATGCGGGACGGGTCAATTCGGGTTTACCCACCCCTAAATGGTGCGGGTCCGAATTGACCCACAACCCGCCCTGTGCCACTCAAACGGGTCGCACAGAGCAGGGCGGATCAAAGCGGGTCGACCCGCCCCATTAGCCATCCCTACACCAGAAAAATATCACACATAAACTTCTAGCACTAAAAGTATGTTGAGAAAGTAAAATTGAATTTCTTGAAGAAAAAGCAGAGCCCACGTCGCCATCGGATAGAGACATAAAAAATTAAATCAGCTACTCTCAAAATTAAATCAATTACTCCCCGTACTAGAATCATATAAACTTAAAACCTTGCCAAGCTCCTAAAACGTTTTCTACCAAGGGAAGCAGTGTTCATCAATCCACATCAGCATGTGACCAGAGAAATGATCCTCCTCTCCCCCCACCAACCAAGGGGACCAAGATGAGAGGACACGTCAGTGGACCAAGGGATGCCTTCAACTGGACAAAACAAGCCACAAGCGCTTGTGGAAAATTGTAGCGATCTCACCAGCAGGGGATTCCACACCAGCGTTCATCCTTTTCCTTCCGTAGGGGAAGAACGGATAGCGACGGTGACTCATCTTCTTCTTGGACTTCTTGCAAGAGATAGGAAGCAGAATATTCGCACATCACGTTGCTCCCGTCTCTCTGGAGATAATTATGCTCGAAGCGAGGACTGACCATAATTATTCAAGGTAGAGCTCAAGTTTTATTCATGAATACCAAGTCCCTGGATCAAAGGGCATTGTATCTTTCACTCTCCCATCATGAACTCAATTATTGCTTGTGATGCATGGGGAATCTTGCCGTGCTGCTACTGCATGATTTGTCCATAAATTAGCTATTAAAGATCTGACAGTCCCACACCTGATATGGAGTGATTGACAAGTTCAAACTTTCACATGATAAGCGATTGGATTCTCTGTAAGCAAGGTCGAGCAGTGCATGATTTGTGCATAAATTAGCTATTAAAGATTTGATAGTCCCACACATGAAATGGAGCGATCGATAAGTTTCAAACTTCGCATGATAAGCATGCGGATCCTCTTCAAGCAAGGTCGAGTATGATCCTCACAGAGTGTGAAGATCAAAATTATTCTTGTATTCTACAGATAATCTCGGCAAAAGGCTGAAGTTATAATCTATGCACCCAAAGAACACTCTTCACTTGAAATTGAAAATTGAAGGACATCACCATCCCAAAGGCTTGTCACGGCAATGTGATAAATCTCATTTCCATATTAAAATAACCTTCAAGATTAATAATGTCACAATGTACCAATTTGACAAGAATATCACAAACATTTCCTCTTCATCACATGGAAAGTGACTGGAATAGGCAACACCAACGTGACAGTTCCAGCCTTGTCATCAAAACCTGATAATGGCCCCAAATATTCATTTCCTGATAGGAAGATACCGAATTTAGCCACCCCTAAAACATCTACCAAAGTCATTCCAAACCTGCTGCTTTCAAGACAGACATGGCACTAACCTTCTCCCTCAAAGAAGAATTCTTGTCTCATGCATCAATCTTTACCCATCCAAACCCCATGAGACGAGCAAGAGATCCCACACATTACATTGAAGATCAAGATAGCATGCAGCCCGTCCGCTCATCTTTTATGTATGGAGATGAGTAAAGGATCATGCAGGTATAGAAGAAATCGATAGTCTGTCGAATTGTGTCATCACAACCAAGTTGAATGGGGGAGAGAAAAAAAAAACCCATCAAAATAGAACAGGTCACAACAACTATCTCAAATGAGATTAGAGACTACATAGCATGAAAATAGATTTGGAGTTTCATTGTCACGATGATGATGATGCTACCACAAGAAAGGAGGAGGAAACCAAGGAAGATGAAAATTCTAACAAGAGTCATATCTTTTAAGATAAAGATCGATGCGTAGCTGCAAGAAGACAATGCCATCCCACAAAGAATTTGTAAAAAGTGGCAGAACTGGCTGGATATAAAGGAGAAGATGTTAAGAAGTACACAACAATGAAGTTAAAATTTGTTCTCACAGTTTTAGTAAATTCCCAATAAAGATTGGATATTTAGATTCTGGTTGTTCTCCTAATGCATGCTCTAGATTATGATTGTACTTCCCATATTTGTTTGACTCTGCTAAAAAGATTGTTCAATTAAGTTATGTCTCTTTCAACGGAATCATCACTAAGACTGGGAAAGAAATAGTTTTTGAGGGATAGTGGAGATAATCTATGTCGATAATCTGTCGTAGTGGAGCTAATCTTTCACTAATCTATGTCGATAATCTATGTCGTAATTCATCAAGAAGACATGTCATAGTGCGAAGTATGAAAGACTGCGAAAGAAATAGTTTTTGAGGGATAATGGAGATAGTATCCCACTCATTATGCTGAGAATATGGAAGAGAGGAACTAAATCGTCACAGCCCATATATTGTGCATAATCAATGTTTTAACTGTTTTACACCATGTCTATCAGAATGCATCAAAAACTTCAAATTCATCAAAAACTACAAGTTGTTCAAAACAGGTTCTAAACATTTCTCTCTAAAAAAAGAAAAGGTTTTAAGCACCTTAAGATAATCTAACTCGGGTCTTTAAACCTTGGAAACCTTTTTATGATGGTTTTGGGGCCATAATGATTAATCCTAAAATAAAAAACTGTGGACAAGGCTTTGATACCCAGAGACCTACGCTATGGAACAAATAACAGATGGGCGATAATGGATGAGCAAGCCTCATTCCAACTCTATTTCACAAAGATTCTGCTTGGTGTTTCAGAGCTAATATGACTATTCCCACAAAAGGGCATAAAACAGCCAAATTGAATAGGTGAGATGACTATTCAGGTTTCATGGCTGAAGACGAGACTGTGCAAGCTACAGTGTGGTACAGTACTTCATAGCTCCTCGGTGCAATACTTCACTATAGCATGTGAATACAAATGTGCCTTGAGCTATCAGTTTATTCTGGTTTTGGTGGAATACAACTTTTAAAGATTTTGTTTAACAAGATTCAGTTGGGATGTGCTTAATATCCTGCCGGAGATAATAAGACAGATCAGATTTGATAGGGTTAAGTTTCTCCAGGACTCTGGTACCATCTAAATCTACTTAAGGTTAGCTGGTTAACATAAACCTGCTTGTATTCTAACAGATAAAGGCAGATAAGATTTAGTAAGGATAGCTTCGTGTTGGTGTCGGTCAGTTTTTTTCGATGAATTAGTTTTTATTTATGCCTTTTGTTTATTAAGTTAATTTATTTCTTAAAACTTAATGTTCCCTTTTTCCGATTTTCCATACTAATCAGTCTAATGCTCAATACACACACAGTGACACCTGGAAAGACATTTTGACTTCTCTAGAGGCGGACAAACCCTGTGATTAAAAGGTTAACAAACTCTTTTTTTTTAAATAATTAGTTCCTAATCTCATATCCCCCACAACCAACAAAAACAAAAAACAAAAAACAAAAACACAGCAAAGTCCTATTGCTGAAGATAAACGGTGGACACCTGGAAAGACTTTTTACTTCTCAAGAGGTGGACATACCCAGTGACTATAAAATTAAAAGGTTAACTCACTCATTTTTTAAACATAGGCTTTTGACCAACCACCCAAAAAAAAAAAAAAAAAAACCCCATCGCAAACCATCACCAGTGAGTTGCTCCTCAGTGATGTCTTTGTCTGCTCAACTACTGACAAAGATGAGTTGCCAGGAACTTTCATAACTCACTGAATAATTGGAACAGAGAAACAGTGTAAGCAAAAACTACAGGTTGCAAAAAGAATTTGTTTCAACATATCTAAAAATCTAAGGACTTACTAATGTACTCATATAAAATGGACATAGCTTTATGAACTTATGAAACTCTGAAAGCAAAAACACAAAAGCCCAAAAGCAGTTTTGGTTCACACAAGTATAAAGCCAGACAATTCCTATTACATAAAACTCTTATAATATACCAAATGTTATGAACTTGTAGAAACATCAAAACTATAAACGCAAAAACCAAAAGTTACCCAAAAAAGCAATGATTCAAACTGGTCTAAAAGGATGCAGGAGCAAAAATGATAATAATAAAAAGAAGAAGAAAACAATAGGTTAGCTGCACGTCCTTAATTCTCAAGCTACATGTAAATGACCATCAGAAACCCAAATGACAAAATTAAATGCAACTTAGATTCTGGAAACTGCAAAGCTGTGCCTCAAATCATTTATCACCACCAACTTGAAGAACATTATATCATAAATTTTTTATAAAACAGACTATAGATTTTACCGCTAACATAAGTACATCAAAAACTTGCACTCGGTATAGAAACATATTTCGGCAATCCAACAATGTCAACTTACAGACCAGGATAAGAAAATTCCTCAGAACTCCTTTTGCTAGATCCAGAAGACTATTTACTGCAAGCCAAATTATCAACATAACATGGTAAATCACATTCCAGATAAACAATATATATCTGATAAAAAATGAGAAACATCATATAAAGATAAGAGCACAAACCAGAAGCATGTTTCTCCCTTCACAGATAAAAATTCAACAAGCGCATAAAATGGTTGCGTTCCAAATCAATATGTTGTTTCTTAAAGACCTAATCATCATTTTCAATAAAGTGAGATCCTCATACATAATGCGACGCCCCAAGCGAGAACTTTAACGTGATAAAACCAAGAGGCATTCTCATACATAATGTAACACACCAAGCGAGAACTTCCAGAGGGTCACCCATCCTGAAATTACTCTCGTCCAAGCATGCTTAACTATAGAGTTTTCCAAGATTCCTCCCTAAAGCTGCCAGTTGTATTCGAGATGATAGTTGTGATTAATTCTCGAGTTTATAGAAACACCATTACATATCGGAGACTTACCCAAATTTATATCTCATGTGGGATTATTCACTTGGAGTATGAGATACTCCCCCAGGCGTATGGTGTTCTTGTCATACTATACTTCATCGCGTAATGTGAGATTCAAGAGGTGACCCCATGGGATTTAGAGTGGCTCCCACATATTCAAGAGATAGCTTTGACACTTCGTTAACACTTGGCCCCATGAAACACTTACTTCCGCACACTTATTGGAGCATTATCTCAGTGTGTTTGCCCGAACTAAATCATATGTCTGAAGTAAAGGAGCAACAATGCATACTTACTGCGATGCTAATCAACCAATACAAGCGGAGTATTTCTATGTTTTGAATCAAGTTGTCAGCAACATACATCTCGTTACTGTATGTTTGGTTTATCCATTAATTAACGACAACCAACACAGATGCCTTTGGGTGTATGTTTAGTGCAACTGCAAGTCTCTATTGCAACCTCATTGCAGTTAATTAGTTCTCATATTCAGAAATTTTGCAGACAAAATGAGCTCAGCGGGAGTGATATGTTGATGTGAAACGTGTATACGTCTGTATAAAAATCAACAATAAAACACTCTATCACGCTTCACAAACAAAAAACGATCGTGACAGGACAACTTAAAACTAATAATGCAGAGATGAATATAAACAAAAATATGCATAGGCAAATCTAATTTAATCGAGAATCAATTAGATTATATATTACGCGACAAAGATTCTACGATCAATATCAAATCTTCTGAATTAAAAAAAGCAGAATCAAATGATCTCACTTTTGATGAACAACGGTTAAATCGATAAAATATCAGATATTAATTATCAGACTTGAAATAACTAATATGAATTAAAAAACACATAACTACTAAGAATCACGTGAGATATTAGTGACCTGCAGTGAATTCCGGTGCGTAGATCTCGTTGTCATGAACACAACGGCTCAAAGATCACCTGAATCAGAGTCCGGAAGTGAAAGTTACAGACTGAAAATAAAGAGAGTGCACTAGCGAGTCTGTTTCCCTTCTGAACCCGTTATTGTTCACGCGGGTCGGATTTACTGTAATAGGCGGACCCAGTTTCTGTAGCTTGTGGATCCAGGTTTTGCAGCTTCGCGGGTTTGAAACTTAAACATGTTCTCTTCTTTGTTTGTTGATCGGGTGCAGGAGCTATTTGTCGGGTTCGGGTTGAAGCGGGTTAGAGTTAAGGTTTTGGGTGGAGTAGGTTTGAGTGGGGAAGAGAGATGAACAATACGTTTTTGAGTTTTGGGTTTGATTTTCGTGGGGATTTTGTGGAGAATTTAAACAATTTATTTTTCTGAGATCTTTGTGAAGAATTGAAGAACAAGAATTGGGATTAAAGATCGAAGATAAGAACTAAGGTTTGAAAGAGGAGAGTAGATAAGAAAGAAAATTAACTAGGATTTCACACTCTAATTAGAATTTCTTTAAGGTCTTCACGCAGAGAATTATAGAAAGATCACAAACTCACAACTTTGAGAAAAATTTCATCATAATTCATTGCAAAATATTGTTTGATACAAGAGGTCTTTTATAGTCTTTACAAATGTGAATACACTAAAATTCCTAACCAAAGTTATAGAAACTAAAAAAAAATTCCCAATAATAGTTAGATTACAACTACCAAAAAGAAACCAAAAATAAAGAAACTCAAAATAAAAAAACTAGAAAATAAAATTCTACAGCTACTGAGAATCTGAAACAATGCGTCTTCTCCATCGGTGATAACACGCGCCATGCACGTGGCTTGATATCTGCATCACTCTCCGTGTTGGAAAGAACCCAACTCTGTAGAATTAGAAGTGTGAGTGCTTCTTACTGCTTCAAAATTTCATTATCAATTTTCGACACTTAACTTCGGTCTAGCCATGTATCATCAATTGATACTTTATTTATCTAACAAATCAGATATTTCAAATCCCACTATCTTGGGTGGTGATAATTTTATCATCTAAAAATTTATTACTTGACACGTATATGATAAAATATCTAGTAGTGATGAACGGAAGGGGCGCTCGAAAATTATCACGTGTGAAAATACTCACAAACTCGCATAATTTTGAGACAAAATTCATTGCATAATATTGTTTGATACAATAAACCTTTTATAACCGTTACAAAATTTGTATACAACTAAAACTAAGACTCCTAATTAAAATAGAATTTACAACTCCAAATTTTAAAAACTAAAAAATTCCCAATCACAGTAAGATTACAACTACCAAAAAGAAACCAAAAATAAACTCAAAATAAAAACTAGAAAATAAAATTCTACATCTACCAAGAATCTGGAACTAAGCGTCTTCTCCATCGGTGTTATACACGACATGTTCGTCGCTTGATGTCCGAATTATATGGGCATCCCTTTCTCACCAAGTTCCCAATCACGGTTCAAAGTCATGGTCTCAGCCACTGACTCGTTGGGCACTGAGAAGGATCAATCGCGACGTCTCGGATCACTCGAGCGATATGCAGAACTACATAAAAAACTCAAAAAATTATGAAAAAAACACAACAAATCTTAAAAAATGTAGACATTAATATTCATGTATTACATGTTCAAAACATATCAACTAAACATAAAGCGAAAGCATAAATACAAGCGTCATCGATAAAAACATATCAAAATACATGCATCTAGTGATACTTGTTTCCCATAATAATTTACACTTTACAAGTTCTCTACTTCCACCAGCTGGGGGTACCATGTTCCCATCCAATATCGCGCTGCTTTGGAATCATTCTGAAATTAAAAAAATGATATATTAAATTAAATTAAAATTAACTAAATTAACTAGATTATATCTACTTAAATTAAATTTACTTTATATTATATTTACTAAACTAAAATTACTAAATTAGCTAACCTAACTAGATCACATATATTTAAAATAAATTAATTTTATATTTTATTTACTAAATTAATTAAACTTAAATTAACAACTATAATTAACTTAATTGACTATTAAATAGGGGGAGAGACAGAGATTAAAGAAAGATAGGGACTAAAGGAAGAGGGGAGAGAGAGGGAGAGAGACAGAGCTAGACAGAGCCAGAGGGAGAGGGAAAGTCATAGAGGGACAAAGTGAAAAAGGGCACGATCGGAGAGAGGGAGAGAGAGATACCTAAAGCCACGGTCGACAGCGAAAGCAAGTCGCGAAGAAAGAGAGGAAGCGACCTCGCTGCAGAGAGACTAGAAGAAAGATCGAGAGCAAGAGAAACACCTAAAGCCAAGGTCGACGGCGACAGCAAGTCGGCAAAGCAAGAGAGGAAGCGACCTCGCCGGCAAAGCAAGAGGCGAGCGGCGATGGGGGAGCACGAGCAAGGCGAAGGAAGAGAGGAAGATGAGGTATGAATCTCTTTTTAATTCCTTTTATCTCGTCGAGATCACAAGGTCACAGTAACCGACTAAGGGCTGACTCGGCCTCGACTCGATCGAATCGGCCAATTCAATCTGAATCGTATCGGGACTCGGCCGATTCGAGGCCGAGTTGGTCAAAAAAGCGAAGTCACTGTGGATTCGGGTGTTGGTCAAAAAAGCGAAGCCACTGTGGATTCGGGTCTCGATATCATCGCGGCGCCTGCCGAGTCATCTCCGACTCAGCCGATACTTTGAACCTTGTTTCCAATATCCACCATCCCATTAAGAATATCTAACAAACCTCTTATCAAGCTTCAAACCTCTTATCAAGATTCATTCGCTTTCCTTCCAACAAAGTGAAGTTAAAATCCAACTGCGCATCAGCATTTTTTTCAATGTCACTTGCACCCATAAACACTTAGGCGATTAACCTTCGATGTTCTTCCATTCGTTCATGTGGATACAAACTATTAGCAAACACGACCAATGCTTGGTTCAAAGTACCCAAAGCGAAGTTTTCAACAGTGTTCAAAAAACGCGTTACGTAACGCGTTATAACGCGTTACGTAACGTAACAGAGCCTTCAAGTTATGTAACAGCAGGAAATAACGCAATTGCATGTAACGAACATTTTTTTTAAAAAAAAACGCGTTACGTTATTAAAAAGACGTAAAGGGAATAACTTACGTTAAAAACAAATGTTGAAAAGCTATATATTTGCTCACGAGATCTTTTTTTAGACGAAACGATAGAAAAAGTCGGCGCAACGATTCTTGCCTTCGTTCTCTATGTGCAAGTCGAAACCCTAGAAAATATGCGAAACGCGATTTCTCCTCTGCAAAATCCTAGACGAAGCCTTCGCTCTCTTCGATCGTTGCCAGGATCGAGCAAGAGACTCACCGAGTACTCTTCGATCAGCTCAGCTCACCGCTACTTGAGAAGACAAGCCCTAATTGACGATGACCCCGATTCAACTCACTTTTGGCATCTACAAGCCCTAATCGACGACGAGGAGGTCAATCAGTGAGGCTGAGTTCACAACGAGGTTTGATTGTGGACGATGCTTCTTCGATGAGGCTTGATCAAGGACGACGCATGTCCGACGAGGCTTGATCGAGGAAGACGCATGTCTGACGAGGCTCTATTGAGATCGATTTGGCATCGGTGACCCAAACCATGTGACAAAGAGCTCAAGATTGATCAAAACTTGACGATGACGAGCAGATTTCGATGACAGTGAGTCCTTAAACTTGATATGTGCTCTGTTTAAACTTGATATGTGCTCTGTTTTCTTTTTTTATTTTTGATTTGCCTTTTCTCCAATCATGTGAGGATTTATATTGTTTTTTGGTTACTGTTGATTGTAGATTGGGTTGTTTTTTTTTTTTCCAGTCCAGTGGCTTTATAATGTTTAGTTTGTTATGTTGTTAGTGGATATAGTTAGTGATTGTTTTTGCACTGTGGTTATTGAACAAAGTTGAAAGTTTTAACAAAATTGTATTTTTAGTGATTTTTTCATGTTGGTTAGTGATTATTTTTACGCACACACACATATATATTTATTTATTTTTATTGTAAGTCTTAAATATAGTATATATATTTATTTTTATTAAATAAATATTAAATCACGTAACCTACGTTATGCGTTACGCTATAACTTATATTAACATAACAAAGGAAAAAAGTTATCGATACGTTATCGTTATTTTAAACATTGGTTTTCAAGATAATTCACCTGACGGCGCATCCAACACATTGGAGCTGCTACAAAACGAGAGATGTGTGGTACGTTTTTCTATAAAATTGAATGACATTAAGGTCATAGAAAATGTTATTCAATTTATAAAAGACCGATGAAGGTACCACAATCTGCAGAAACTCCCACCTGGCTCCATCCTCATTGATGACATTTGCAGCAACTCGAGTGAAATCTGCCTTAGAGATCCTCCAATGACGTCGACTCAAACCCCAAAAAAAAAAAACTCCCAAGTCTGAACCCCTCGCCGCCTCCTGCCGTGCATTGAGCTCCTCCCCCAAGTGTCCCGCCATCCAAATCCACATTGCAGGCTCCCTCTCGGCCTCGCCAAAATCCAGTCCGTCAGATAGCCAAAGCTCCAACATCCCTGGATAAGAGCTCCAACACTCGAGCATCAACAACAGCAGCAGCTCAAGCTCAGCTCAATAGCCTTTCTCAAATTCTTTCACAACTTTTTTTTTGGAAATTTGTGGGTGAATTTTGTTTGATGAAGTGGCTATGGTTGACATGGTGAATCTTTTTTTTTTGCTGAAAATTGCTGAAATGAAATCCGAGCAAATCATGTCGGGTTCGGATTTGCTGGGTTCGACCTGTCAACGTATAGGACAAGTGTGGGTCCATAATGCCACGGGTCAAATACGGGTCAATAGCAATCAGGTCAATCCCATTATGCCCTACCCCCCCCCCCCCCCCCCCCCCCCCCCTTTTGCCACCCCTTGATCCAATGTTGACCCTCGGGGGCTGTTTGGGCTCAAGGAAGGGGGCAGAAGTGATGAAGTGAGCTTTTTTTTCTTTTTAAAAAATGAGAATTTGTGTGCATCTTTTTCGGTATTTGGTTGGTAGTTGGGAAGTAGGAGTAAAAAATATATTGTGTTTTCTAGTACTTGGTTAGTAATGTGAAAGTGAAAGTAAAAATTTGACCACAAAGTTGACGGTAAAATAATATTAAAATAAAAATTAATTATAAAAATAAAAATTAAACTGTAATTAGAATGCAAGTGAGATTTACACAATTAATTGTTTTGAGCTACAACTTATTACAAATGAGATTTACGTGTCCACAAAATTAACTGTAACACCCTGAAAGTGAGAAAATGGTTGCGTAAAAAGGAAAAGAGAGAAGGAAAAAAGGATTTTTCTCATTTTTTTTCTTTTCCGGTATTTGGATGGATAGTGAAAGTGGGAAATGACACTTCCCACCTTCCTCACTTCCGCCCACTTTCTTGAATCCAAACAACCCCTTAGTGTAAGTGATCATGATAGGGAATGGCTAATCCTACGTTAATCACATAAATTACATTTGCCATATCAATATACCCACCAAAAACTGGTTTCTTCCTAAAGCCTAGTTTTTTCCCTTCTAATACTCACAATTTCCCCCATAGGGACCAGGTCATTAAGTTTTTCCAAACTGTCGAAACCATAAGCAAAGAACCCAGTAGAAAACAAAGAATAAGTGCACCGAAATCATGCAACTGTTACACTAAATTCACAGCAAACACACGAGACAACTATAAGCAAATTGTAAAAATTCTATAACCTTGTATAAGCCTTAATAAGAGATTGAAACTTTGGGCATACTGCAATCAACAAAACCGGTGCATGAAACAATACTCTTCTTATACTGTACGTAATGACTATGAACGCTTTCCCTTTTATGAGTGCGCATGTCTGGTTTTTTTTTGTGTGTGTGTGTGTGTGTGTGTGTGTGTGTGAGAGAGAGAGAGAGAGAGAGAGAGAGAGAGAGAGAGATTTTTGGTGGTTTGTTCAAGAAATGATCGCAATAATAAAAGCAGAAATTCAGAATTGAAAGAGACCAGAATGCACAATTAACTTCGGTGGCTGGTAATATCATTAAACAGAAAGAACAATAAACTGCTGGTGAGACTAGATTGAAAACTTTTACCTCGATTTATTCACAAGGTGCGCCAAAACAGATAAGCACACCACCACGGAACCTGAATCAACGGGCAAGTAGTTATGACAAAACACCACAATATAGTTTAAATGTTTACATAAAGCCTGCCAAATTAGAATATTGGAGACGCCAATTGAATTATGAGATTTGGCACACAAGACAACTTTAGAATTTAATGTTCCAATAAAGGAAAACTTTCAATTCTATACTCATTGAATAATGACCAGCTACCCATATTCCTGCCTCTTGCTACATTCTCTTGATGAAAACTTCGTAAACATAGATTATAAAGTCCATTAAGAGGTTTATTTTCTTTAAGGCCCTCCATATATTGGCAATATGGTGCTGCACAAATTATCCATGCCTCGGAAGCCAGCTACAGTATGCAAATTTACTTGTATGAAATATTACATTTGATTTAGATTTACCAATCAACTTAGTCAAGTTAATTTATTAATCACCAGTCACGTATCATTTATGAGAAGTGCTCTTTAGAAGCATTCCACTGGAAAACCCAATCATAAATCTCAGGAAAATGATATAATATAGAATTATTCCCTAAATTAGTTTTAAGACAATTCACAGCGGCAGAAAGTAAGCCAAAAGAGAGAGGTCAGTAGGAGATGAGCATTAACCAAATCTCATTGCAAGGACCAAAGTAAAGAGATTAACTCAAAGCAAAACACATGGTCAAAAAATAGTTACCAGCTTGTCCGTGTCTTGGAAAACCCTAGGTATGCTATGCAAATATGAACCCAAGAAAGATAGTGAGACTGGCAATACTTTTTACCCCATTCAGTAGTTTTAAAAGTTGAAACCCAAGAGTATTTCCGCACTATAATAATCAACCACCAGCACCAAAGTATACAACCAGCTCCCAACTTGAAGACACTGACAAATTCTGAACAAGGAAACTATGGAGAAAAGATCTCACTACATAGCCAATTAGCAGGCAAAAGAACACCATAACTCTCCCATCTAAGAAAACGTCAATAGGGCAGAAGATTTCTATTGATAATTGCATTGTTAGCTGCAGTGTTCTTAAGCCAAAGAGCAAAACCAGAAGAGTTCTAAACTACAAAACCCATCACTACAGCTTATCCAATATGTGAATATAATGTGATTCTGCATAGCGTTGGAGATAGGTATAGCCCCATTCTGCATGGCAACTCAAAAATATCAAAGAAATTAATCTCTATGAAGATCATAACTAATTTCCTCCAAATATTCTAATTGCTAAGCGTATAGAAATAAAAAAGTGGAAACCATGTCAGATATCTCATCACAACAGAAATCTATAACCACACAGTTGACGAAATACTCGAAAAGAGATCGACAATCTGCAAATACTAGTGACCTAAAGAAAAAAGACAAAAAAAAACCCTCAAAAACACACAACGTAACGTCAATGCTAGGTTTTACATAAAATAAGTGTCAAAGATATCAAAAGATTCAAGGCTGAAATTTCCCTTGAGTACAAAATGGATTATCAAAACTATCTGCTAAAGAATAAGGTCATTTTTTTAAAAAAGATTTTCGATGATAAGAATTACCACTCCTAAGGCAATTTCAAACATCAATATCATCATTGTAGTCATTGTCATCATTTAAGCGTCTTCTTATCAACATAGGCTCATTCTACTATCCATGAAAGATTTGACAAGTTGTACGACAAATTGTTGACTTAACCCTCTCTTTGCAGCTTTGGTCACTGATATTATGAACAAGAGAATGGCTTAGCATAATCCTAAAAGACCAGTGGTATCCTCCAAATTTTCTCAGACTAGGGTTAAGGTCTAGAAGAAGGGAACACATGTACGAGGAGTTGCGTTCAATTCTGAGGCATATACATAAAGCTAAGAGCCACAGAAACACAATCCACATATGGTTCAAACATTTACTTTTATCAGTCAGGGAGGCTTTTCTTTACTCCACATAGAGGTCATTGAACAACTAGAGGTACTTTAGTGAAGTCAACAACCTAGGTATGAAACTGCAATAACATGAATATAGAAGTCCTCCATTTTGGGTCACTTGAAGATGAATACACCACAAACTACAACATCAGAAACAGCTTTTGAGTGAAACAGGTATGGAGCAATATTGTCCTTTCAACATATAGAAAGTAGGATATGTAAAACATGAACCGAATATAACTAAATATATTATAAAATTCACATAAGAAATCCAATAGCAGACATCAATTAACTGGACGCTTCATATTTTGGTCTTCTGTGTGAGGCACTAAGACGCATGGACACTTTACGGACACAACAATGACAATATCAAGCCATCATACCAGATGACATCACCTTTCTACTTCAATATCAATCGTTTATAAATGTCTTTGAGTCACATTCATGTAAAGGTAAGCGCAAATCAATTCCACAGTACATGGATATGAACTGATTAACTATGTTGATATTTAGTGCATCCGGATGTCGGTGTATCTATAAGACATAACCATGCCACATGCGTCAAATTTTGGAACTTGAAAATCCCCTGTCAAACACTACAGGGCTCATCAACATTCAACATCCGTGTCCCCTTGTCCATAAATACTAGAATGCTTTGAATAGAATTCCAATATGGCCAATACAATGGGCGAGAACACTCATCAAGATTCATAAATCAGGACATAATAAATATCTAGCATTTTTACCTCAGTGAGATCTTAGTTGTAAAAATTTTGCACTAATACAATAAAATTCTGTGGTCATCTTAAATAATATAACGAGTAGTGGGATAAAGAAGTCTTAACCACCATAAGGTTTTCAGCAAAAGGCTTTAAGTGGCACACAGAAATGATGTCTAACAAATCAAATTTATCTTCTTTACACTTCTTTTCCAACAGAAGGTGAGTCTCTCCAACATCATCCTAAAGATTAAGTTCACTATGGACGCTGTGATGTGCCTTGAACTTGTGATCTTCCCGTTCACATCCCTTACCAACTCTCCCCAAATTCCTTCTCTCCTTTTCACAGGTTACATGCATCTCTCATCTATAAGTTCTTGCCAGTAACATGTGAATATGCCTTCTTTTGCAGTTCTCCACAAGGAACATGGAAAATTAGGTTCTGAGCACCAAAAACTGCATATCCTTCCATTACTATCGGAAAACTACAGGGTCAAAGTCCAAAGATGATTAAGCCAGGTATACTACTAACATTATACGCATATTTGTCAACTAGGATATGAATGAAAACATGTCATGCTCTGTGCTAGGCTGAGAATGAATATTACAATGCTAGATGACAATCAATCAAAACTAAAACATCTGAAACTCATGGAGTACCATCAAGTCAAACTTAAGCTACTTAATTAATGCGCAAAATGACAAGAAACAACAATTCCCAAAATTCTCAAAACTTGCTACTGTCATTATTGTACATAATAGACAATACACAAAAAAGATTACTTTTCAAAAGGGAGAATGTTTCATGGGTCCCCCCCCAACCCCCCCCCCCCCCCCGGGGTGGGGGGGGGTGGGGGGTGGGGTGTATTCTCCTATATTGCATGATTACCTGAGGGAAGGGTCATTTCACCTATAAGCACTTTTACTTCTTCACCTCCTCGTACTCTGCCTCTGGGGTCTGATCACCACCCTGAGACCCCCAGAAGCAGATCCACCGGAGCCTCCAGCCATATGCTGCCCAATCTTTGACACTGCCTTGTTTGCCGCGTCAATCTTTGCCTTTATTCTATCAATTTCATCTCCTGTCATTTCTTTGCGTAGATCTTCCACTGCAGTCTCTATCTCTGAGGCGACCTCGGCTGGGATCTTATCTCTATACTCACGCAAACTTTGCTCTACACTGTAAATTGTGGTGTCTGCACTGTTCTTGACATCAATAAGAGCTTTCCTCTCTTCATCCTTTTGTTTATGCAGCTCAGCCTCCTTGACCATCTTCTCAATCTCATCCTCGGAAAGACCTCCAGAAGACCGAATAGTGATCTGTTGCTCCTTGCCGGTTGCCTTGTCCTTGGCCGAGACCGTCACAATACCATTGGCATCAATATCAAACGTGACCTCAATTTGAGGTAGCCCTCTGGGTGCTGGGGGGATGCCCACAAGCTCAAACTCCCCCAGGAGTTTGTTGTCTGCTGCCATTTCACGCTCACCTTGTAGCACGCGAACACCCACTTGTGTCTGGTTGTCAGCTGCAGTGGAGAACACCTAAATTGTCCACCAAATAAAAATATAAATTATGTGATATATTGATAGATCAGTTAAGAGAGACGCATATATTTATGTTACACAAGGAAATGCAGTGAAGATGAATGACAACAAAGCCTTAATCCATTTCTATAGGGTAACAATTTCCAGTGATGCCTGAAGAAATCTAAAAATCAATTTGTATATTCAATAGCATAATAATGTGCTTTGGGTGCTTAAGCTTTTTTTTTTCCCCTTTCTTTTTCTCATGGTTTTGTGTGTGTGCGCGCGCGCGCGCGTGCGGTGACGGTGGTGGGTGTGGGTGGGTGGGTACGGCTAATGATAGTGTTCTTCATAATTCAAAAGGACAGAGGAAAAAATACAAAAAAATGGAACGAGTATCTCACCTGGCTCTTTTTTGTGGGGATTGTCGTGTTCCTGTTTATCAGTCTGGTGAATATGCCACCAAGGGTCTCAATACCTAGCGAAAGGGGAGTAACATCTAGGAGCAGAAGCTCTTTAACATCTCCTCGGAGAATGCCACCCTGAATAGCAGCTCCCATAGCAACAGCTTCATCCGGGTTCACTCCCTTGCTCGGGCTCTTCCCAAAGATCTCAGTAACTACCTCCTGAACTTTTGGAACTCTAGTCATTCCACCTACAAGAAGAACTTCATCAACATCCTTTGTGGATATTCCAGCATCCTTCAAGCAGCTTTTACAAGGGCTTCTAGTTCTTTCAATCAAGTGGTTCACCAAACTCTCAAACTTGGATCTTGTTAGAGTAATATTCATATGCCTGGGCCCTGATGAATCAGCTGTTATAAATGGCAGATTAACCTCAGTCTGGGATGATGATGAAAGTTCAATCTTAGCCTTTTCAGCTGCTTCCCGAAGTCTCTGTAGAGCTAGCCTATCCTTTGAAAGGTCTATTGCATCAGTTCGCTTAAACTCGCTGACTAGGAACTCCAACAAGGCATTGTCAAAATCCTCTCCACCCAAGAAAGTATCACCATTTGTTGCTTTGACCTTGTAAAGTAAAAATGGTCACACGCGCGCGCACGAGAGAGAGAGAGAGAGAGAGAGAGAGAGGTAAATTTATTAAAAGAAATATGAGCACACAAGAAATATGAACACACCTCAAATACACCATTTGAAATTTCTAAGATAGAGACATCAAATGTCCCGCCTCCAAGATCAAAAACAGCTATGAGACCCTCTTTGTTATTCATCCCATAAGAAAGTGCCGCAGCAGTTGGTTCATTGATGATTCTTTGAACATCAAGTCCAGCAATTCTCCCAGCGTCTTTTGTAGCTTGCCGCTGAGCATCATTAAAATAGGCTGGGACTGTGATAACTGCCTTGGAAATAGATTTTCCAAGGTATGATTCAGCAGTTTCCTTCATCTTGGTCAATATAAATGCACCAATCTGGCTGGGAGAATATTGTTGTCCATTTGCTTCAACCCATGCATCTCCATTGGGAGCCTTAACTATCTTGTAAGGAACCATCTTCATTTCCTTCTGTGTTTGAGGATCATCAAAACGACGGCCTATCAGTCGCTTCGTCCCAAAAATGGTGTTTGTTGGATTCGTTACTGCCTGGCGCTTCGCTGGAGTACCCACTAGTAATTCTCCCTTCTGATTAAAAGCAACCACAGATGGAGTTGTTCGTGATCCTTCAGAATTCTCTATCACTTTAGGCTTCTGCTAATATAAATAACAAAAAAACATATAATGAACATCAGAAGAACAATATGTTTATTCACTATTATATCCTACAAGATGCCAGAAATATGACCTTTCCCTCCATAACAGCCACACATGAGTTTGTTGTCCCCAAATCAATTCCAATGACATCATTTCCAGCTGGTTTTGCGCTGAAACAAGAAAACAGTCAGTGAAATACAAGTCAGCTAACAACAGGTGTCACGAAAGCAATTCATGTTTTGGGGGAAGTGTGACATGAGCACAGTTTCAAGATTTGTCAAGTTTATAATGCAATTTTGAATTAAAAGTTCTTAACTGTACCTAAATGGTCTTGCCAAACTTGCCCACTTGTGACCCAGAGAAGAAGGGGTGCATGACACACTCCAATTACTAGACAACTGCATTAGAAACATTATATGAATAAGACCATCCAATAAGTATAAAATATCTATAGCACTTTGACATGCAAGGCCCCATGTATCATGTATTTAACTGACAATGGTGGAAACATGAGGGAAGTATGATACCAATAACGATGCTCGAAATCAAAGACTAAATGATTATATTACACAGTACTCAAAAATAAGAATATTGAATAATATAAGTGATAAAGCCAACATGCGATGTCAAAGTTACAGTGTCTTTCTTTTTCTTCATATTTCAGTTTTTCTGGCATTTCCAACACTGAATTTGGTACATTAGATATCTGATAGAATCAAATCCCATAAAAAAATTTAGAGAATGACAGCCGAGATAATCAACGCAAACACATCTAACTATTTAAGTTTATTGTATAACCCATCAACAAAGTGAACTTGCATCAAACAAAAAGTTAGTAAGTCAAAATACAGGAAATCAATATTAAAAGGAGAAGAAATAAAATCATCCATCTTTTGTGAGGTACAGCAATTGTTTGGGGGGGGGGGGGGGGGGGGATTTCTATACTCCCAGAATGTATAACTAAAGGTGACTAGCTCGTTACAATTTACATCTTGCAACACTTCACAATGGTACAAACTTGAGGAACAACAATAAATAGATCGGGGATTAAAAAAGGAAAAGAGAGACAAAAACCATCTGCAATCGATCTAAATTAGTAAGAATGAAAACCGATTCTTGAACTATTGCGTTGGAACTGGCCATACTATTTTCATTTAAAAAGTCTGGGCGTTGCCCTGAAATTCACGGTTCAAAAACTCGACCGAGTCGGAACCGAATCGGTCTCCTCCAGTCCGAAACCGGGCCGTGAGTCAACAATTTTGCATCGCTGGTCTTGACTATTGATGGACTCAGAGTTGACTCGGGCGTATCGGCCGAGTCGACAATGAAATCGGCTTGACTTGGCTGATACCATCGAGTCGAGACCGAGTCCATCCCGATTCGAAAAAAAAGCAAACAAAAAAAAAGTCGGTTCAGATCAAGAACGAGTCCATAAAAGCAAAAAAAAAAAACACAAACTTACCGTCACCGTCGCTGTCTGACCGTCAGCCTCGACCTCTGATTTCGACCTCGATCTCCAGTCGAGCTGTCGACCTCGATCTCCACCTTCGAACTTGACCTCGATCTTCCCCGAGAGGGAGGGAGGGAGAGGCAGAGAGAGATCAGGGGGATGGGGAGAAGACTCTCCCCCCTACCTGGGCCCTCTGATCTCTCTCTCTCTCTCTCTCTCTCTCTCTCTCTCTCTCTTGTCTCTCCCCCCCCCCCTCTTCCCTCTCTCTCTGTCAAGTCTCACCGATCTCTCTTATAACTTTTTTCTCTTAATTTTTTGTTTTTTTTTCAAAATTTACCCCTCATATTTTTCATATTGATAAATTTACCCCCAAATTTATATATTTCTTATATTTACCCTCTCAAATCATCATATTTTCTCAATTACCCCCCAAAACAAATTTCTTTTGGATATGTGATACATGAATATTGATGTCTATAACTTTTTCTTTAAGATTTATCGTGATTTTTTCAGAATTTTTTGAGTTTTATTTGTAGCATTTTGCGCGTATCACCCGAGTCCGTTCCGAGACACCGCGACCGATGTGGAACAGTGCCTGCTGAGTCGGCGACCGAGACCGCGACTTTGAACCATGCCGAAAATACAAGGGCAGACAATTAAATAAAATAAATTTGCAACCAAAATATAGCAATTTACAGACCACTCAAATGCCCGTTAACTTAAAAATATAAACATCCCCCCCCCCCCCCCCGCCCCCCCCAAAAAAAAAAAAAAAAAAAAAAAAAAAAAAAAAAAACCCTCATATGTAATCTTATCATATCAGCTTAAATGAACTACATTAAAAAAAAGAATGCAATCGGGGAAATGGGGGGGAGGAGGGGGGGGGGGGGGGGGGAATACATTTCCAGTTTCCAAGATGTCATGAATTAAATGTCAACCCTTAGAATCAATTTTAGGGCCCAAAAATTAGAATCAGCCATAATTAAAAGTTTTAACATCAAGAGAAAATTACAATAATTAAGAAGAAAGTAAGAAAATTAATCAAGTATGACCTTAGGGGCCAAAGGGGCTGAAAGGGGCTGGGTCGCAGATAGAAATATAAGATCAGGGTTGAACAATAAACAGAGCAGCTAAAGAGAATTCTGATACTTCTCACCTTGAAGCTGAGAAGGATAACAGCCCAATTCAGAATATTGCTGACTAGGCTTTATGGGTCTCTGTTGAGGAGGACCATTAATCTAAGCAATCATTTTAGAAACTACATTCCCACCTTTCTCCTCCTGTAATTTATTTCAAATTGCAAGCCAAAAAAAGGGGCATAAATAAGGGACGAGGGATTTGAGATCTCAAAATACTTGTAAGAGTTTTGGTTTCTCCTTCTTCCCCTAATTCCCACAATTATTACCAATTCTTCTTAATTCATCCTCAAATAGCTAAGCTAAGCTCTAGCATCCAATTATACATCCTCCAGAAGAGTTCATACCTCCAGTGAGCAATAGTTAATGAGATGAAGGCTTTAGGGAAAGTGATAATGAAGTAGATTTGTTCATTAGTCCTGAAATTAGTCTAATTTATGATCTCCATCTATGATGGTCTAGACCATCAACTGAGATAATCAATTATGACTATGTCCCACAAATCTGAGGAGATAAAAATAATCTCTCCTTAACAAAAAAATAAAAATAAAAAATCAATTATATCACCAAAAAGAGGAGGAAAGGAAATGGAATTCACCACTATCCATCTCACTAAACTTGAGCAATAGATTCACCCACTGTTAGAACTTCACATTTAAATGCCTTTCCGAGACTTATAAAAGTCCACTCCACATCCTTACATCTCATCCAAATATTTAAGATGCCTAGCACTATGGAATTAGTAATACAAAAATAAAAACTTATTCAGGCCATGATCTCTTGAAACACCATTAAACAAACTAGTTCTACAAGTTCAAGACCCACATAACATCTCTCACTTCCTTCATCTAACCTCAGTTTAGGGCTTATCACGGCCGAATTGTCGTCTTGTATCAAACTTTTCAAATCACAAAAGCTTGAGAGGGTACACTATCAACTCATCGAATAGAGCATACTAGCAGATACAATGTCCATAACAGATATTTTGAAATTTAAGCAGTTCCAAAATAACAAATATTGACTAATATGTGTGATTTCAAAATCTAGCACTGAGCTAAATTTTTTGAACCGAAATTTGAAAACAAAAGAAACCGATCAAAATCAAATCACCATGAAAAAAGTTGCAGAAAGAGAGAGATGATGAAAGCTTACAGATCGAAGAGGCGAAGAAAGATCTCTCTGGCGCATGGCCCTGAGAATCGCCGAGGTAGCCATTACTCCGATCGCTTTCTTCTTCTTCTCTCTCTCACTTCGTTCATTCAAACCCCCACAAAAGACAAGAGAGAGCGGAGAAAAGGGTTTAATTCTCAGTTTTTGTTGTGCGCGCTTCCTTCAGCCCAGTACCACAGAGTGTAGCCCCATACGAGGAGACCGTTTAAACACGTTGAGCCCTAGGGTTCACCAGACCCTTTCCGAAGACCGTAGAATCCTCCGGAACTCGGCTCTTATTCGGCCAACCGCCATGCCTAATACTGGGCCGGGCCGGGCCGGGCCGGGCCGGCAATAGATAGAATGACCAGGCTTGTAAGTTTTTTCATTTGCAAGACACTTTCAATTTTTTCCCTTCTTTTTTCAGGATTCTTGCACATATACCCTCAAAAAGGTTTACATACCCGCTCAAAAAGTAATATTTACAGATATACCTTTCAGAAAACATAACATATATACCCACGTTGTTACCATCCTTCATATACGTCCATTATCAAAATATGCTAACAATTTTGGTTCAATTCTTTAGCTATCATGTATCCAGTTACAATTTTCTTCAAGATATTTGTAATTTCTACATGTACTTGCTAGTTCAAGGTTGCAGTTTAATATGCTAACAATTTTGGTTCAATTCTTTAGCTATTATGTATCCAGTTACAATTTTCTTCAAGATATTTGTAATTTCTCCGTGTACTTGCTAGTTCAAGGTTGCAGCGGTTATTCACAGCATTTGCTAGTTGGAGGCGGTGGTCGTTGTTTATGACACCGTTGGAAACTTACTTCTATTTGCTCTTCACGAAATGTGCACTCTCTCCCCATGGTTGCCAAGGTACTGCAGCATTTACAAAGCTGTTTGATTATGATCTTATTAGTGAAATGAGTTAGATGCCTACACCTTTTTCCTCTGAATAAAGAGAAAAAAAATACTTGGTTTTTAATAGTTGCTCGAGTTTTTGACTTAGGGGCTGTTTGGAATCAACCAAATGGGCGGAAGTGAGGTAGTAAGAAATAGGTCTTTTTTTCTTTTAAAAAATGAGAATATGTATATATCTTTTCCGCTATTTGGTTGATAATTGAGAAGTGAAAATAGAAAAGTATATATATATATTTTTTTTAGTGTTTGATTAGTAAGGTAAAAATGGAAATGAAAAAATAAATCACAAAATTGATTGTAAAATAATATGAAAATAAAAATTAATTGTGAATAAAAATTAAACTGTACTTAAAATGCAATAAATATTTGCCGCATCAGAAAGAAAAAAACCAAAGAAAAATTCTCCTAATAGGGACCCGTTCATTCTCTGCCGCTCACCGCGCATCAGTGTACCACAAAAGCGCTTCATTTTAGATTTTATATATTTTTATATAGTGCAAAATCACAATAAATGATCTTAATTTTATCTTTTAGATGGATCATCCTGTAGACACCATATAGATGAAAAAGGAACAGAGGGAGGTCAATAATTTTGGTCATAACACGAGCATCGTGCCATTTGAATTCTTTACAATAAGCCATCTCAAGCCTTCATTCCAAACCTCGGGTTTGAGCCTGCACATATTATGACAGCTATAGGAAGTCAACAACAGTGAAGAATAGGAAATCATCTAACATGCTCAATACTCACCAATCAACCGCACGATCAACTCTCTCTTGAATCCAGTCTATATATTGGACCAACAATCGAAAATTTTGTGCATCCCAAGAAACAAAAAGATCCAAATATATTTGACGAAAACAGAAACTATACAGAAAAATCATAGCCTTAAAAATGTCTGCATATATACAAAATCCACCAAGAAATTCAATAGTGAGAGTATAACAACATCCATACAAAACATTTGGTTACACTGCCGGCCCCTGTTTCTTCCGCAATTCCAATTGTGCAGCAAGTTGACCGCATTTTCTTTTGGCATCTCCAAGTTCACGCCCGAGTTCCTCAATCTGTCCAGAAATGCTAGTTAATGCACAGATTTTCATATAAAACATAACAATCGCCAGAATAATGTTGAAGGAAAAATGAAATCCAGAAGTAGCATGCTTACTGTCTGCTTCAATTGTGTTTCCCTTTGTTGCAGCTCTTCACGCCTGTTCACCAGAAACAAACACCTAATTAAGAACTTCAAAAACTCATTGACTGAGTGTCTAAGCAAGACATTACTGGCTCGCATGTATGATTAATTAAGAAACACCTCCCCACAAGGCTTGTAATTTATCCAACAGTGGGGAGAATAAAATGTTTGGAGAGCGAAGGTATTAGAACTAAAAGATGATTCGCTTCTCTATACATATTGAAAACTCATCAAAAGATACTAAGACACGAGTCATAACAATTAAAATTCGTCGCTGAAAGCTTAACGCATCTTTGTCCATGCATACAGTCAACTCTACAATGATTAGAAATAATGAACAGAAGAAAAAACAGGGCAGCAGATAGAACTATGGAGTTAGTTGGATGGACATAGCACATGCATTGATATTGATTAGATGCTTTGTGATATGCTTCGAGTATTCAGATATATGAACTTCCATTGTATCCCATAACCTGTCACTGAGGGCTAATAAGATGGGTAGAAATAATGATGCCGAATTGCAGGTCATTGCAGGGCATGTATGTACTATGTTGGAAATCCTTGAATCTCCAGCCTAAACCAATCTATCAATTATATGACGAATTGATAGCATCTACTAAACCAAGTGTAGAAACTCTTGCTATGATTCATATTAGACTTGGTTCTCCAAAACTGGAACACTACATTATCCATTTCAAATTGATGTTCAAAAGTGACTCTAACCCCAGCAACTCTCCATAATTACTGCTGTACTCTCTGATCAAGAGGCTCAACTAGTTTCCGCGTGTAGCAATGTTTTTGCTTTGGAGAACTCATCTTCAATTAAAGTCTCTTTATTGGTCAGCGATTCTAAGCTCTTCAATGCACCCACTATTAATTCGTCATCTTTCCAGTAGCCAATTATTCACTGTAGAACCCTCTTCAAATATTGATGGACCTACCTCTTAATAGCCAGACAAGGAACATGGGAAGTTTGCAAAGTGGCATTCTTTTGCACACCATAGCAACTTCTGTAGAATATTTCAAGGTAAAGAATCAGCACAATTCCCCTTTGAAGCGGAAGTTCTTAATGAGAATCATGTACTTGCCTTCAATCAAGCATTCGTAAGCTGGTGATGCACTTGATCAAGATTCTGTGTGGTGTTATTGACCATAGCATAGCTAACAAGCTGACAACATGGAAATGCAACCAAGCGCAAAACATTGGTATATTTGCCAGTCCATGATCTTGTTTAGGTCACGCCCATGGGATTTAACTAAGAGAATGTTCATTTGTTATGAATATTATTGTTATTATTACTACTATTTTTCCAAGGGCCACTTTCTATGCAGTAACTTCTGTGCAACGAGATTCTCCATTGGACAAAACAGCTTCCTCAGGATGACAATTGTAGTTTATCTAATTACAAATTTGCAGCAGATATTGTACATTGTTCAATTGATGTAATCATATGTGCAGAATCATGCACAAGTCAGTCTATCATTCTCACCAGTCACGACTACTTTGGAGCATGGTTTCAAATATCAGCTGAAATTATGGTTCCTGAAGCACCTCATGACTGATATTTGCCGATATGGCCGATATTGACGTCTAATATCAATGATATTGATACTAAAACCATTAGCCGATACCGATAGCGATTTTAACATGCTTTGGACTTTCGGTTGCAAAACTTTTAAGGTTGTGTTTGGCAACAAAAGTTAAGGAGTTAGAGCTATGAGTTTTTGGAGATGAATAGTAGTAAGAGTTAGAAATTAGATTTTGGTTGGTTGTTTGGATAGAGATAGAAGAGCAAGAGTTAGGATTTGAAATAGATAGAGGAGAAGAGAGCCTAATTCCAAGATTTTGTTGGAATTAGTAACTATACAGTGAGGTGCTTTTGGGTAGTTTGACGAACTTGAAAGTAAGAATTCTAGGTAGTTTAACAAGTCATGATTACTTGCTGCCTCTAACCAATTTGGAGCCGTTTGGCAAGAGTTAAGAAGAATTAGCTCAATTCTTGAGCTATCTCTTGTCGCGACTCGCGAACAAGCGTTAAGTTAGAGCCACCAAGGTTTTTATCTCACCAAGTGCGCATTTAAAAAGTGGATTAGAATAACACATCATTGTGCAAACCCTTAGGGTTTAGCCAAGAAAAAGGAACCTTAACCCGTGAGTGTTAGAATATAAAGATATTCCCTCAAGCTCAACACCACTTTGGAGTTGTGATGAAGAATCAGTAAAAGAGAATTTAAGATCTAAAAAAATAAAGGAAACCCTAACCTGAAAAATCACAACTGAGGTCTCTAGGTCTTTATATCACTGATTAACCCAAAGTGTACCTATACTACAAACTTAGATGCTTAGAAATTATAGTTTTAAACGTGTACACATAAAATACTGCAACAGCATAAGGGTTAGTGCAAAGCAACTCCACCAAATAAGGAATTCCATGATTTCCCAGAAGGGCTTGAAATCAATGCTCTAAAAAAGTATAGGGTCCTCTTGGCTCTTTCTACAGGTAGTAGGCGGCCATTGCCTGTGGTCAGGCACCCAATGGGTGTTTAGGTGGTTTTTTGGCTTTAAGTCGATGGTTGAAGGAACAAAAGCATAAAAGACCACTTCAGGCGGGATATAACTGATAAGGACGGGAGCATATTATGTCTCGACGAACAAGTTTGATTGATATGGGAGGTCCACAATGTTGATTAAAAGTTGGTTCCCGGTGGAATTCTATACATCCATCTACAGCAGGGAATAGATAACAAGCCAAGCTATACAACATACACTATTGTTCGAACAAGATCTTTCCACCTTTTGATACCCAACAAATAGGTTACTTTGACGAGCATTTCTATGTTAATTTCCGCAGTGTACAGTTAGTTGGGTCTACAATCCTCATAGTCAGCCAACTGAAAATCTACCATTCTCTTTGGTTTGAACTATTTAAGGTTTTGACATGTTTCATCCGAAACTTACTTAAATTGTTCAAAACTTACCGGAATTGATAGACATCAAATGTGTACCAGCCGAAACTTAGCGAATCTAAAATTTTATGTCAGTTGTTGACCGGAAATCACCAAAACCGGGACGAAACGGCCAAAATTGGCAAAACCTCAAACCTTGTTTGGAACTTCTATCATGTTATTCATGTCCCGCCTAATTCTGTTCTCCAACATTTTGAGTCATTTGGAATGTGTGTTGTTCGGCTCTTCGCTTTATGTGTATCTCAAAGTTGAATGTAATTACCTACAACAAATAATTTATCTTTACCATTCTTTTATATATAAGTTCTCTCGAGTCTCGGAAAAATTTAAAGGACACCAACTGCCATTTGAGGACTATGGCAAACTTTTATGTTGTCCATAGTTTTAGCCACTACTTTGGAAATAGTTAAGAAAGTTGACTCCATGTTCACATCCAATCATAAAACTTTGTCAAAATTTTCATAGAATATTGCTCTATACCCGGCCCCGGTTGACGGCAAAGGCTTAGACAATGATGACGATGAACATGCTCACTCAAACACCACAACTGTGCATGTTGTTGTTCATGAGAAAAGAATTCATTTACAATAAAGAGACTTGTGACATTTCCAGCTCGATGTAGTGGAATATGAGCAATTGGAGTCTTAATTAAATTTGTTGATTAACTATCCATCATGGCAAAATACAACTAACATTCCTCCTCTCTCTTAAGTCAAATGAAATGTATTTTAACTATGTAAGGATTATCATACCTGAATATTTTAATTTGACCACCCTAGAAGAAGTAGTCGTGCATCACCTCTCCCAATTGCTATTAATATGTAAGGGTATCTACATGTTGGTCTTAGTTAGGCCATAAAAAAAAAGAAAAAGAAAAAGAAACTTGTGTTTGTGGGCCAATCATCAAGTTGATTATACACTTCCCATTAGCCGCCTATCGCAATGACAACCAACAAGTCAAAATATTACAGCTTAAATGAGAGGGGAAAATGCAATGCAAAAACTAAACACTAACATGAAAAAACTTATCTACCTGGCAAACAATTGTATGTTTTCTTCGCTCAACTTCTCAATCGAAGTGGAATTTGGAATATCAACAGAATCAAGATCCTCGGGGTCCTGAAAGCAAATAACGTGACATTTATAAATCAAATATGCATTATTCCTCAATACCTTTTGCATAAGAAAGTATATTGTAAATGAGAGAGACTGATCAACTAAAATACGACATGATAAAATACATGAGAAAGGAACCCAATAAAGGTATATACCTCTCTCAACTCAGAAGGCTCCATGGCAGAATACTGAACATGAGCTTGATTGGAAGGCAGTATAGTGATATCTACAAGTAACAATAACCAAAGATTAGCACTCAAGAACACTTATGTACTCCTCATATGTATTTTCTGGTCAACGAGCATGAATGGCATTGGAAATGCATTTATATTTCATGTCATGTTCTGCAGTCTGCAGCGAAAACAATCTTGACAGAATAATTCCCAAGTCCCACTAACTGCATAACCTTGAATAGGCAACATAGCATGCAACGGTATGTGCAAGCAATACTTGCAGTATTGGTCCACATTATGGTGCATAACATTAATTGTATCATTTAAAATGCAATGCAACCATTGTTTGTGCAATTTAAAGTTCAACCTCCCCTAGTGGGACTGACTGACAATCATAATACTTTGATACCATATAATACAAGACTTTTTTAAGCTATCACCTAGAAAACACTTTCTTCACTACAGCATCATATTTAAACATAACCATAATTTACTCAGGCACATATTTTACCATTGTTTCGACAATTTGTCGCAATAAACAAACATATGGGATTCAAATCCAGACTGAGAAACATGTTGTCACCAAGCCATTAATAGCACATGTTGCCCTACCAGTGCCGATTTATAATAAATGCAAGAAGTTTATTCCTATGCAGACATTATCAGTTATGCATTATTTGTCATCATGCACATAGTCCTGCAAAGCATGCATTCCTATCAATTTTCATGTAAGTAAGGGTTTGTTGGTTAATGGTTCTGCAATATTAGTTGAGTGAAAAACCAGAAAAGCTCGTAACCCTTATGGGAAATGGATTACCTATGGGACAAAAGATTACTCTGTAAATTATTGCAAGGAAGTAATTCATTTGAAGTTCACAATGACATTAAGAACAATGTTTTCCAGAAAATTCACCCAAGATCCTTGTAAATGGCATATACCTGATATCATTCCTTACTACTCAAGGACCAACTCTTATAGGTCTTCCACTCTAATTCACCAAAATCCTTAATCCTTTATCTTATTTACTGCATCCTATATTGGAAGCACTTCAAAGTTTCAAATCATCTTAGGAGTTAGAACACATACTGATGTAACTCTCTTTTGCATGCTTCATCAACTTTTTTCCTCATAGTTTAACCGTGGTTACCTCAACATTGGAAGAATCACAATGGCAGTATTACGTTTGATGATTACCAATCTGTGAATATCAAAGTTGATACAGTTTCTGTTAATGAGGTGCCAACTTTGTATATATCAAATTTTCATTGTACAGGGTAATTGATTGATGATTACCAACACATCTTAAAGGGCATACTAAGGATTTACTTGAATTGGCGGCTCCCAAATTGACATGAATTTTGGTAGGAAATAGTTCATGTTTAGCGTTGACCTTTTCATGGATTTTTCAAAGACAACATGCCATACGGGCAGACATCCAAGAATATTTCTGTTAGGAAATATGAGTTGTATAAAGAGTAGTATAAGAATAGGAGTAGGATTAGTCTTTATGTATCTATATAATACACTTTATATGAGAGATCACTCCCAAACTTTCTCCAAATCTCCTCTGTCATGGTATTAGAGCCAATTCCGATCCTAGGGGTTATGGGCCCACCACGCACTCCAGAACTTACTTAAGATCCCACGATCGTGCCAATGTTTCTAGTTCTTGATGCACAATCTCATGAGAAGGTTATTGATTCTTCTGATCCACCTATTGCCCTTTGAAAAAGCAAAAGTGTACATCTTTTATAGAATTTTGTCTTATGCTCATCTTTCATCACATTTTCATTCTTTTGTCTCATCTCTTGATTCTCACTCTATTCCTAAGTCCGTGTTAGAGCCTTATCTAACTCAAGTTAAGGTCTACTATGCAAGAGGAAATGGCTCCTCTAGAGCAGAATGACACATGAGATTGGTACCTCTTCCACCCGAGAAGGCAGTTGGTTGTCATTGGGTTTACACAGTGAACTCAATCCAGATGGTTCCATTGCCCACATGAAAGCAAATTTGATAGCCAAAGGGTATTCTCAAATGTATAATATTGACTATCATGAGACCTTCTCCCTTGTGGCTAAACTAACCTTTGTTCGTCTCCTCATTTCATTTGTTGCTACCTATTATTGGTTGTTATATCAACTTGACATCAAGAATGCCTTCATGGTATTCTTGATGAAGATGTTTATATAGAGCAACAACCGGGTTTTGTTGCTCAGGGGAAGTCTGGACAAATTTGTCGTCTCAAAAAATTTTACATGAGTTAAACCAGTCTCCTAGATCATAGTTTGAGAGATTTGCCTAAGTAGTTCAAAATTTAGGCTTTATCGTTCTCAGAAGGATCATTCTATTTTCTTTCAGCTTCATCAGAGAAATCAAATTCTATTGCTTGTTTATGTGGATGATACGGTGATTCCTAGTAATTATACTCAAGAGATTAATGAGTTGAAATTGTCTCTATAGGAGTTTCAAACAAAAGATTTAGGACAATTGTGATATTTTTTTAGCATTGAGGTAGCCAGATCAAAGAAAGGGATCTGTCTCTTTCAACAGAAATATGTGTTGGACATGCTTTTAGAAGTTGGTTTGTTAGGGTGTAGACCAATGGATTTACCAATGGACGCCAACTCCAAACTTTTGTCAAATCAGGGAGAGCTTTTAGATTATTTAGGGCAATATAAGAGGCTTGTGGATAAGCTGAACAATCTTACAATGACTCAACCTAATGTTGCATATCATGTTAGAGTGGTGAGTCAATTCGTATCTACTCCACGAACAAGTCACTAGGATATTGTGATTTAAATACTTTAGTATATGAAGCGTTTCCCTAGCAGAGGACTTTCGAATTCAGATTGTGATCATGAACGTATAACTAATTTTCGATTGCAGATTGGACGACCACCAATTGATAGATGGTCAACTACTAGTTATTGTGTGTTTTTAAAGAAATATTGTATCGTAGAAGAGTAAGAAGCAAGTTGTGATTTCGAGACCTAGAGTTGAGTCTCAATATCGAGCCTTGACTGATACTACGTGTGAATTGATGTGGGTACGAGGTTTCTTGAGCAAGCTACATCTTCTACCTTCAACTTGTATGAGATTATATTATGATAATACAACGGATATTCATATTACAAAAAATTTGTTTTTTCATGAGCGCACCGAGCATATTGAGGTAGATTGTCATCTACTTCGTCAGATGGTTACAAAGAACAAGATCATTGAACTTCAACATGTGTTTCCTTTAACAAGTTAGCAGATATGTTGACAAAACCTTCTAAAGTTCCCCAAATTTAAAGTATTTGTGACAGGCTCGATATGTACGATGTATATGCTTCAGCTTAAGGGGACTGTTAGAAATATGAGTTGTATAAGGAGAAGTATAGGAGTAAAAGTAGAATTAGTGTTTTATGTATTTATATAATACAATTGAGATTGACATATATCTCTTTCTCCAAATCTCTTCTTTCAATTACTCATGAGATAAGAGCAATAAACTTGCTTACAACTCACAAATTTCCAGTTTAGATGTAAGGTTCAGTGAGTGCAATAAGTTAGTTCACTTGTGAGGACAGGCTAAATCTAACACACAACAAAGCACTATAAACATTTTTATAAAATTTGTCTATACTAAAAGAATTGGTTAGAGCAACAAGAGAAGAAAGGGGTAGCCTGGGGCACGAGGCTCCCTACATTATTAAAGATTGGATGCACATGGCTTTTCCTTTGCACTATGGAAAGGGTATTGCATAACTTGAACGCCTACTACCTCGAGGTCTGGTCGAAGCAAATTTAGTGTTGCACCAAGTCACACCTTCTAGTTGTCTGGAGAAGACTGAAAATAAGATAAGAATTGGCATGGTCTTAATCAAACGGAATTTTGACAAAAAATGACTACATTTGATTTACAACTCAGAAAGGGCAAGCAAAATTTAATGAATTAACTAGCAGTCCTTCATTATAGTGTTCTCCGTATCTACACCCGCCAACTGTGGTTAAAAACCAAACCAATCTTATAGAGTGTATAGCTCCATTTGCATATTGACATCTAGACCACTATAGATAGATTGCATCAATTAACAAAACTTTTAAGTAACAAGGATACGGATCGACCAAAACCATGAAATTCTGGTAACCAAACCAGAAGATGAGGAATATTTCATTTTTTTTCCTAAGAGATGAAGCCTGCAAATCTCAAGGTTTGAAATCTAAGTACTGGTCAAACGATAGGTTTGTCGTTTTGGGTATTAGGCACTAGGAGTTTCGGTGGTTTAAGTAGTTTTGGATTGGAATTATCAAATTGTTTGTAAAGGTGGCTTTAAAATATTATTTATTTTAGGTTACAAGTAAAGACAATTGGCAATGTCTAGCATGTTTGTGAATAATTAATGAATATTTAATCAGATCTTCATAATAACTTGTATAATCCAATAGTTCATGTAATAATGATTCCTAAATAGATATCATATTTAAAATATTAATCTGACTAACACAAATAATAGATTTAAAATTTTAAGAAAAAATCAATTTTCAAGTAGCTTGTTAATTATTGAAAATGATTAACTAGTTCTAATAATATTAAAAGATATCTTCCCCCAAAAAAGGTGTTTATCTCAGTAAAACATTTGAATCCAATATTATAACTCAGTTGAAACACGAGCTATGAGTCAAAAGCAACATAAAAAGATATTGAGATGAAGAGTTAATTCAATATGATACTTTTAATGAATTGATTTCACTAAATATAATAAAGAGATCAATCCAACTAACCACTTCATATTATTATTAATACTTTTCAATTAATTATATTATATTGCATATATAAAAAAATGATCTACATGCTTTTAGCTTTTAATGTTTAGGGCTCTCAGAGTTGAAAATTTTAACTCTTAAATGATTATTCTTTTGACGATTACATGGAATAAGTGAGAATTTCAACTTTTGGCACTTAAAAGTCTTAAATCTTTAAAATCTTATGTAGTCATTACCTTCAAAATCAGTTGTACCAGCCGATTTGAGCTAGATCAAATCGGCTTCCTTAAATCTGTATTCGATACGATATGGGCAATAAATTATCAGCTAATATTTCAAATCATTCTTTATCCATTTTAACCTCATGAAATGTGATGTTTATTCATGCATGTCTTCGTTTTCTTATCTTATTTGCATAGTTCCTTTCAATATGGTCCTTTATATATCTATTACTAACTCTAAGCATCACAATATACCAAGAAATAAAATTTTGAACCAAAGCAAGTGAGAGCAAAACATCTAAAGACATCCTTGCATACCAATTTTCCACAATAACACTTTTCATGGAGAACCATGTTGTCAATCGCGCTTCATGGGCGATTCAGAGCAATACCTCTAGTACTTGTCTCCTCATCTAAGGTCAAAATGCAAACAAACCATGCGGCCCACATGGCACCTAGGAAAGATAAGGATATAAGTTGTTTTAGATAAAACATCTTAGACTTGAGTTATAAATTTGATTTGATTTGGTTAGTTTGTTTTGTATTAGAATTGTCATTAAGTTATCTTAGAATTAAAGTTTGTTTCTGATATTAGACAACTCTTAGAGTTGGACTTCTTGGGAAGTTAAGAAATGCTTGTTTCATGGTTTGAATTAGTGTCGGTATCAGTACCAGTATGGGTCGTAGATCTTTTGGTATCGAAATCGGCAATATCAGTTGTTTATCGGCTATTTGTATTCATCCTATTAGTAAATATTGTTATGTCTCGGTCATATTGGGTTATATAGGCAATACCAATGCTTGAAATAACGCGCTATATAACGGGTTATAACACATTATATAATGTAACGTCACCCAATCATTAGCTAACAGCCCAAAAAATGCAATGTCTGCTAACTAATGTTATTTTCTATATAACATACGTTACATTACATAATTAACGTAACGGACAGTAAATTACGTTACGGTGCAAACCCAAATTTTTATTAAACTCACATGGTATTAGGGTCTAAGGCAAAAAAATATCAAAAATTGACTTCGCCTGTCTCCCTCTCTCACTGAGCGACATCAAAAGAAGAAGACTACCTACCTCGCCATCGCCTCCGTCGTTGTCATGGTGATTCTCCAAGCGTGGTTGTTACCTCTCGTCGTCGTGATGGTTCTCCATCGCACAGGTAAGCTAGCACTCTCTCTCCAGTCTCCCCCCATCTCTCTCTGCTCTCTTCCTCCCGATCTCTCTCTGCTCTCTCTCTCTCTCTCTCTCTCTCTCTCTCTCTCTCTCTCTCTCTCTCGAGAGAGAAGCAGAAAGAGATTGTGAAAGAAAACAAAGAGGTCGAGAAGGGGAGAGAGAGCCGGGTGAGATCGGGAGTGGTCGGGGGGATAAAGAGCAGAGAGTGAAATATTTGGGAGGGGGCGCAGAGAGATTCTGTGATGCTCGTTTTTTTTCCTTGCTTTTAGATTCTGAGTGAAAGATATTGCAACCACGTGTTTTTTACTTGCTTCATAATATATGAGTTTAAGGTATGATTTTATTCCACGATATTATGATTTATGACTACTTGTTTTGTATGACTATGACTTTTGTTTGCGTATTTAGCTTGTTATGTTTGCAAAGTGCGAACTTATTATTGAATTTGTTATGTTTGCGAACTTATTATAACTTGTGAATGTGAAAAAATTATTGTGATACTTGCTAAAAATTATTGTAAGACTTGCTAAATATGTTATATATTATTTTGATATATTTTTTTAGATTTTTTAAAATTATTTTTCTATTTATAAAAATTCTTAAATACAGTATATATATATTTATTAAATAAATATTAAATCACGTAACCTACATTATGCATTACATTATAACCTATGATAACATAACAAAGAAAAAAACATTATTGTTACGTTATCGTTATTTTAAACATTGGAAAATACCAATATCGGGCACAAATATCCGTGTCAGGTGATATTTCAGACCTTGGTTTGTTTATTGTTAGGATAAAGTTTGTTCAAGCGGGTTTGATTGTCCCTTTATAAGGGCTAGAAATTACAGTCAGAGTTTATGAATGAATTTTTATATTCAGTTATATACTTTCTATTTATTTAATTTGATTAAAGATTTCTTTTCTATTTTGTATAACTCTGATCCTAAAGCAAGAGAGATCTCTTGACAGTTAAGCAGTTTCCTGCTTTTCTGATTGGGGACCCACACGTGGGTTTCAAATTGTGACATTTGAATCATGCAAAATCAGATCAAGTGAAAAGCTTGTGGAAGCATTATGAAAAAAAATCAACATATGTATTGCACTTGACCATAGTACCTGTGAAAGAAAAAGAACATCCTGTTATATTTTCTCTACCTCTCTAGAGGCAACTTCTTTCTCTCACCTTCTCAGTCCCTCTCAGTTTCCTTTGTAAAGCTATATCTTTATAAGCTTTTGACCATTCAGGGGAAGCTTTGACAATCAGTTACAATGCAAAATTGAAGCCATTGATCCATAATAATATGCCCACAATCACACTCGATCTTTTGACACACATCATGAAGCTAGACAGGTCGAGAAGTTTGTTCGTCAATCACAACACGAACCATGCGCAACAATCTCTAACCGCCCGGTTTGTGAGGAATCTAGCTCCACTTTGTTTAGATGAGATTTGAGTCAGTTACTTGAGTTAATTTGGACAGTTGGTTTTAAGCTAGATAGAATTCAAGTTTGTAAGATATCTAGTATTATTGTTCAACTCTTGGGTTCTATTTGCAATTCAATTGTGTCTCATGTTCATCTCACTAAAATGGCAATGAAATTGTTTAAATATGTTGATTGAGGGTGACTTACAATGTCTTACTTTGAAGAATGTAAGTCATATTACTTGCATGACAGTTAGTGATTTAATTAAAACTCACATTTGCAGCATTTGGAAGTTTTTTGCATGCTAAATGCACGTACAAAAAAAATCTAATAGGATTAGATGACTTCTATTTTGAGTTAAATTTGTTAAGGATAGAAAGTTTAGGTTACTGTTTGCAGTCTTTATTATGGTTGGAGTCTGTAGTTACGTTACTGTTCTTTTCTTTCCCCATAGCGGAATTAAGCTGCTCGCTAGCTAGATACCGCCAAAAACTCACACATGTTCGCAGCGTCTCCCTGCAGCAGGGCTGATCAGCAGATTGGAAAGGGGAAGCATGCTTCCCTCACCGCAGCAAAGGAACTCTCTTTCATTTTGTTCGTTGGAATGTTGGCAAACTGATATTCAGTTTTCTTCCCCACCCGCCGCACATGTTTAACACGTGCTCCAAGTTTTAGACAGCCCGTCTGTTTTGGTTATCCACCTACCAAAAGACCAGTCGAAATGCCTTCCCTGGCGAAGGTAGGACTAAAAAACACCTTCAGTTTTCCCCTTCAGAAGATTAAAGTTGATGAATGAATTATTTTACTTCCAATTCCAATTGAATTTTATTTATTTTATTTAATCAAAGATTTCTCCCCTTTTGTGTTCTCTACTATCATGACTCTCAACAAGGAACAATGGCGTTAAATATGCTTCGCATTTCCGTTAACAATTTGTGCCTCTGGTGATGTTGAATCTGGCTGTAAATCCTTGACTTGCATAATTTTTCATTTTTCCTGCCTGCTGGTTTTCAGATTCAAATTCTAGAAGGCATAACATTTTTAAAAACACTAAGAAGTTGAACCTTAATGCAGTTCAATTTCTAAGCTTAAAAGAGTCTTATTATTGTAAAAAGATAATTTTGTCAAAATATCCCAATTAAGACGTCGAATAGCTTCTAGATCTACCAACCATCAAATATATTTAACTCCATGTTTGAGGAATCGAACGATTCGGTTACAAACTGGCCGTATTGTTTCGGAATCGGCCAAGCCCGATACGAGAAAGTAGTAGGAAAATCGGACTTTGACGTATTGGGTAGAAATTGCTGATACAAAATGAGTTTTGGCTCATATCGATCTCGCATCGATCGTATCGGCCAATATGAAGCCAATAAAAGGCTTGACACGTGTTAGATATAGTGTTTTGCAGGAAAAGTTTAAAATGTCATCCATGGCGAGAGGATAAGAGATCGGACGGCTTTCTGTTGGGAGAAGAGAGGAAATCAGTTGGGCTTTCCATCACAAGAAGAAAGATCAGGTCGGCTCTCTGTCGCTAGCGAGAGTAGGAGAGATCAGGCGGCTTTCTGTCGCAAGAGGAGAGCAGACCGGGCGGCTTTCTTTTGCTTGCGAGAGGAGATGAGATCGTGCGGCTTTCTGCCCCTAGAGGAGATTTGAGAGAAATCATTGGAGTTGATCGTGGAGTGATCTAAACACATCTCAGCCGTACAAATAGTACCTAGTGGGTTATATTACCCTTTATATATGCTAGTTTTAGCACATGTCATGCACATGAAAGGTTGAAATATTTATTAGATTAAATCATAATAAGATTATAATATGACCACTTCTTTCACATTAGAATTTTATTTATAAATTGAAATCAAATTTGATAACTTTTTTAGTTAGAATGATTCCTAAATTAATAAGATACAAAAACAAATTTGAGATAGATAAAAAGAAAAAAAATTGATATAAAAAACAAAAAATTGAACTAAATTTTGAATAAAAAAATAAAAGAATATGAAATTGAGAATAAGAAAGATTATAAAAATTGATATGCAAGAAAGAAAAAGAAAATGATTAAAAATATAAATATGAGATGAACTAAAAAAGACTCAGATCAAAAAGAGAAAAAGAAATTTTAGATAAGAAAAGAAAATAAATAGCTAGCTAAATAAAAAAAGGGTAAAATCAATTAGACAAAATGTTAGAAATTGTTACAATTTGTTAGAAATAATGTTAGAAATTGTTTCCATGAATATAATTAATTGATAAAAATATATTCTAGACACTTGTTACATGTTTATTAGTTTCTTAGAACAATGTCCTAAAGATTAATTCATATAACTTGGTGTTTACATATTAGTTTGTTAACTAGAATTTATGAATTAATTAGTAAATTTGCAAACTTAGCACTCACAAAAGACATAAATTGCCATGAATACAATTAACTTCCTTTTCCACTGACTATTATGTATTATAATATTTCGTCGAATGTAATTCTAATTCCATCAATTATTCTCAAACATATCTCAAAATTCTACTAATTATCTGAATATCTTTTTAAACATTTTTATTTCTTTTTTAAAATTTCTTGTTGGCCGAGACCATATTACCGAGTGGAAATGGCTGATATGACCGATATGGCGATTTCAATACCATAAACTGTCAATTGAATCTGATTTCTGATTCCGTGATTTCAAACCATGTTTAACTCTCTAGGATGACCAGTGAACCCCAACTTGTCTAAAATGTATCCTCTAACAGACTTAGTAGTAACAAGAAGCAAACCAACAACTGCAAATATAACATAAGGATGAGGGAATAATACCATCAGCAGCAGAAAGTCCAACATGTTCAAATCCATTGACTGGTTCCTCAGTGTGGACTTCAGGCTTCATGTTAGTTGACAAACCCATGACATGTTGACTGGCAACCTGGCTCTGCTGTGTCTTTGACCTCAGCCCAGCAGAATGCTTGTCAGATCCCTTCTGTCCTTTGTATTTCTCTGAATGTTTCATAGGCTGATAACCAATCAGGTGACAATGATTTGTCCTGCATGATCCAAAAAAATGGGTCAATACTGAATGACATAGATCAAAGGAGAAGAAATTATAATCAACAGGTTATTTAAATGGAATATTTATTACAGGTTATTTAAATGGAACATTTATTGACTAAAACACCTATACTGATTATTTAAAAAATTCAAAACTAACATATTTGAGATGATATGACGACAATGCTAAATCCAGCATTCTAGACATTTTAGTTTTTTTTTTTTTTTTTTTTTTGTGCGCGTGTGTGACGTGTCTGTGCATGTGTATTTGAGATGACATGAGGATTAATGCTAAATCCAGTACTCAAGATGTTACGTCTGGCATATATGTATGTGTTTGTGCAGGTGTATACACCATGTCCACGACACAAGCCCCTAACCGGGACTTGCATTTTAGGTGTCAAATTCTCCTCGTGGTCTATATCATCCCTTTAAAAGGGATACAACGCTTACAGTTCTACAGACCACACACAAGGCAACCCCCCCCCCCCCCCCCCCAAGAGGGAGTAGCATTTTTAGGCATCAAATTCACCTCACAGTCTCGATCACCTCGTTAAAAGGGACACAATGTTATACAATCTTTCAAATTTTTTTTACCCCATTCAATATATTTCAATGTATTATTATGTACCTACCCTTACTACACACCAGTTTTGGGTAAGTATCAGCTGTCAGCCATTTAATACTGCCTGTAGAAGAGGAAAAAAATGAAAATTTCTTTTTCATGAAAAGACTTGAAACTTTCATACATGTTATTTCAGAATTAATTTTTGATAGTACTCACCTATATAGATCTATTTTCCTAGAATGCAAATGAGAGTGATTTATTACAAAAAGCTCCAACGTACACCACATTAAACTTTTAAAAACACTCTTCCAGTTGCATCTTCTTTACAGACTTGACCCGATACTAATTGCATACAGAATCCTCTAACAAGTCTTAAGAAGTAGGTTTACATATTATCCATCAAAAGATTCTTTATTCTATTCAAGGTTCTAAATATCGGATACCGGGATCGTATCGGATTAGGGTTTTTCATATCGGATATCGGATATCGGCGGAGATATCAGGGATACGTGCGCATATCGGGTGTTCATATCGGACACTATATATAATGAAATATTGATAATTAAAAGTTAATTTAGTGTCATAGATATCATCTACCTAATAAAAATGATGTAATATGCATGCAAAGACATTTAAAAATAATATGCATTTGCACGCAGTCGTGCAATAAATAAGTTATTTTATATCGGGCAATATATCGGCCGATTTATCGCCCGATATCGGGTAATTTGTCGGCCGATATTTCAAATATCGACCGTTTTTTGCTGCAAACGATATGGCGAACGATTTTCCCATATCGTATTGGCAGGCAAAAAAGAAGATATCGGACGATATCTCGGCAGACTCGGCCAATATTTAAAACAAAAATTCTATTGTATAACCCCAATTCTCTTACTTCCCTTTGTCACATAGACATGTGGCATAGAAAATCCATATTTTCGTGAGTAATTCTATAACAACGATTATTTAAAACAAAACCATGTCCGCTTTTTCAACTTTAGGTAAATAAATTTTAGGGTTTTTTTGTTTCTTGTTCAATTGAACTTTGAACTATTTGTTCCTCTAAAGAAAATGTGACACCTTGTATTTATTCAAGAAAGAAATTAATCCCTTGTTACACTTCTTAAGGGAGATTAATTATGTAAATCCTTGTAGTCCAGGCTCTTGCCGGTTTCATAATGTATATACGTTGTTTGTCAATACCTATAAAATGAATCATTGGAAGAGTCCGAAATAATGCATAATTGATCATCGAATCCGATAACTACTAAGAAGCTCAATCGAACAGCCATAACCTCTATGAACTCCAAATTTGATGAATCTCTCCTTGGCTTCAACACATAGGATTATCCATGGTTTCAAGTTCAGCATACCATGCACATGAATTGACCTATGATTATAGATTTGGAAGAGGGTGAAATAAGGGTATAACGGTCATTATTCATAGCAAAGAAATATGGACTATTTCAAGAATGTACCATTAAAACTAGTGGTAACCATGGGATTTTTTTAATGATTCATAAGATTCAGAGAATCTTTATGTTAATATTAAGATCTGGGGCGTTGAATATTTTTTCGGGGGCTTATTTGTGGGAAACCCCAAAGAAGAAAAGGATCATTTAATGCACAATGTTAAAAAACTTTCAACACAAGAAATTGTTTGCAACTGTGCGATACGTTTTATGATTCGCACAGAAAATATGAATATGTCAATCATCCACTATGAAACAATGTAGCCCTATGCATTGTGTGTGCGTGTGTGTTGGTGTGAGAGGTGGTAGGCAGCATAGGAAGATGGGTGTTTATGTCGGGTAAATTTTAAGAAACTACCATGAACTTTTTTTAAATTCAAAAAACTACCATAAAGTTCTCAAAAAACTACCATCCATTTTCTTACTATTTGATAAGTGATCATGTAAATTACACATTATCTTTTGGGATAAAATTATGTCTCATGATAGTTTCTTTAAATTACTCCTTTAAAAAATTATAAAAAACAACAAGAAAATGTAACAATTTTTTTCTCCTAAAAATTATAGAAAAGAATATCCTAGTATTTCCTAACAACCTTATTGATTTTACATAATTGTCATTTAACCATCAATAATAAAAATTATTATTCTATAACCATTATGTTAGCTATTAAAAATACACAAATTTCTAGAATTATTAACTAATTAATTTTTGGGTAAATTACAGAAAGACCCCTATACTATTGATCATGCAGCACTAATATCCCTTAGGTTATTAATAAGTATACCCCCTGAGTTAAAGGTGTTTAGTTTTTTTTTCATTTTGCCTTACTCTTTTATGTCTTACTCTTCATGTTCTTCCCACTTTCACTTCTCCCTCACGTGCTTCTTTAAAATGCATCTCTTAGATCATATTTTTTTCCTCCTCTCTTGTCTCCCCACTATTCTCTCTTCCTTCCTTGGTTTCTTCTTCTCTTCTTCACTCCTCCCCTTTCAAAACCTATCTTTCAAATAAATTTCAATCTCCTCCAATAAACTCTCTTCCCTCTTCAAAATATAAACCCAAACCAAAAATCTCATACCCCACTCTCTCCCTTCTTCAAAATTCAAACTCAAACCCGAAAAATTTGCTCTCTATAAACCTTAATCTTTTCTTCTCTCCAAAAGCCAAACACTTGTCCAAATCTAAATTCAAAATCCTCTCCAAGTTACTACCGCTACAACTTGATGTGGTTATTGCTATTGCAATTTGATACCGGTTGTGGGCAATGTTTTAAAAAGCGGTTTCAGTGCGCGCGCGGTCCGAGAGCACATAATGCTTAAACGGTTTAAACGGTGATTAAACGGATTACACGTTTTATTATTATTTTAATATATAATAATATGATAATACTTAAAACATGAAAATATGAGTTCTATAAACTCTAAAAAAAGCATAAAAGATATAATAAATATAACTTGAAAATTAAATTGCTAGAACAAAGAAGAATTTAAAAGTAACAATGACAATCAGTTCGAAGTACATCAATGTACCTCCTTCTCCAACAATTATAGTTAAAAATGCTTTTTAAATGAATAAATATATGTATTTCTTTCAAAAAGCAACATACTTCCAACAACTTTGGTTCACTGCTAGATGCAACTCTATCCTGCCCACGCTTGAGGCACTCTCAGCCTATTAAAAGAAACAAAGACCATTGGCAAGAACTTGGGCAAAATACGTGCACGCGAGGGGGAGAGAGCTAACCAAGGGAAGGTCGTCATTCATCGTTGACGCTTTGCTGCTGACCAGAGAGCTAATTACAAAGGGAGATCTTTGTCGACAAAGAGGGAGGTCACAGTGGGAGGATTAATCGCAAGGGGAGGTCGTCGTCGAAAGGAGAGTTCGCCATAGGAGGATTAACGCTTTGTGAACTTCTTCGTTGTCGAGCTTCGGGAGCTCTAATTGTCCAGGAGGATCGTCGTCGCCGTGAGCTTCGAGAGCTTCAGATAAAATTAGGACTTCGGGACCTTTGTCGTCTCGTCGCAGTGAGCCTCGAGAGTTTCTTCGTGAGATTCGGGAGCTTCGTCGTTGCCACAGGAGGATCGAGGATGCGGATATTAGGGCTTGCGAGCCCTAATTCTCCAACACGTGACAATTTATATCCTCAATTATTGGATCGGGTTTGAGTTCATTAGCTTAATGAATTCGAAATTCGAATCCATTTAGAAAATGATTGAATAATGTTTAAAAGGACGCTAATTAATCACCGATTAGACGCTTAATCATCGCTTAAGCGAATTAATCATCTGACTGAGTAATCGGACCGCTTTCTTCAAGTTCTGCTCGGTTTCAGGCCGAAAACATTTAAGCGGACGATTAATCGACCGCTTAAACCTTTTTTTAGAACACTGGTTGTGGGGAAGAAAGAGTGAGAGGGAAAAACGGATGGGAAAGGATGGAGGGGGAGGGAGAAAGAGATGGAGGGAGAGAGAATAAAAAAGTAATCAGAAATAGAGAGAGGGGTTCAAAAGCACGGTTCAAAGACTCGGCCGAGTCGGAGACGAGTCGGCCGAGTCGTATCCGTCTCGGCCTGCTCCGAGATGAGTCCGAGTCATGAGTTGGTCGACTCAACTCAGAGGAGACCAACTCGGCCTAGAATCGGAGTTGATTCGGTCGACTCGGCATTATGATGATTTTGTGCCTAATCGCAATTCAATGTGAAAATAACTACATTAGCATGTATCTATGAATGTAGTTTGTGCAATTTATTATATTGTGCATGTATTTTGATATGCTTCTACGGACGACGCGTGTATTTATGCTTTCGCTTTATGTTTAGTGTGCTAAGTGATATATTTTGGACATGTGATACATGAATGTGGATGTCTACATTTTTTTTAAGATTTGTCGTGATTTTTTTTCAGAATTTTTTGAACTTTCTATGTAGCGTTTTGCGTGCATCGCCCGATACCGATCCGAGTCGCCGAGACCGATCCATCTCAGTGCCCGCCGAGTCGACGGCCGAGACCGCGACTGTGAACCATGTTCCAAAAAGTGACACATGGAGAGATATAAAAGAAAAGTGTGAGAAATTAAGAGAGACAGAGAGGGTGCGAGAAACATACAAAGAAGGTAGTCAGAACTTAAAGAGAGAGGTTCAAAAGAGATGGAAAGAGAGACATATAAAGAAAGTAGTGAGAAATTAAGATGCACAGAGAGATACACGGAAAGTAGGAGAAATTAAGAGAGAGAGAGAGAGGCTCAAGAAAAGAGAAAAAAAAGAGCAGCAAAAAGAAAGAAAAAAAAGAGAGAAGGATAAAATTGAAAATATAAATTAATTCTTAACCCTAACCATTAAATGAGGGGGTGTTTCTATTAATAACCTAATTTAGGAGTTACTAGTGCTACATGCTCAGTGTTATGGGGGTCTTTCATAAATTTACCCATAACTTTTAGTAATTTTTGGTCCTATAAACTATTTTTAAGAGAATGATTAATAAAAAATATAAAGTTGATGATTATTTTTTATTTTTGTTAAGAAAAAATATTAAACATTTTCCTTCAAAGGTCGTTATAAACTTCATTAACTAATAAAATTTATTTTCCAATATATCATTTATTTGATAATTTCTACTACTTCTTCCTCTTCTTTTTTCTTCTCCTAGAACCCTAATTTTCCTCCTCCCTCATCCTAATCATGCCTAAAATCAAATTTTATGTCTAAATTTATACATCTTAAAACCTCAAATATTAAATCACTGATTCCAAAAGAACAAAAATTTCAATTACGAAGAGATTAGACTTTAACCTCGATTGCAAAGTTCATGGTAGTTTCTTGAAAAGTTTATGGTAGTCTTTTGGAGAGAGAGAGAGAGAGAAACTCATGGTAGTTTCTAGGCATAACCCTAAAAGTTCATGGTAGTTTCTTAAAGTATAAATGGTTATGTCAAAATTGGTGAATAAAGATATACAGAACATTTAGCTAATGGGCACGATTTCCATCTTGTGTACCATGCTATATAAAGTCCCTTGCCACCTAAATATATGATATCTGACTCCTTATAATCTAAAAATTGTGTTTATGAACAAAAAATAAGTGAAAACATTAAAGTTGAAACAGGAGATATCTCATTGTCAGGTAAGTTTGTAAAGGACATAAACAACATGACAAGAATTTCCCTTTGTTATGGGAGGATCTTGCATGTATAAATTACATCAGTAAAGTGATATACCAGTAATCGAGGATAATCTGTCTAAGCTTTGCTTCCAACCGAATAAACAAAGGTGTTCTCTCAAAATCCTGTTTGTCATGAGCCGGTTCGATAAAGTTTGCTTCTAGGACCCCTGCATGAGATCATGAAATAAATATCAAAAAGGTCAGACAAAAAACTTCAAAGGGAAAAGGAACGATACATACCTACGACACACCTCCCTCGGCTTGAACCTTCTTGAACAACTTTCCAGAAGGGCTGGAAAGAATAAATTTAACAAGTTAGTAATTGCCACCCACACTGCAAACATACCTCCAACAAATTTTCATGCAACTCCACATAAACAATCAGCAGGTGAACACTAAGATAAATGAATTGACATAGGAAAGATGTCACAAGTTTTAACATCCTGTGATACAAGAATATCACAAGACAGTTACTCAAATAATAATCAAAGACGAGTTACTTAATCAACAACAATATAAATACCAAGAGAATAAAGAATAAATGGGTTCATTGAACATTTAAGTATAGGCATAAAACTATTAAGAGCTGCATTTTCTCTAGAAGTCGTAATTGCTCTCCTGATAAACTGAGTACTTTGCATAATAGTTTATAGTCTCAAGGAGATATTGTCTATCAACAGTTATTCCAGACGTTCTATGGTATCAAGACTTTAGATCACCATCCATTCACTGCTACAGCACTTCAATATCATGCAAAAATCATCAACTTTTTCATTACTTCAAGAAATGAGCTGAAACACTATGCACCTCCTCACGCACTCTTGGAGAAGAAAGTAATTAAAGCCACATATCAGGAACAATATCATAACACGATATCAGAAATAAAAAAGACAGTTTGCATCAGCACAAAAGCACATCAGTATACATCAACTCAGCCTTGTAGCATTAGCAGCATGCACTATTAAAGAAAGGTTAATATATTATATAGGCCACAATTTTGTTTCATCATTTCATACATGTGAGAGAGAGTTCACAGCTTCTCAGCACAACCTTCATAACCTTTAAGTTTTTCGACTAAATTTGTCTTTCGAGACTGCTATAGAGCTATGATACGTAGGACACTACCCCCAACCAAAAATTGGTGTCTCTAACACAATTAGACACAACATGAGTGTTCATTTGTATCACATACTTGTAAACGTGATAACTTTATTCACCTTAAATTTAAGTAAAAGATGGATATATTATTTCCGCTTTGACAAAAGCTATGTATTTCATAAACCATTTTAATAAGATTGGATTATTTAACACATGAGCAACCCAACACAAATAGTTAACACTCAAGTATGCATATATACAGAAGATATACACACATACAGCTGTCGAGACATGCCTGGACTTTAGACAATTTCCCGTCTAACCCCCGTGTCCCTGTCTGAATATGACATTAGTATCCATTAATCCATGTCTACAAGTTATATAGCTATAAAGCAGATTTCATGTCACCTCTTTATTGAAATTATAAATCATAAGGCATGATCGTCAAAAAACAGCATGCGTACATAGGAGGAGGGAAAATTTGTGCTAGTATTCAAAACTTGCAACCTTACATAACGACAGTCCTGTCCATAGAGGAGGAAAGAAGAGATTGTGGTACTGTTTAAAACTTGGAACTTGCAACCTTGCTGCATTGACAGTGTCCCATTTGTGAGGAGGAGGAGCTCTCTGAACGGACCTTCACATTTTGGCAGTGAATTACACGATGACTTGTTTTCTAATGTCAGTGTCCAAGCAAACTTATCGGTGTGTTAGCAGGCACATAATATGCATAAAGTGCAGATTGCCAAACCTTGAAAGACAAAGGCGTGGTAAATAGTACTTTCAACAACATCTACATGCTAGTCATTGGACAACAAAAGTAAAATTTTCAGCATAATGGTTTTGCGTAAGTCCCACAGGATCCAATCTGAATGGCCCGAGATTTTGCTGGAATCTGGAGTTGACAAGAAACCTAGGGCAACAACATATAACAACAAATCCTCAAAGAGTACCAACAATGTTAAATGACTTTACTCCACCACTGGGAACGGGGCTAGTTTCATAACCCACATCCAACGGGTTGCGCCAGTCAACAGCTGATCCAGTTATGCCGTCAGACTCAACCATCTAGCCACTCCTTGCCCACAATCCTAGTCTAATAAATAGGATAAGACTTAATCAATCTCCCTAGTCATGGACCAGTCACGCTTGCTGCTACTCAATACTTTGCCATGCATGATTCTATTGGGCAGTGCAAAGTGACTGTTTGCAAATTGTCAAGTGCATTTGAGTACCTAACAAATGTTTGCCCTAACATATGACCTTCCACACACTAAAACATGGCAACCAACATATATAGCCAATGGTCAAAACCGTCTTGACTATTCTATATCGAGAGAAAGGCTTCCAAGGAATTGGGTTTTTGGTATGAATCATGCCTCACCGATGAACGCAGTTCCATACAGCAAGTTATGTCATCATACCTCTTCATCTCTACTCTTTCGCATACAAGGGAAAGTTGGTAGAGCTACTTAGTTGCATGAGCTTAAATTACATGACTAAGAAAGGCATGTCTAGCCACTATTGTGTCTCCCCCTTGCTCACTGTTTCCTCATCCAGAAATTTGACACTAATACGAAGAGGGTTGATAGCCAGTCCTGAAACTTCATCAATTCCTTTTTGGACCATGAGTTCATATTTTGCTCATTTCCAAAAGGTGGAGAATCAAAGTGAAAAATTTTACCTCCTTAGAGGCAAGGCACAATCCTCAAGGCGTGACAGCGTGAGACGTATGCCTCCTGAATCTTATATATTATTGTTTAATTACAAATATCCTTACAATATACAAAATGGTATACTATAGTACTCCATGGGTAGTAAAGCACAGTATAATACGAAGCAAGAATCTCCACCTAGATGCTAAATATCAACAGATAGGTCCTGGGCGCTAATCAAGAATGAATTAACTAGAGTATCAAAAATAAAATACAATAAAATAAATTTATCAAACTAACTAGTAGCAGACAGAATGTGACCACCTATCATTTTGAAGACCAAAAGGCCAATTATAGATCACATGGCCATATCGTCTTCCACATGGCCAAAACTTACTGACATTGAGCTCAGTGTTGTGCCCTTTTGTAGTTAAACTAAACAGAGATCCATGTGAAGAAAGAAAAATAAGAAGGCGAAATATTGAGAGATGACGAAACAGATAACTGAGAGAATCAATGAAGATAACTGAGAGAATCAATGAAGGTTTTTATTAAAAAAAGAATCTGGAGAAAAAACCAAGAGAGATCAAGAGAGAAATCAACAGGTAAAAATACACGTCTCAGCACCAAATCGAGACAAGGAATAGCAGCAAGCAGAGTATAAGAGAATCGTGAAAATCAAAGTATGAGAGAAGTCAAAATTGCATCCAAAAAGCAGGGGAAAATACAAAAATCAAACTTTACCTGGTATCACTGGAAATGATGATTCAAGGAACTGGTGTTTGGCAGCACTATGATCTGGTACTCCATAGGGCAGAGAAGATGAGAAGATGAAACAGAGAGGGCCTTATCCCTTTTGTTTCTCTAAAGCTAATGTTCTTTTCTTAACCTTTTTTAACACGAGCAACATGTGCAACGGAAAATCTCATTTTGGAGCGTGAAGTGCACACTTCATCAACGCCTCATGAAACAACGCATAGAATAAAACCACCTTTTAGATATGCTTCAATGCATTTTGGGTCCAAAATGCCCTTAGGCACACCTTAGGAGTTGGGACGCGTTTTGATACGCTGGTTCCATAACCAACCTTGTTGTTAAGCAAAAGGCTTAGATTACAATAGAAATTTGATGATGACCAACATATGAAAACGTTTGGACATATGGGCGAATTGTGCAGACTAAATTTGGGTCCTAACCTTTGAGATTAATAAGTCCATGCATCCACATGAAAGCCTGTCCATTCTTAGTAATGTATACAAGCATAGAACAGGTATAGTTAGGTCTTAATTAGAACCTCGTCAACCTCCCTCCCCTCCCTCCCTCCCTCCCTCCCTCTCTCGCCCCCCACTTCCCAAAAGAAATAATAATAAGTTTAGGTTTATGTTAAATGAGTTTGGGTTTAGAAGAAAACCATTAAAAGGAAGGAGAAGAGAGAGAAGGTAATATTCTGTTAATTTAAAGAGATATTCATAGCTGCTGAGGTCAAAGAGGGACTAATTTTAAAAAACTTATATGATTTGAAAGACTAGTGTGCAATTCTTATGATTTGAGGAACTCTTTTTCAAATTTGATATAGGGGACTGACATCTAAAAGCCCTAGTTTTATTAGCGAGCAAATTGTATTGCTGTTCAGTCTATAACAGTTCTGAAGTCTAAGCGCTCCTCGCTTCAGTAATGCTACTCGATTAGGGAAAGTGTACTGTTTGGAACATGTGATGCCTGGTCAAACCAGACATGGACTCTACAAACATACATAGGCTCTACCAGCTAGACTAGTACATACTGCTTGTGATTCTTAAAAACATACATAACACAAGATAGTCCATAGATTCGAATGATCTTTTTAGTAACACAAGAATAGCATACAAGTGGGTTAAGGTTGGTACGTGCTGTGCTCGAAATATATTACATTTCTAGAAATCCAAAGTAAGACGAGGAATATGAAAATTATAAATATGACTGAATTAGATCTTCACAAGCATAATTGGTGTCAAAAAAAAAAAAAATCTTTTAGTGGATTTAGATTATGTCATACATTGATGTCATAAATTCTTTTGTTTCAGATTTTAGATTGTGTCATAACAATCGAATGGCACATGTGAACATGTATTACCCGGAGCTATTAAAAACAAGTGAGGCATATGTATCTATCTTTCAAAAAAAAAAAAAGATGACTTGAAAGAATCAAGAATGAATGTTAAGACCTTGCAGAATGGGAAAAGTATTTACCCTTGGCACTGGAAAAACATATCTGCAGGTTTCAACAAGGAAAATGCAGATGTGCATCCTCTAAGTTAGAGGAGTCAGAATATCCATAAGCTTCCTGCAACTATGCATTTGGTTCTTCTTACAATAAAACAAAGATCTTATATAATGTCTGCCTATGATGCCAATACATCTCTGAGCCTAGGGATGACTCCTACTTCACTGACATGAATCCTGATTTGTCCAGATTTTTAGTAAATGCCGGAATGAGACATTGGACTGTGTTGTTCAAGTTATATACTAATGACACCAAGCTTAAAACAAGGTTCCAAAGGCGAAAAGAATAATAAAAGGCACCCAGTTTGTCATGGAGTTTGCCATGAGAATAAAGTTGAAGTCTTGCAGAAACAACTAGATATTGCTGATGATATGAAAACTCATAATTGTCTATCAAATAATACCATGATGAGACGATTCTTATGATAAACATTGACACCGAAGATTCCAAGCACAGGAGCCTCCTTCGCGAAGCCAATGGTGGTCCTCACAGACACCTGCATCAACAATAATGTTATGGTATTGAATAACCCATATAAGGAAGAGAAGTACACCCACATATTCCAAATGTGTACGTATGAGTGTGTATTCTGTGTGCTCGCAACCTTGTGAAGTATAAGTAATTCACTAAAAGTTAAAACACGAAATAGAGATGCAACACCAAATCTTGAAGGCATTCTAACTCTGGACCTAAACATCAAACTCAAATAGTCAAGAGTTTAAGTTAATATAGTCACTGTCACTGATATTGAAAGATGAAAAATTATAATCGTTCAATCTCATGATATTCTATTATATATCACAGCTGTCAAGTGTTCAAATTTGCAGCTATATTTAAGATGATGCTGAGCGTTTCATTGGTATCTTGGAAATGCAAGCAATTTGTTCCTTGTGCATAAGATCTCGGAAGATGTCCTAGAAAAATGCACTCATGTTGAATGGACAGACCACAATAAATATAGGATGGCTCTGCTTAGAAATTACATACAACACCAACCTTAAGGACAGCAAGAAACTTGTACACCTAGAATAATTTATATACCTTTACACAACATGTTAAGATGATAATTTTCGGTATGTGCTAAAGGGAAAGACATTCAATTTCCTAACAGTTCCATGAAATTTCCAATACTATTGCATGTGAATTTTATTAAATCTGGAATATATAACAGCCATAATAATCACCCCTTTAAGTAACTCAAAAGCCCACATTATTGTAAAAAGCCCGTTAAAGCCCTGCTTGACCTCCCACCTTCGTTATGTCCGCTTTGGGACACTTTAGCCCCTGTTTTTAAATTTAGAAGATTTTAACTTTGTATGTATCATCTTCTTATATTGATACTCATTATTATCATTAAGATTTTAGTGTTACTTTGTTATTTTTTTTATTAGTTATGAACTTTCTTAATTTTCAATGTTTTCTCTAATTACTCTATTTTTACTATTTTTTGTTTTCCAAAAAAATAGTGGCACTTTTTGCCACTAAATCCCGCTAAAGCCTAAGCCTTGCCTACCCCTCTACTCCCGCTTTTGCTTTCCACAACATTGAAAGGCCATATACAAAGTGAAGTTGGTAGAAGAAACAACAACAAAGCCTTGTCCCAAAATTTTGGGTCGGCTACAAGAATATTTTCATCCATTCACATTTGTTAAGGGCAGTTACAGTTAAATTAACAAGTAGCATGTTCTTATTTGCTTTGATTCATCTTTAGACATGTCTCTTTGAGTATTTCCACTCAACCCATTTTTTCTACACTCAATTTTTTGGACATGTTTCTTAATCAACTACCACATATTCTAACCCATAAAGCTTACTTGCAATTATAGTTGTCCTATAGAATTTTACATTTAATTTCAAGAGTACTCTACAAGCACATAAAACTATAACCATCCCACTTTACTTCTATGGACCACATCATCAATCTCAACATCATGATGAATGATTAATAAGTACCAAAAATGGTAACCTGAGGTATTTCTCGACCATCAACCTTCGCTATCGCTCCTTCATTCTCACAGGTTCGCTGAAGTTACGATCTATATTTTCTGTTTATTCTGCTACTTTTAAGTCTTTAACATTAAAATACTTCTCATAACCTTTCTACTATAGAAATTACCCCTTCTTTAGTCTCCAAAAACATACCATTTGGAGAAAATGGACCACGAGCCTTCAACACGAATATGTCTAGTAATTCATTTATAACAGATGCTGAGTTACCTAAAACCCAATAATTCGTATCACTGTAACACTTGCTAAAACCCAAATTTAACACCCAACAGCTCTATAAAAAGATAAGTTATCTAGACATATTTAATTTATTATTTTTTTTAAGACCAAATGTAATAATATATTATTTATTTAATTGTTTAGCTTTCATAAATGATTTGGAAAGAAAATTTTAATAAATTAATGACTTATCTAAACTAACCTAACCACTTTAATGTTTAATTACTTTGTTAGAAAAGGGTTATTTTACGTATTCATCCCTTAAATCTTTCCTTATTTTAATTAGCCCCTAAAATCTTTGTAATTTCAGTTTAGTCCCTCAAACCTGGAAAATATGCATAGCTAATTTATATTTAATTATTTTGTTAGTTAAATATTAATGGATTAGTTATTTAATTAGCTTTTAGCGGTCCTGGTGAAAACATACAGATTTAGTTTTTTAGCAAATATATAATTAATTAATTTCTTATTAATTTGTAGGGTATTCAAATTTAGCTTTTTAGCAAACTTTTCCCTTCAATTTAGTGGGTATTCAACGATCACATGAAATTGCAGAAGCACTTCTCCACATTAGCTGCATTAATTTGAAGAACCATATTTTCATCGATCCAACATCTCAATGAATGATTTAACCTAAGTAGAAAAAGGGCAACCCCCAAGTATCGCTTGAGCATCAACATGCGCTATACACTCATTCCTTCTCATAATTTTGCTAAAGTTACATTCCTTGAAATCCTTCATTCATATAGTTTTAATGATAGTTTCAACAACTTTGTAGATCTCTTTTATTCCTATATATAGGTACCAAATTACTAATCCTTCATTCCTTAGAGCATTTCTTTAGTATCCTAAGAGACGATAGTAATGGCCGGCCCAAGGCACGATGGGCTGGCAAGAAAAGTTTCGGTACAAGGGTTGGCACGAATGACTCTGGGCCGTGCCGCTCACCTTGGCCCGACATAGCCAAGCCCACGACACGACCTAGTAAAGGCGCGAGTGGAGCTCTACTGGGTCGGCACGATAGATTGGCCCAATTAAGAGTACTACTTTTGACTCTTAATTAAATCCTTTTATCAATTTAAGATAACCTTGGCTTCATATTTTTTTGTTAGATAACCTTGGCATCATATTTTTTTTGTTAGATAGGGTTGAGAATAAGTTGCAATGATGAATTAGAAGTTAGTTTAATTTGTGATCTTTTTGCAATTACTTGCTAATATTTTCAATTAGCTAGATTTTAACCTTATTAGTTTTCATATATAAATTTGTACAATAAGTTATAAAATTGACTGATTTAGAAATTATTAGGCACAAAATATGTGAAGTAGGCACGAGTAGAAACAAAATAGTAGGCACAATTCTGACACGAATGAGTCAGCATGATTCAAGCACGAGTGAAGGCACTAATGGGCTAGTACAACATGTGAGTCAACCCAATATATAGTGGATTGGTACATGAGCATATAGGTCTAGGCCCATACAAATATTTTGGGTCGTGCTTGGGCCTAGGTATTTTTAGGTGGGTCGAGCCTCTGTTTGCCTAGGCACAGCACAAACACGGCCTATTACCAACCCTAAAGGGAATTTATTTATCTGAACCAAATGTTAGTAGGATTAAACTAAGCCTTTCATGAGCAGCATTTTGTTAATTGATCATCAAGTTTCTCTAAATATGCGAGTCTATCAAGAACTCTGACATTGTCTCTCAGGTTCTACCACAAGTTCGATTTACGAGCATAGAGAGCTCCTTCTTAGCAGGTTCTTTAACTCACTCACTATGATGAATGGTCCCGACGGTGCGTGATCTTTCTTTATGATCGTTGGTTATAGGATGGGAAACACGATCCGGTTCAATATAGATCATTAAGCATAATTCCTACACATTTTGTTAAATAACTTAGCCATACTAGGCCCGCATCTTCAATACCTCTAAATTTCAATAGGAATATATTTAGTCCGATAAACATTTTAGTTAAATAACTTAGTTCACCATACTAGACCCGCATCTTCAATACATCTAAAATTCAATACGAATATATTAAGTCCTGGTTCCCGTTTTCTTAAAGCTTCTTTAAGTTCGCTAAACCTAATTTTTCATCAATGGCTATAGTTCTACCATGGATTGAACTGTAAAAACTTAACTTGTATCATTATAGATATACCTTAAACTTATTAGCACGACTGAAATTGGGGGAAAAAGCATTAATGTAAAAGGTAGACGCATCAAGTCACCTATGCAAAGTTGCCCAGTTCTGCCATGCCTTGAGCTCATGTTGTTTTTTCTTTTGTCTTCTACACTCTTCTTGTCACAGATATTTTTCTCATGCTTTTTTCGCCTATTACCTCCTTTTTTCTTCTTTGTTTCTTCGTACTTCTTTTTTGTGTTCTCTATTTCTCTTTTTTTCCCCTAATTTTCAGAAATTTAATTTTTTGGTCGTTTGTGTTTATCCAGATTCCATCTAAGCGGCTAGACTACGCACTCCGGTACAGCGCTGGAACCTAAAGTCGTCCAGCATCATCTTTACATTGAACAAAAATTACAAATTGTTGTAGAGATTGATCATCTTCTAGAATCTAGACTCCTATTATTGCATTTTGACGAGTTAAAGATTCCCTTGTGAATAGATATTAGTGGATACTGGATACATGGACAGGAGGTATGAGGAAACCAGCAAAAGCAACCTGCAAACTTGCAGATGCTAGATTACTAGCTGATTTAACCCAACAGTGACAAAGTACCGTGTGTTCAAGCTAATTTGGTGAATTTGTAAATTGATAGTTGATGCTGAGAGGTTCGACCATGTGTGGATCCATAAAAATGCGACTCAAGTTGTTGCAAGTGTTCAAACACTGATTAGCTTCCACATTTGAGATTTAAATGAAATCTTTTTGGTAGTTAAAGAAAGACTTGTTCCCCATGTTTAAACATAGGTGGCCGGACCAGCGCCTAGCTGCCTAGGTATATTTTATTATTTTAATAAAATAAAAAACAATAGTAACTATTCTCCTTTGTCATCGCCTTCTTCACGTACTCCCGAGCTCAGATGAGCTTCCTCGTCGACCGATGCTCCCATGAGGACCTCCAGCTCTCTCATGTCACCACTGCCCTCAAGGAGAAAGCGGGGAAGATGAGTTAGGGCAAAGCCCTAACCTATTTTAAGAAAAGGGGGTCCTTCGACCCCTAATCCATCTTGCTTTCTCCTCGAGCCCTAACCTATTCTAAGAAAAACTCTTGAAAAATAATTTATGTTAGGTCGCAATCCTTTAGATTGTGAAACGAAGTAACTTTCTATTTAGGTTGTCCATTTTGTATCCACTTGATGCATAGACAAAAAAGCTTAAAAGCACTTAACTTTTTGTTTTTAGTCACTTTAAATGAATAGATCAACTTGACTGGAATGGATCTCCAATTGATTTGCTTGACATTGTAGTTGAAAGGGAAGGATTTAGAATGGAGTGGATTTTTAACTTGATTTTCTCGACATTGAATTTGAATGGGAAGGATTTGCCTAAAAGGGTCAAATCTACCTTTATAGACATATGTACATAGACACACACATGCAAATATATATATATATATATATATATATATATATATATATATATATATATATATATATATATATCTTATTTTGAACGGTAAAATTATTTTCATTAATACATTGAATCCAACAGCTCTAATAACTCTCACATGAAAACCCAATTACTCAATATCAAGGTTCTAAATATCAGATATCGGGATCGTATCGGATGGGAGTTTTTCATATCAGATACCGGGAGGATATCGGGGATACGCGCGCATATCAGGCATTCATATCAGACTATATATAATGAAATATTAATAACTAAAAGTTGGTTTAGAGTCATAGATATCATCTACCTAATAAAAATGATGTAATATACTTGTAAAGACAGTAAAAAAATAATGTACATTTGTACGCAGCGTGCAATAAATAAGTTATTTCATATCGAGTGATATATCGGGCGATTTATCAGCCGATATTTCAAATATCGGCCGTTTTTTGTTGCAAACAATATGGCGAACGATTTCCCCATATCGTATTGGCAACAGACAGAAAAGGAGATATCGGACGATATCTCGGCCGATATTTAAAATAGGGCTCAATACAACTCTTAATAACTCAAAATAAACAAAAAAAACTCATCATAAAATAACCATTAACACTCTAAAGAACGGCTCAGTGACTCATTCTGAAGAAGTACCATCCATCTCTCAAGATCTACTACTCGAAAGAGAATACAAGATATAGATCATTCAGTCTTTGTAGATCACTGACTCATAGACCTGAATTAACTGGATGTACTAATCGAAAAAAATCGATTCTCTTATAGATCTTAGATTGATTAAATCTACTGATGAGAACAAAAAGAAAAGAAAAGATGATAGTCGACCCTCTTGTAAATCCAACCCAGAATGGGTATCAGGTACCCGATCGCTGTCAAACAACTACAAACTCGATCATTGGCGAAATCATTAAACTTCACGAACCTAAACATAACTTGCTACTATGGATAATCCATAGTAGCCCCACAAGAAGATACCGTAAGAGAGAATCGAGATGGCTAGGATCGCTAATTGCTCCCAATAGTTGAGATCATACGAAGAGTGGTGTGCGTCCTCCCCAAATAGCGAAGATGAACGACGAAGAGTAGCATTTGCCATAATCAAACCCTGAATATAAAGGGAAGTTGAAATGGCTAGGATCGCTAGCCCACCCCCAACAGTTGAGATCGCATGCAGTCTCATGCACATCCTATCTCAACTGTGAAGATGAACGATGAAAAGTAACCATTGCTGCTATAAATACCCGAATCTCAAACTTTATCTCATGAAATTCTCCCAAGCATCATCTCACAATTAGGAGAGAGAAAGCCCCAGCCAGAGGAATAAAGGGAGGTAAAGGGGAAATAGTGCATGGTGATTTCCCCCTCTAGGGTTTTTAGAGAGAGATGTTATATGTGTATCTGTATGCGTGTAATTTCATGCCTGTGTAGAGCTATGTGTTTATATATAAGATAAATTCCTACTACTATAAAAGCACCAATAACTTAAAGTTTTTCCGAAACAAAGCTTAGCCATTGATTAAACTAGAAGAATATGAGCCACATATACCAATATTATTATACTTAAGTGCAACCTAGCCTCTCAATAAATCTAAAATTAATTCATTAATCTTCGAAATGTAGATAGGAGACTAAAAGCATAATTAGCCAGGTAAGAAATTCTCCTAAAGCGCATCTAAAACTCTAATCTCCTTATTATTGTTTCATGATCCAACAGTTCATTATGATCTTTATGTTCTAAAACATTTATAGCTGAAAAATCATTTGGTTTTGAGTTCAGCTAGGTTACTTTCTAAACTGTTAAGAATGTGGATACTCCCAATTTGAATTGGAATGTGGATACTCCCAATTTGAATTGGTTAATACATTGCTCGAAGATTCACCTTTTGGATGTGAATTATTGCCCATAAATAGCTAGAAACAAAATTTAGAGTTTTTCGTTATGATTTACATGTTCATCAAAGTGGTCCAAATTAAGCATTTTTTGGTCTTTCAAAAATGCTAATTTTTTTGTCACTTATGCATAGGTAAAACAAAAAAAGTTTCTTGAAACTTAGTTTCTAGCAAGTCTGTACGTAGCAGAACACATCCAACATGGTGTATTAACCAATTCAAAGTGAGAGTATCCACATTCATGATACTTTCAAAAGTAATCTAGCTCAACTATATATATATATATATATATATATATAGTAGAATGGGAACGAGTTTAAGCTCATATAAGCTTATATGAGTTATACTTAGTTCCCATGTGTGGATCGATGATCCACAGTGTTCAATATGATCTACATGTTGTCAAAAAGTAGTGGATTAGAAAATCATAAATTTTGAAGATCATTTGCTCATTGATCCAGCGGTACAAACTTGTCCAAATTTGTTTATTCATGAAAGTCGTTCAATTTGTAATTACATGATGGATGAGCAAATGACCCTCAATACCTATTAATTTTCATCCATGGCTCCTTGAGGGTATATAGATCATTGTGAATGGTGTGGATCATCCACATAGATGATCCACACATAGGGAAAATGTGTAGCTCATATATGCTCATATAAGTTTAAGCTCATCTCTCTCTCTCTCAAACAGTTCTCACTAAGATTCACGAGAAGTCAATGGTGAGTCATCGCATGGATGATCCGAACCGTTCATCTTGATTTAAATACCCAAATTAGGCTAATTATGAAAAAACATGTTATTTTAAGAAATTTAACTCATGCATTAAATGGTTACACAAAATATGTTATTTCAACCATAGGAAAAGGATGTCATTTGATGCATGGGTAAAGATACCTGGAATCACCTGATTTTTCAAAATTAGCATAATTTCAGTATGTAGATCAAGAAAGCGGTTTTGATCATTATGGGATAACCCACCGTTGAGTTCTTACGAAGTTTAATTTGATAACCGTTTTCAAAAGATCGCTTCCACACACATATATATATATATATATATATATATATATATATATATATATATATATATAGAGAGAGAGAGAGAGAGACTTCTGTCATTCTGGAAGGATTCGAGGCCGAATCCTTCCCACTCAAGTACAACTCTACGACATCCGAATGCAAGATCCACTCCGTTGAAGTTGATTTACATTATTTCAAGTAACTAAAAATCATATATTTTAAATACTTTATGCTCATCCATTAAATAGACCCAAAATAGACGGTCGAAAATAGCATATTGCTTAGATTTACGTCTTTAGACATACAAATTCTCAATCCGACCATTTCATCATGATCTAAACACTTAAAAAGCCTCACACACCACTTTTTGTTAGATTTCAAATATTCTACAACGTTAAACTAACTAAATCACTATTTCAGCCGTCCATTTTGTACCTACTTGATGGATGGGTAAAAGTATTAAAATACATAATTTTTTATTTTTAGTTGTTTGAAATAATGTAGATCAACTTCAACGGAGTGAATCTTGCATTCAGATGCATAGGGTTGTATTTGAGTGGGAAGGATTCGGCCCCGAATCCTTCCGGAATGACACGAGTCTCTCTCTCTATAATATATATATATATATATATATATATATATATATATATATATATATATGACACACAAGCACATATTAATATACGTACAAAGATATATGTATATTTATGCAATATACATTATAAATACATAGCATACATACATATACATATAAAAAATGACAGTGAGGCCTGCCTCACTAGTAAAGAGGTGGGAATGAATTGTGGAGAGTCCTAATTTCAAGTCCAGCAATGGCCTATGATTCAAAAAAAAACATATATATGCATATACGTGGGGTGTATGTGCAAGCTTATATACACACATACATGTATCTACGCCTTCTGTTGTCACGTATGAACCACTTGACATAAAGAAGGCTTTTTGGAAATTTAAATTCAACAAAATTTTACAACCAGCTTTCAATTTTTCAAGAACCCTATTAGAAAGTGTTATTTGTTTAGGATTCTAGAGTAGGAATGGGAAATTTTCTCGGATTTAACCTTTTGTGTTATTAGTTTGGAAATGAAATTGGATCTGGGATTCAAGAATCCTAAATTTTAGTCTCATAATATATAGCCAAGCTAACCCCACCTCCAACCTTTTGTTCGACTATATATAGACAAACTAATCCCACCCCTCAAACTTGACTCAAGCTGGGATTCTACCCTTCTTCCCTCTCTCTCTCTCTCTATGTGTGTGTCTCCTCTGTTTAGTTTCGCAAAATACCACATTGCCTCTCTCTCTGTCTTTCTCTCTCTGTCTCTCCCCCACTCTCCAGCTGGAGCCCTCTCGCCAGCAATGAGAAACCGTAGATCCCATCCCCTCACTCTTGATCTTTCACCAAGCCTCCTCAAACCCTCTCACGCCAATAAGAAACCCATAAATCCCAACCCCCTCTCTTTCACCCAGTCTCCTCAAACCCTCTTCTCGATGACGAGAAAACAAGTCAGCCCCTCCCACTCGATCTCTCACCCTGCCTCTTAAAATCCTCTCATAGTAGTCTCATAGCCGAAGCACTCTCTCTCTCCGCCGTACGAAGCAGCGACAACGGCCACAACAACAACCTCATTAGCAAAACTCTACAACAGGAGCTGCTTTTTTCCTCTTTTCCCCAAAAAACAAAGAGCAGTTAGTTGATTCATATTGTAATTTTGAATTGAATTTGTACTTGCGTACTAAAATGAAATTTAAAATTGAAATTGGTGAATTGTGTTGTGAATTGGTTGATTGATTATTAACTGATTATGTATTTGGCTGATTTTTTTTATTAAGATTTTTTCAAGAGATGAAAATTGTGGATATTTGGTAGTTATTAAAACTTTTTTGAAAAACAAAATTTTCATGTTTGAAGGAAAACGAATTCTTAAGTCCAAAATTTGAGAAACTATAAGAATATTTGATAGAGTTAATAAGAATTTTTAATTTTTAATTTAGAAAATATTGAAAGGCTTGTTCAAATTTAAAATAAATTTTTATAATATCAAAAGGACGAAGAGAAAATCAAATTTGGAACTTCATGGTAATTTTTGAACTAAATTTTGAAAAGAAGAAAATAAAATTTGAGGATTTTTAAGAACGATCGTGGTTTCTTAAAAGATAGGGTATTAGATGATTATTTTTTGTAATTTATCCTAGTTAGGTCTTCATGACTAGTAAATGGATGTTACTGAATAACATTTAATTATCTAGCTATATAAACTATATTAGTATAGAAAAAGTAGGTTAAATTGGTCCACATTAATAAACCACAAATTAATAAATAAAAAAATAAACCATAAATTTGTCCCTCGCATTCTCAAATTTAAGTCCCAAACATTTGTCCGAATCCTAGTCTCAATCCCAAAAATTGTCCCATTGAGACATGTCTCAGTCTCAAACCAATAAATGACACCCCCTTGATATCAAATTCAAAGAGGCAGCCACTGACAAAAGAGGCCATAAAGTAAAAGCCAATTTGATTTGGTTTTCATTCATTTATTTATTTTTTGGTAAGGAATTTGAGGTTTGGATATACCCTAATTTAAAACATGGTTCAGCCAGTGTTTTAAATGTCGGATATCAGGAAAATGTCGGTGTCGTAATCGGATATCGGATTTCAGATTTCAAAGATATTTCGGGGCCATCTAGTAAATTTCGGACGTCGTGACAGATAACAAATATATATCTTAGATGTCTTAAATAATGTAATTTTAAAATTCTTATCAAGATAATGCGTACACAACTTATGTAAAACTACATAAATATGTTTAGGATAAGTATTCTTAACTTAAACATTTTGCATATATTCACTAATTCATTGTTAAAATTTCTCTTGCTCCAACTTTCAAGATCAATCAACATACTGGGTTTTCCCGAAATGTCGGCCGACATTTTAGGAAAATGTCGGCCTACATATCGAATTTTTCCCGAAATGTCGGCCGACATTTTCCAAAACGTCATTTCAAATGCGGGTGGGAATGTCATGGCGGTGAGGGTTTGAAAACGAAATGTCGGCCGACATTTTGAAAATGTCAGCCGACATTTAAAACACTGGGTTCAGCATCCTCTTGATATTTTAATTTGGTTCCAACCAATCATTAGCTAGTTGTGCGTCCATGTTTATTACAAATAAGAAATCTATTACCAACTGATCTTAATTCATTAGTACACCACTTCTTTCCCTTGCGAGAGGATGTGGATCGAAATCTCTCCATCTAAAGTGGGAAAAGGAATTTCAAAATAAAATGCAGGGCAAGCTAGCATAAGTTATTACGAATGGCTCAAGTTGGCATTGGCATGAGGCACGAAGCCTCATAGTAGTTCATGGGGACTCGATCATCCATGTAGTCAGGAAAACCAATTTAGGATAGATCAACCTTGCAAAAGCAGTAATTCTTTTATTTTGGAGAGCGCGTCTATCTTCATAGTAGCTTTCTTCCCACAATACACAAGCTTCCTTCCCCTTTCTTTAGAGAACCTCCCCCTTTTTCATCTTCCTCCTTTATGTTGTAAGCTTACGGCCTTTCTCAAAAAAATAAAATAAAATAAAATATCCATTAATGGATCCCAATCCAAACCCTATCAAACGGTTATATAATAACATTATTTGAGGTTCAAAAATATTTGATCTCATTTACATGACCCAATCTCGAAAACACAAGTAGCAGGATTTATTAGTATTTCACCTGAACTCTAACTATAAGGAATTTGTGGAGATTGTGAACAAACAAATAGGAGCTAGAGCAGTGAGGTAAGAAGTGGAATGGTCTAGCATGGGTTACCACCGTCCTCAATGTGTCTCCTTCATTCCCTTCTCACTATCTTTCCTCTTTTTGGTGTGAAGGTTTTCTTCTCTCTTTTTATTTGGGTCATGAAGGAGGGATGGTGGGTCAGGGACGGGCGGGCGGTCAGGAGAAGAGAGACAAAGGGTGCTTTGGACTCTAAGGTCAGTAAAGAATATTCATAGATTCTACTTCTTCTGAACTTGGATTGGAGTGTTAGTTTTCTTCACATTAAGGTAAAAGCCATTGGTTAAAAAATAGTTGAGATCAAAGCCAACCTAGATGGTCAAACAGAACATCTCAACAAAATCCTAGAAGCATGAACACAAGTGACAGACTTAAAGGAGAAAATTAGTATCTTTTTAATATATATATATTAAGTATTATGTGCTTGTGCCCATGTCCATAAGTATCACTTTTCAGTAGAAAAGTGACATTTAATTCATTAGCGGCCAAAATGGCCCATATCCCTGTTAAAATGGCCACTCGCAGCTGACAAATCCTTTGATGGCTGGTATCATTATTATGAGATTTCTTTTCTCATACTCCTAACATCTACTCCTTTGATGGCTGCATCACTATTATGAGATTTCTCCTTTTCTCATACTCCAAACAACTAAATTTCCTCATACTCCTCACTACTAAGCTCTGAGATTATTTTGTTGCCAGTTTTACTGGAAATTCTACAAATTTGAGTATTGCCGGTTGCTGCATCTTCATTGACCCACTGACTTCAAGGATGACTGAGAACCTATAAATTATTGCTCAAATAAGCACAACCTAGATAGTGTTCCAAAATGCCACTAGGATAAAGCATATACAGGATGCTCACTTTGTTCGCTTTAATTATCTAGAAACCACTATATCGCCTTAATTATCTAAAAACCACTATCTCCTCCCAGCACTTATAGCTTGCATAGAAGATAATTTCTTCACTAAAGCATACATGCTTCAATTGTTTGCAATTTAAATGTAGAATCTCGAATGATCCGAGGCAGCGTCCAAAATGTGCGCATGTCATTCCCTATACACCAATGGTATGGTATTCTCACCAGTTGGTGGCCATGTTGTCATGTATCTTTCACACAATCGCTAAGTCATTGCCCTTTGGGAATAAGATTGTCTTTGATCTCTTCCCTTCAAAGTCTATCAGGTAAAAAGAAATCAAACTTTTCTTTAGAACCTATAAAAAAATGTAGAACTCTTAATTCCCTTGCATCCCTAATTCAAAATATATATACTTCAGGTAAAATTGACAAAATATAGCATAATGTACATACCTAAACCTTAGCATTCTTGGCAAGCAAGAGAAAATTTATTAATTACTATTAAGTAAATACTTACATCTTCTTTTCCCATTCCCATCTGGGGTTTGTAAGTCACAGTCTTGGCAAATTTTAACTCATCAGCAATTTTTAGTTGCTGAATGGGTTTGCCTCTTAGGATAATCTCGAAGTTTGAGAATTTTCTGAGGTAAAGAATGGAAGCATACGCCTGCAAAATTGACATAGATGGAATAGCAGTTCACATTTGCCCAAAATGAGAAAATCAATGCAACTTACCCGCAGTGAATATCTCAAGGTGTAAGAAAAGTGTGTCTGGACTATCTCCTTGTGAAACCTTGAAAAGCCACAGCTATTTGCTTGATCTCTGAGTAGTATATCCTGCAGTTTATTTAAAAACTGATTAATACAGGAGATTGCAATCTTATGCTGATCTGTGAGACATGTGTCAAAAGGTTTATAGTTCACTTTGGAAAAGGTAGTGAACTGTCAACCTTTCCGAGTAAACTGTGAAAATATTAAGAGCCCCCTCCTCTGTAGGAGGAGAGGCATCAACCTTCTCCACACAAGTGCTGCTGTGCATTGCAATCATCAAATTGCATGTATCCCAAAGCTAAGTGCAGTGCATGGTCGGATGAGGTGGGAGGAGTTTAAGTTAACAGACTCCTAGGAGGAAAGGAGCAGACACAATAAAAACCATACATAACAGAAAGAAATAACATAAAATTGATCCTTACAGTTAAGCAAAGAAACAAAAAGTAATAAGAGAAGAATGTTCAAAACTTATACAGTGGTTAGCAACTGATGAAATACTCAAACATTTAATAGTTGATGCAGCATCAAGAAATTGGGCATACCTCTTCGTCATCATCAAAGTCTAATTCCAGGAGGCCATCATCATTCATCCATAAATTGTATATCAACACTTTGGTTCCATGAGATCCAAGATCCTCAAACTAAAGCACCAAAAGGTTAAATATAAATTCATTTGTAACTGAAGTTCACAGAGCGTGACATTAATTAATACAATTTCAAAAAGTAAACAGAAGTGAAAAAGAACATGAGCATGATTCAACATCAAGCATTCCATTGGCTTACTATAAACTCAATTTCATTGTGAATATCAGTTAAAAAGAAAAGTGGAGAATAAAGAAAAACAATAACTAGACACTGCATAAAAAAAGATCAAACAGGTCAAATCAATAATCATAATATGGCTCCTGCGTAAGGATGATACTCTACTCAAGAAATGGCAAAAAATTTAACAATAATTTGGCACATAGTAATGTGGTTAATACTGCATATATGGATGGTAATTCTTTATCCGTGTAGAATGGAATGATTTTCGTGAACTAACAAGTTCATATACTTAGGGAAAGACCAAACAGAATTCCTTTCAACCTATTGGGCTAGACCTCCAAGAGTCAAATAAAACAGAATAAACATGGAGCTTTGAAAATTTCCCAGACATATCTTGGAAGATGCTATCCTTAGAAACAATTTAGGTAATATTAATTTGCAAGGGGAAATTATTATGGAAAAGCATCTACTCTAAAAACTGACTGTGATGGATTGCAACGAAATATGAATATCAGAAATCTGATTAAATTTGATTGTCTATAACTAGTGCATGCAATACAAACGAATTAGTACATGCAATACAAACGAAAATTCTGCTTCCATGGGAACACTGAATTTGCGGCAGAAAGTTTCTTGGTCATATGAAATTCTCAAGAAAACCTTTCAAAAACAATCATGATGTGAAAAAACAGTGAATATTGCTATTCCAAATTGTGTAAGTGCTCATTCTCAATCATTCATCAAGATAGTGAAATCGAGGAGGATGTGATCAATAGAATCAAAGCGGTATGGGTAAAGTGCTTCTGGAGTTTTATATGATCGTAGGATATCCATGAAAAGAGAAAATACTATAGAACAGAACCTACTATGCTCCATAGTTTATGGTTCAGAATGTTGGGCAATTAAGGTAAAAAAATTGAATGTAGTGAAAATGAGAATGTTGAGATGAATGAGTGGCAATACACTAAAAGATAGGATAAAAATCATGAGATGGATGAGTGGCAATACACTATGAGATAGAACAAGAAATGAGTACATCCATAGGAAGTTAGAGGTTGCTCTTAACAGAGCTAAAATAAAAAAGAATTGATTGAGATGGTTTGAGCATGTGCACTGCAACCTAACAAGTGTGTAAATTAGAAAAAATAATAGGATCATGACCATGGGGCAATGAGAACTAGAGGGAGGCCTAAACGAACTGGGATGGAGGCGGGATATGTTAATACTTCTTGTTACTAAAATAATGGGACTTAAAATGATGGCACTCAATAGAATTGAATGGAAGAAAAGGATTTATGTACCTGATCCCGAAAATTGGGATAAAGGCTTTATTGTTGGTGGTGGTGGTGGTGGTGGTGGTGCTGGTTCAGCCCCCAGCTATGGATGACATTTCAAATACATTAGAATTGCAAGACAAGCTCAGTACCAAGCAATTGTACTTTTTCAGTTTGTTTTCCAAAACATAAAATATTATGTCGCTAAGGGTAATAACATTATTCTCCTTGAAAGCTATTCACATTTATGGTGCTTTGGATCCCAGAAGAGGATCACTTTGAAAATTTGTTTGTGAGACAGATTGGAAGGATTTTATAAGACAGATTAGTGATTTAAGTATTGTGTGTAATGGTTGAGTCAAAGCCAGTTGTTTCTAAGATCATATCAAGCAAAATCACCGATCGAAAGCTCCGATACCAGAATAATATTTAGATTATGAAAATTAGAGGGTTAATAAGTCCTTTTTCTATACTCTTATTTATAAGTAAATACAATTACATCTCCTAACAGAAACAGGACTCCTAACATGCAACAATGACTCATAATTACATAGTGACCCCCTAATAACAGTGCTAAAGTAGGGGAAATGTGGCACTACCAAAACCTTACTAATAATAGAAGTCCAACCATATAGTACATATTGCAAAGAATGACGAATTGGAAAACAATTTCAGCATAACTTTTATAACTTGCAAACTACATTTCTTATTCTCCGAGGATAAAATTTATATCCATTAAAGTCTCTCATTAATAGAAAAGGATGACTGCTCATGATAATCAACAAAACCCAAAAAAAAGGCCTCATAATCACCTCCAATGTTGTGAATATCTCCTAAGGTCTCCAACAAGATTAGGTTCGCTATGTGTCTTCCTTGACAGCGGACTTTGTAGTGTGTACCTGGACACTAAGACGTGATCAAATGACACAAGCAGGTGATTTAGAAAGCAGATGCAAGTCTTCCACTCTTCGTTAGCTTATCGAAGCCAGTTTCCTTTCTTCTCTTACGATCCTTTTCATGTCATTATTTCTTCTTTTGGTGGTCCTAATTGCCTTTTTTCTCTTCTTTAATTAAAAGAAGTTACAAAACTTACTTGTTATTACAAGTAAACTCGTCAGATCGCCTACATTTTTTTTTTTAGTTCCAAGCTTCAACAAAGGCCATGTAACATGTCACTATGCCATTACCATGTCCATGACGAGCTGCAAGATTTGGCTTCAACGCCCTAAGAATCTTGGAATTAAAAAAAAATGCAAGCGACGTGTCTAAGGTATATATCGGACGAGTTTACTCGCAAAAATAAGTAACATGTCTCTATGCAATTGCCATATCCATGTCAGCCTGCAATATTTGGCTTCAATGCCCGCAGAATCTTGGCATCTAATTCTTAGCTGCTCTGTCGACTGCCACCAGATCAGCTTCCTATAAGCACATGAAAGTTAATGCTAACTTGATCACTTGCTTAGATATAGTGTACTCCCCTTTATTTGTCAAGTTTAGTCAACCAAAATGTCGTCTTTAACAACATGCACCACTGAAGCGAGTATGTTATTGTTCAGCAAAATCTTGCTGCTTGCATCCTATAGCTTGTGGGTATTAAAGTAGCATGCATTGTTTCGAATCATTTCCTCTGATTTGTGGACACAAACATAAATGGCAATATGAGAAGGAAAAAAAAAGATCGGAGGTGTTGAGGAGGAAAATTCTCCAAAACATTGATATGTGTAAATAATATATATAGAGGCTAAATCACAGTAAACTGCCATTAACTTTGCAGGCTTATCATTAAACTACCATGAATTTGCTTCATTAGTCGAACACGAAAACTTTGATTTTCACAAAAAACTCCAAACATATTGATGATAGCTGTAGAGAAACAAAATCCTAGAAAGCATACTTTATTGGAGAGAGATCATCTCTAAATATAGAAAATACAAACGGGTATTGGGTTATGAGTAATGTAAACCCAATTAACTTATTATCTAATAAAACACTCTCCCTCATGTTGGAGCATAGATATCTAACATGCCCAGCTTATTACATAAGTTAGAAAACGCCTGGGGTGAGACAGTTTGGTAAGAAGATCTGTTAACTGCTTCGACGAAAGTGTGAACTGGAAGGTAACCACTTTCTTGGTCCAAGCATCTCTGACGAAATGAGAGTCAATCTCAATGTGCTTGGTTTCATAAAATACAGGATTCTGTGCAATGTTAATAGCAGACTGATTATCACGATGCACAGACATTGATCCAAACTGTAGAAAACTAAGTTCTACTAGTAGATTCTTTAACAAACCATCTCACATGCAGTATGGGTCATGCCTCTATACTCTGCTTCTGTACTTGAGCGAAACACAACATCTTGTTTCTTACTCCTCCAAGTCACAAGATTTTCTCTAACAAGTTACAATATCTATTGGTAGATTTTCTGTCTCCTCAGTCACCAGCATAACCTGAGTCAGAGTATCCAAACATGCGTACATGTTCATGTTTCCTGTACACCAAGCCTTTTCTTGAACAACCTTTGTTATAAGCCAAAATCCTTACCGTAACTGACCAATGAGCCTCTCTGGGTTGATACATGAACCTACTCAGTACATCTACAACAAAAGTTATATCTGACCTAGTGACAGTGAGATAAATTAACTTCCCAGTCAATCTCTTATATCTTGCTGGATCAAGTGTGTGTCTGTCATCAAACCATAAGTCCACATTAGTTTTCATTGGAGTACTAGCAGACTTGCACCCAAAAAATCATGTTTCCTCCAGAAGATCCAGCGCATATTTTCGTTGAGAAAGAGGTATACTATGTTTTTAATGTGCAACTTCAATTCCCAGAAAGTATTTAAGCTTTCCCATATTCTTAGTCACAAAATGATGCCTAAGATACTCCTTGGTCTTCAGTAGCCCAGCTGAATCACTATCGGTTAATAAAATATCATCAACATATACTACCAGAACTACGATGCCAGATTTTGTATGTCGGACGAAGACAAAGTGATCTGAGTGACACTTGTAAAAACCAATGCCACATATGGTAATGCTAAACTTCTCAAACCATGCATGTGGACTCTGCTTGAGGCCATCTACACCCGTGGACTCTGCTTGAGACTATAGATGGTCTTTTTAAGACGACAAACTTTATTCTCCCTCTAAACAATATAACCTGGAGGTTGCTCCATATATCCTCTTCCTGAAGATCCCCATATAAGAAGACATTATTTACATCCAGTTGAAACAAAAATCATGAAAAGTTAACAGATAACAGAATCCTGATGGAATTCATCCGGGCAACTGGTGAGAATGTCTCAAAATAATAGATGACATAGGTCTGAGTGTAACCTTTGGCCACGAGTCTGGCTTTATATCGGTCCATCGATCCATCTAGGTTATACTTTAAGGTATAGGCCCAACGACATCCCACGACAACAACATTTGTGGGTGTTGAAACCAACTTTCAAGTTTCTCGAGAGATAAAGGGATCCATCTCCTCATCCATTGCTTGCTTGCTTCAAGGCAGGTACCAATAGAGCATCCTGACAAGATCTAGGTATGTATTCAAAAGACGTGGATAAAGCAAACTGACAAAAGGTGGGGTTAAAATGATCATAGAAAACGAACTTTGAAATAGGATGATTGGTGCAAGATTGATTACCTTTACGAAGGGCAATTAGAATATCAAGGTCAGATGGAGATGCTGATGGTTGAGGAGGACTGTCAACAGGAGAGGAGTCGACTAGGGCTGGTTCAGAGGCAGGAACCTTTTAGCGATGGGTGTAGATATATCTGAAATCTCGAACTGGTTTTATGTAGGCGTTGTTTGAAATATCGACCGATATACCAATATATCGGTCGAGATACCAGTACTTTATCCAAAACGATACAATAAGTGTAAAAATTTACTGGATATCGTTTGGACCGATATGAGCTGATATATCACCACGTGGCCGATATATCGCCTGATATCCAAGATGAAAATATCTGATATATCGCCACGTGACACATATGAGGAAGTTCTACAAACGCATTTGAGGAGCTTCTATAAAAGATAAGTATCCTATACGAGTCTATGACTCTAAACTTACTTTAAGTAATTTCATATGATTTATGTAGGCAATCACATGTGTATTCATCTGGTAATGACGCCCGATTTGATGTCCAATATTTAGTACCATATCGCGATATATCACCCGGTATTCGGTATCCAGTATATAATTTTGCCGATCGATATATCGCTAATATCCGATATTTAAAACACTGGATGCAGGTGGCTCTGAAGTGTCTAACAATGATGGGCGCGAAATCATCAGAAGCAGGTGCAGGGAATGATGCAGGCAATGGCACACATTGAAAGAGGAATAGTTTTAGATATATAGCAGGATGATGTGGGGAAAAATATAGAACAGTCTCGAAAAATGTGATATCTCCAGACACAGAATATTTCCCGGTGGAAAGATTATAACACATGTATCCCTTTTGAGCTCTAGAATACCCAATAATAACGCACTTGATAGATCGAGGAGAAAGTTTGTCCAACCCAAGAGATAAGTCCTGAACAAAATAAGTACAGCCAAAAACACACGGAGTCATGGAGAAGACACTCTTGGTAGGATAAAAGCAAGAAAAGAAATTTCACTGTCAAGGACAGATGAGGGCGTCTTATTAATGAGATAACAGGCACTTAAGATAGCATCAGACCACAAATATTTGGGAACGCTCAAATGTATCATCATGGTCCTAGCGACATCTTAAATATGTCTATATTTGCGTTCATCAACTCCATTTTGTTGGAAAGTATGAGAGCATGAAGTCTGATGAATAATGTCATTTTTGGAACAGAAGGTAGATACATCATTTTTGACATACTTCAAGACATTATCAGTACAAAGTATATGAATGATAGTAGAAAAGTGATTATTTATCTCATTAGAGAAAAACTCAATAACAGTGGACACTTCTGACCTCTCTTTTAGAAGTATAGCCAAGTCATGTGCGAGAAATCGTTAACAAAAAAGAAAATATCTAAAAACTTTAATAGAAGGTACACGACTAGGACATCATACATATGAATGGACTAACTCAAACGCAAAACTACTGCGATTACTGACTCGACTCTAATAGGAAGCATGATGATGCTTACCTAACTCACAAGACTCACACCCCAAACAGGACAAAGACGACGTAATAAGAACTACAGACTGAAGCTTTTGTACCGACGGATGAACCAAGCGCCAGTGCTAGAGTAGAACTTGATCATGTTGATCTGCAACCAAGCCAATAGGGGTCACCCGGTCGTCCAAGTAGTACATGCCTCCTCTCTCATGCCCCGAACAAATCCTCCTCCCAGTCGATAGGTCTTGAAACACACAATGAGAAGGGAAGAACGTTATTTTGCAGTTATTAATTCAATGTTTAAAATAACGATAACGTAACAATAACGTTTTTCCTTTGTTATGTTAATATAGGTTATAACGTAACGCATAACGTAGGTTACGCGATTCAATATTTATTTAATAAAAAATAAATATATATACTATTTAAGATTTTTTATAAATAGAAAAATAATTTTAAAAAATCTAAAAATATATCAAAATAATATATAACACATTTAACAAGTCTCACTACAATTTTTAGCAAGTATCACAATATTTTTTTACATTCACAAGTTATAATAAGTTCGCAAACATTACAAATTCAATAATAAGTTCGCAAACATAACAAACAATAACAAGCATGATAACTGAATTATAAAAAGTATGATAACAAACATGATAATTTTTAGCAATTATCTTTTGATAATATTATTTCAGCCAATATTTTTAGCAATTATCTCTCTCTGCTCTCTCCCCCTAGATATTTCACTCTTTCTGCTCTCTCTCCCCCTCCCGATCTCTCTCTGCTCGATCTCCCGGGAGAGAGCAGAGAGAGAAATCGGGGGGAGAGATCAGAGAGAGAGAAGAGAGAGTTTACATATGCTTGGAGACGACGCCGGCAGAAACCACGACGGAGAACCACCACTTGGAGACGACGCCGGCGAGAACCACCACGACAGAGAACCACCAGAGGTAGGTCTTATTCTTCTTTCTTCTTTTTCTTGGCACCGACGACGAGGTTGCAGAGAGAATTTTTGGAGGGGAATTTTTTGGCGTAGACTAAGCGAATTTGGGAGTTTTTATAAAAAGTCAACTTGCTTCATAACGTAAGTTACGATGTGTTACGTTAATAAAATAACATAATGAAGGTTACATGCAAAATAACCATAGTTATGAAACATTGTGTTTTTTTAGCCCTGTTACGTAACGATTGGTCAGTGTTAGGTTATATAACGAGTTATAACGAGTTATGTAACGGGTTTTTTAGAACACTTATTATGTTTAGTAAACTGACTAATAGATAACAAGCTAACAGGGAATTTACGAACAAATAGGACATCAGTAAGAGTTAGGGATGAGTAGCTTGAACTACCCAATTGCCTAATAGACTGGTACCATCAACAATATTAACCGGAAGAAATTTATTGGAAAGGTTTAATGAAATAAATTTTTGTTTAATACCTGTTATGTGGGATGAGGCTCATGAATCTAATATCCAAAGTTTTTGAGGAGAGACATTATACGCACTCATACCTGAAAAAGATGCATGAGTCGCTGACTGATTGTTCTGAGAGAACTCGAACTGACGTAGTCTATCATACTCCTCCTGTGATAGAACTACAGTAAGAGATTCAGAGGTACCAGAATGAGTTGCTGAGGGGCAAGAACATAGGTAATATCACCAGAGGGAGGAGTATCAGTATCAACTAGTTGTACCAATTCAGAGATGCCAAATTTCTCCCAACACTTCTCAGAGATGTGATTATTCCTTCTGCAGTGCTTACACTGTCTAGACCCCTCATCACCAACAGCCTGTCTACCACCATAAGAACCACCTCCCCCAAATGAGCCACGTCCTCTTACAAAATCACGTCTGCGACCACGACCTCTGCCATGTTCGGAGGCCATAGCGAACTGCTCAATAGATGGTGCAGTTGTCACATCATCTCTAGTAGAAACGCGCATAACTCTGGAGAAAGTGACAGTCAAAATAGGAATATTATCTCCTCCCAGTATATAACCCCGCACCTGGGATTGAAGAGATAGACTCAAGCCAGACAAGAATTTTAATACTACGAGATCTTAGCAATACCCCCGCAGTGTCGCGGCATCAGTGACAACAGACCGATGCATCTCTAACTCATCAATCAAACCATTGAGTTCTCCATAAAACTCGAGTATAAATCTCTCTGCTTGAGTTCAAACAGACGCTCATAGATCTCAAAGACCCTTGAAGGATTCTTTTCATTCTCATATATCACCTTTAGGGTATCCCACATCTCCTTAGTAGTGGTCAAGAATATGACATTACCACTCATCTTCACTTTCAGACTGTTTAGAAACCATGACATCACAAAATAGTCACCAAAAATCCATATCGCATAAGTTGGATCAGTTGCAGCCGGTAGAGACTGAAGAAGGTGAGCCAGTTTGCTCTTAGCACCAATAAATATGTGAAAAATTTGTGCCCATAACAAGAAGTTAGAGCCATTCAACTTCACCGTAGTTCCCAAAACCGTTTTGGGTACAGAAATCTCGACGATCGGTGAGGAGATCAAAGTGAAGGAAGAACTCGTATCAGACTGAAGGAGGTGAGCCAGGTTGCTCTGAGCACCAAAAAATATGCGAAGAGCTTGTGCCCATAACAAAAATTTAGAGCCATTCAACTGCACCGTAGTTCCAAAAAACGTCATGGGTACAGAAGTCTCGACTATCAGTGAGGAGATCAGAGTAGAGGAATAACTCGTATCATCCGATATCGCATACAATCAAAGAGATACCAGAAGCTACCGTAGTCTGAAACTAATCGATAAATTAGATTATACCTGATTTAATTACCAGAAGGATGCAAATAGTTAAAAGCCAGATCAGATCAGTTTCAGTATAAAAAAAAGAGCCAGATCAGATCATAAAAACATCACCAGGGAGCACGGTTGATGTTTCATGAAGCAGCAAGGCCCCAAATAGCTTGGAAAAGCTCGGATATAGCCTGAGACGGCTAGGCAAAGTCTATGAAGACTCAAAGATAGCATGTGAAGGCTTAGAGATAACCTGAGAAAGCTCAACAGAGGCCAATCTAGTTCGTGGAGGACTCGAGAGGCAGCAACAGCCTTGGCAGAGTCTACGAAGACTAGAAATATCCTGGGAAAGGCTAGGCGGAAACTTAATGCAGCAGTCAGGAGGCACTAGAAGCCTCGCAGGTCATCAACGAAGCTTCACAGGGCTTCAGATAGGCTCAGGAAGGCAAATGGAAGCCTCGCAGGGCATCAGCGAACCCTTGCAGGGATGCAGCAAGGCTCAGGATGCCTATGTTTTGATGCAAGAGCCTCGAGGAGGCTACTAGTATGCTATGTTGAGGCTGGGGAAGGTTCGCCTGGGGAAGCCTCGGTTGAACCTGGGAAGCCTCGAGGAGCCTCAGGGAGGTCCGGCAGGCCCTGGTGGGGGCAGCAGGGCCTGGGCAGGGGGCAGCAGGCTCGGGGAGGCTCGGGGAGGTCCGACAAGACTTGGTGAGGGCAGTAGGGGCCTGGGCAGCAAGCAACAGCGCCGGCAGCAGCGGTGACAGCGCAGATTTGGAGATAAGAAAAGAAAAAAAGAAGAGAAGAAGAAGATGATGGCTAGAGTTTTGGATGCTCCGATACTATGTAGAGAAACCAAAACCTTAGAAAGCATATTTTATTAGAGAGAGATCATCTCTATATATAGAGAATACAAACGAGTATTGGGTTATGGGTAATGTAAACCCAATAACCCAATTAACTTATTATATAATCTAACAATAGCCATGTTGAGGTTACAATTTAAACCAGGCATACAACTTAGCCGTATAACTTTTCAAAAATCAGTTTGTGCAAAAAAAATGCCATTATATATCAAACAATAAAAGGAGAACCTTTTTGCCTTCGCAAGACATTCATCTTATTCCCTAAACCTTCTTCCTCTAAATCTTCATTTTTCTTTTCTTAAGTCACCTTCTAAATCAAAAAACACTTCGTATTTCCTTTTCTACAAGATTACAATCTAACCCATATCCATAAACTTCAATCCCAAAGGAAATCAACATTACCGTCTCATCAGTCAAAACCAAGCCCATGAACTTCAATGCCATCTCCTCCTCTTCCTCCTCCGCGAGTCTCCTCAAACACTGACCCAATTAAGACCCAACCCATGGCCTGTTCGATATCTGTTTTTTTCTTCTACACAAAAAAATTTGAAACTTTAGTAGCAACTAACGTTACATAACAATTTTTAAGGAAAGTTTAGCATTCTTAATTTTCTTTATATACTAAATCAAATCAAAGATTATCTTTTGTCTTTGTAGATCTCTTCTTTTTCTCTCCCCCTCATGCGATGGTCGGATTTCTCTGAACATCGCCACAATTTGCCCCAGATCTCTAATTATAGTTGGGATACTTCAGGACACAAAAGATGTCTCATTCAATTTGTTTAAGTTATTGAGATAATTGGTTTAGCTTATGCGGATAAAGAAAAAAAAAGAACATGAAATACATGAAAAGAATAAATATAGTTTTAATAAAGTTATAAGAAAACAAGGATTCCAAAAAAATAAAATAATTCATTTGAATGAAGGAAGGAATTTACCTCAGAGCTTATCGACAACTAAACATAAATATAATTTTTAGGGACATTATAGTTTTTTTTACTTTAAATAGTTAGAAGGTTATTAATAAAGTAATAGTTTTTTAGTAACTCTAAATAAATACATTTTACTAGTAATGATTAGATAAAATATAATGATATAAATTTTTGTCAATAGTGTTATGAAATAGTATGAAAAAATACTTTTTTGTAGTTTCTTGAGAAATAACTCATTTATAATATTTTTTCTACTTTCTTTTCTTTTTACAACTTCAAACAGTTAAGAGAGTTCATTATTAAGGTAAGGGCAAATTTATCATAAAAAGCCATGTCCAGTCACATGACCACTTCTTTTAAGGAGGGTTGACGGTTGGTAGTACTCTTAGAAATAATTTAGAGCAAATTCATGATAGTTTACTGAAAAATCTTGAAAGCTCACAGGGTAGTTTACTCACTGTAAGTTAACATACATATAATATATTTAACATGTACTCTCTATACGTTTGAACTTTTTCTCAAACATCTTAAAACCTTAAATAGCAAAGATGAACAAAATGATTACTCAATTACAATTTTTCCAAATAAATGTGGATACAATTCTACATATCCAAACAACTGCTTACAAGAATGGATATGTATATCACCATGTATGGAACAGATGTAATCGCCACTTCCCCGTCAGAAAATTGTCTTGCATGTCATAGATTTGTGCTAATACTTGGTAGCAACTAAGAAGTATCAAACAAATTTCTGTAACTTCAGGTCTCAAGCACCATGGAAGAGTAATGAATAATCCCATTACCATGCCAATCCATACAATGATAGATGGCAGTCAATTGCATGATATTAACAAAAAAGACCAAGATAGTATAGTTATGTGTTTTAAGGAAAAGAAAGTTTGATAATCAAAATTTTCGAGCTAAACCTAATGAGCTAAGCCTGAGAGAAAAAATCCACATAATTATGTAAAGCGGTGAGCAGAAACATGACATATTATAATAACATAAATAACAAAAAAAAATTTAATAGGAGAGCCCGATTGGGAAAGAAAAAGCAAGCATACTTGATGAGTGGAATATGCATTTTGTAGCTTAAAATATGCAAAGCTAAAACCAGGTCATAAATGAAAGTTAAGAACCTGTTGCGTAAGTTGTTCCTTTGAAGAAAATGGAGACCACTCAAGAATTATATTCATGCTATCATCCCAATCATCTTGTGAATTATAAGTTAATGGAACTACTTGACCTCCAAGAATTTGAAAGTCAACCTGTAATAACCGGAAAAGATGGTTCAAACTTGGACAAAAGAAACAACTTCTATAACAAATGATGGGTAGCTGGAATACAGAAAGCACTCACCATGGGGACAATAATATCATCTTTCATTGTTCTTCTTAAAAATGTATATGAGAGCAGACCAATGCTCTGGGTTTCATGACTGAAAAAAAAAAAAAAAAAAAACAATAAGTTGTTGTAATAAGAAAGAACATCTTCTAGAACATCAAATGGTTCATAAGAGAGACTTGCAAGTATTCACACTCAAAATATCCATCTCCATTCAAAAATCAATACCTACAGATAATAACAGACCAGCATATACATTTAAAGCTTGTACAAATGGAAACATGATTTAAAACTTCAGAGATGTGCTTGACACCTAGAGAGAAAAAATAATAATAAAATGCAGGGACAGAAGAAGATTGTATATAGCACGACATATAGAATAATAGAATAAAAATGGAAGGAAGGACGAAAATTGCTACTTTTGGACACGGTTTTGGAATGATATTTATTCGTTCTTATTAGGTTCTGATGGGGCTTAGGTTTTAAATAGATTATGAAATTACTAATCATTTTACATCCTCATAGTTCAATTTCAGTACACAAAAGCCATCAAATTCCTACTTTTGTGCTCACAGCAATCTAAACTTTTGCTTGCTATTGTGATTGAGATGGCTTCTACCTAAATCAGAACTAATGTCTTTTTCTTCAGAACACTACTAACTCTTACTTTTAAAACTTGACCAATCTAATTCTAGTCTAATACAATCATATAATCAGTCGTTTATGTTAATTGTAGTTATTGACAAGTAAACTATTATCAGATCTATTTTTGGTCTTTTTAGGTTCGAAAAATGGTTCATATCCAGTCATAGCCTATAAGCTTTATGGGTTAAAAGTTTTGAAATCCAAATCACATGAGAGTCCAGATGACTAGATCACATTAAGCATGGTTTCAAATATGGATTGATTCTGATATATATCAGCATTATCATATCGGGTTTTGAGGCATCCAATATGATATTAACCCAACAATATCGGCCCCGAAACCTGTAATATCTGCATATATCGGGTACGATATTATTTACCGATATGGCTGACATTGATGGTCGATATTCCTGATATTGGTACTAAAGGCGACTGGCTCATATTGATACCGAGATTTTAAACCATAAGATTAAGAGATTTTTGGGCATCATGTACAATCCAAAGCAGCAATTTGAAGGCATCACCACTCAGTTATCCTCGTTTCGCCCACTCAGAAAGCTGTAGATGTTGTCCCTCAAAATCAACAGAATATAAGTACAGGGCACTATGATGGATTTCCTCTGGATCCAACGTTTTCCATCGTTTGTGAGTGTATCTGCACAGTGCAGAATTTACATCTGAACATAATCATATGAGTCATAACTGCATCTTTAGTTGCTTTTTCTCCATTCTGCAGTGCAAGTAACAGTTCTAACTCTCCCATCTATACATTCAGGTCGACGGTGTGAAAGAGATTAGCTTGCCACTGCTTCATCTACACCATAGAAAATAGCACACTGTCAAGAAATTCTTCATAATCATAGATCTCTGTTGTCATTGTCACTTTCTCCGGGGCTGTGATCCCGTTTCATGAGCTTTTGGCTGTTTTACCAAGTTGTTGCAGAGAAATAATGCCTCTGTCCTTTGAGCAGTTGAGCCTATTTAAACTTCAGACATGAGTCCTTTAAGCAAATGGATGGGTAAAGGAAAAGGTTTCAGTCAGAATGAAGGACAATTAAGAAACAATAATGTCCAGAAAATGACTATAACTGCAGTAAAATGTCGAGATGAATAATTGGCAGTGCTGAAAAACAGAATAAGTAATGGGTACACTATTTAGAAGTCACAATTAGTGCTTTAAAAATAGAAGTTTGATTATTGATTTCAAAAAAGTACTTATTACAATAGAAGAAGTCAAAAGGTTGTGGTTTAGAGAAGACAAATTTTTTGACTTCTAACAACAAAGCCAAAAGCCCACACAAGTGCTCTCCTCTTTCCTCGCCTATTTTTACTCATACATGCTCTCACTTCAGTCCAATGTTTGAAATCCCAACGCCAGTACCGACCCTAGGATTTTGGTATTAGAATCAGCAATATCAATTGTTTTGTCGTCTCGTCGCATCAACCATTATATTAGTATCTTTATCAATGTGTCGTCTCAGTTGCATCAACAATAATATTAGTATCTTTATCAGTTGTGTCGTCTCAGTCTCATCAACAATACAATAATATTAGTATCTGGCATAAATGTTGGCATCGAGTGATATTTTAAACCTTGCTTCAAACACTTTTTTCTATATCTTATTCTGGAATCTTATCTAAACTCTCCCACATTCATTCTTGTTATATTCAAACTCTGTCTAATAACTACCATTTTTTGTTTCTTGCTCTTATGCTTTGTTATAAAGTTCTTTTTCAATTCAGTCTTAGCAAGCTATGAGCTGTTGTAGCTGCTTCTATTCTGATTTTTTATCTATTACCCAGCTCCTGTGCAATGCGTTACAATATAACCTCACCACCACCACCGCCCATACAGAGAGAGAGTCCAAGTTGGCTCCTCCTTTCGAACTTTTCTTGGAATTTCCAAGTCTTATGGCTAGCTGAAACTTGGAAGGTTCGGGTTTCCAAGCAATTTGCCTCCCACGTGCCTAATAATCCTTTTGTGCTTTCGACAGGTCTGGAACTTGTCAAGGTTGAAGAGTTACTTGTTGCGAATGCACCTTTACTCATTTTGTAGCAAGACATCAAATGTTAGCCTTGAAAAAAGGCATAGATATAGATCTTTATTGATAAGAACTTGTAAATCTAACAACACCAAAACCATATAAAAGTCCATTCCTAAGAAGCACTTTGGACAAGTCTTTCTGTAAAAGGACTTATCCATAAGCACAATCAACGCCAAACACACCCTTAATGTATTGACTTAAGCTTCTTCTTTTTTATTGCCCATAACATTACTTTTTCTTTTTTTTCCCTTTTGCATTGCTTGATTTATTCAGAAGCCCTTTCCCATATGACTCTTTTATGAAATGAACATGGTTTCATCTTTGTTGATCAACAAGACATCAATAAGGCATATACGAGGCTCTGCATAGCAAGCAAGGCTCCAGAAGCTAATCAGCAAATCTAATAATGCTCTAGAAATAACACTGAAATAATGAATTGAGAGAGGATGGAAGACAATTGATTATAGAACATGAACTACATAAATAGTAAGCCCCTAATGTCTCCCATTCAGAGGTCTCTTTCACTACAAGCTATCAGATAAAGTGTAATTATTAATGTCAATAAATAACCATCATAAACGCAGGGTAAACATAAATAAGAACTTGACCTTTAGATTGCAGAAATGTGGCACTAAGTAAAAACTTGTGCTACTAAGAATGTTAAATTTGAAAAATGCGACAATTGATTATAGAACATGAACTACATAAATAGTAAGCACCTAATGTCTCCCATTCAGAGGTCTCTTTCACTACAAGCTATCAGATAAAGTGTAATTATTAGTGTCAATAAATAACCATCATAAACGCAGGGTAAACATAAATAGGAACTTGACCTTTAGATTGCAGAAATGGGGCACTAAGTAAAAACTTGTGCTACTAAGAATGTTAAATTTGAAAAATGCATAGGAAACAATTTCAAAGAAACACTTTACCTTCCACGGTTTGCACGACTGAACACTATTGCATCAGCACCTAATCGCATAGTACTAGTCTTGAAGCCATTACCATCTGTACAATCAAAAGATATATAAGAAAGAGAAAACATAAATAAGAAGATAAAAGAGTATATTATATGTAAGAAATAAAGTAGAAGATAATGAATATGTAAACTGCAATGAAAGCTATGATCAACATGCATTATTCTTACAAGCATAAATTGCACGTGCACCAGTGCCCATCAAACAGATTCATAATTTTAATTTGAGTTGTAATTTCTTAAAAATAAAAGTTAACGCTATACTTTACTTCAGTATTACGATGGTTTAAATATTCATCTCGTGCCGGATATTTTGTTGTTACTCTTTATGGCCTTTCGATCCAGGACCTTTTCTTTTCAAGGAGAATGCTATAAAATTTTTAATAATTTTCTTCTTTTAGGAATCAAATAGTATGTTATCTATCAGTGTATTAAGCTTAAAACCAATCTCCAACAATTCTTTTGCAAAACTGGAAACTCGGTGAGAGCCCATCTATGAAAGAAAATATTTAGCAAATATTTCTAGCAATTTCATTAACAATTCTAGGATTAGACCTTCTTTTTCGGACTTATATTAGGATTCACGGAGTTGGTGAGGCATTGTTTATTTTTTATTTTCGAAACATTCTAGTTAGGAAAAATTCAATTTGTTACAGCTAAGTTAGCCCTAATAAATAAAAAATGTTTTTTTTTGAAAAGTCATCATAACAATATTATTAAATTTAATTTTTTATTATTATTTTACATTTTGAAATTCTTCCCCAATTTCTGCCTTCATCTTTCTTTTCACAAATTATAAGAATATCATTTTCTTAAGAGGAAACATCATGAAAATCCCCAACTTGATCTCCTTCTTCCTCCTTTACAAATTCTAAGGGGTACATTCAGAAAAGTTCTAACAGTTTATAAGTTTCACATCTCCTTCCTCCTCCTTTACAATTTTTTTATAAAAAAACCCCAACAGAAAATTTTCTAAAACTCTCCAGTTGATCTTATCTTATTCATCCTCCTCTTTTACAAATTCAAAAGGTTTTATTTTCTATATAAAAACTTTAAAATTCTCTAGAATTCCTCAATTTGATCTTCCTCTGTCATGTATTCTAAAAGTTTTATGTTTTGAAATATAAATTATCTAAAAATTTCTTAAAGTTGTCAATTTGAATCTTTTTCTTCCTCAATCCATTAAGAGTCCCAAAGATCTGACAAGGTTTCCGCTTTCAACATTTTTTTTTCTCAGTTTTATAACAACTTCCAAAGACCAACTGCGGTAACTCGGCTCTGAGGGTGATGGATGGGGATTTTCGAGGGAGCAAGAGAGGGGGTCTGGGTAAGGGACTGACGGAGAGCGGGAATCGGGGGGTGGCGATGGCGGGGGTTAGGGTAGAGAGGAAGAGAGAGATGCCAGGAAGAAGCACCTGATGCAGTCATAGTTGCACAGACGAGAAGACAAGATAGAGAAACTTATAATTAAAAAGATCTAATTACAATCGAAGGCTAGGATTGGTTACGATCTAATTAAAATCTAAGGGCATGTGGTTTTTAGAAATTGAGGGTTGAGATTCGCTATGGACAGAAATATTAAGGTGCTTTTGTAGTATTAGGGATAGGGATACAAGACCTAGAGAAAAAAATCAGAAATTAAAAAAAAACTTTGGGTATAATACCGAATGTAGTACTTCATAATAAATAAAACACGGGTTTTAAACAAATCAAAGAACTCCAAGGAGAAGTTTATACCTAAATAAAGATAAATGCTTAAGAAAGTTTTCAACAACATCCTTAGTAGTTATTTAGCAAGGCGTAGTGAAATATTTGGAGCAAACAAAACAAATTACTTGACAGATTTCCTCAAACAACAATACCACACAAATGAGCAGCAAAAATAGCATGCCCCCCCCCCCCCCCCAATAATAATAATAATAATAATAATAATAATAATAATAATAATAATTAGATACATAAAAAAACAAAACAAAACAAAATAAACTAAAAAATAATAAAGGAAAGGAAAAAAAAAAATATGCTTGTGGGAGTAGGGATGGTGTCCAACAGACGCCCATGTTTTTCATTTCATTTGTGATTCTCCACAAACTATAGAAGTGGATGTGAACATCAAAATTCTACCCACTGAAAAATCCATAGTCCTGGCTTATTTCTCTCTTGTTTTCAGTTACGTTATGCAGCAAATTATTCGGAGTGCACAATATGACAACCAAGCCTTGTCCCAAATTTTTTGGGGGTGACTACAGAATTCTTTTTTCTCCATTCAGCTCTATTAAGGGCCAGTAATCAGGACCTAGGGAAGAGTGCAGAATGAACAAAACCCACAAATATCACAAACACATGTAAACTCATCAGATGCATTAAATCAGTATTTCATTCATTATGGGAGGGGGGAAAGTTAAACTGAGAGCTCACACAACTCCAGATATAGCAGGCTAGGCTAACAGATAATGTCAAACCAAACCAAATCTCAACTAGTCTCACCCTTCCTAAATGCAAAGGTAATCAGTCATGCTCGGAGATAATTGTCTTATTTACAATTAAATTTAAAGGTATGTGGGAATTTAGTTTTCTTTCAACTTCTCTTTATTCCAGTCAACAAAAGTGGTTGATTAGTTTGCCAAACCTCTTATATATATATATATATATATATATATATATATATATATATATATATATATATATATATATATATATTATATATATATATAATATATCCCCCGATAAACTGTCTGCCAATATCGCAAGGCAAAACCAACTATTTTTTGTCAGCAGAACATGCTCTGTGGGCTTTCAGTGTACTGTACCACTCACAGTAATGCCATAGGTCCTCTGACCAGTCCAAAAGGCTAAGAGGCCTAGATACCCTCTTAAACAAAAAAAAGTAACGAGAAAAAAAATCGTCCAAGAGAAGTCAGGACCTAACCTGTCACAAAAACAATGGAATGCACCAAAACCTTTTTCATGATGCTAATATCATCATGAGGGTGGTTAGCTTCCTCAGTATGACATTCTTTTGGCGATCAATTATGGTGACAGTTGATGTTTAAAATAATCGTTTGACCTTTTACTAACTGGTGACAGCTAAATTATCAACTTCACTAACTCATCATTCTTATTGTCCGACTCATTGGGTGTTTGGTTAAATCAGGTGCACGTAGTATACTCTACTGATATTGCTCATTTCAACTTCTAGGTCTGAATTTTCTGTCAGAGCATAGTGGTTTTCTTCTGAATCCCGGACTATCATTTCTGTTTCTAGAATCAAATAATAGCACATGAAAGGAGGAGTTGATCAAAGAAAAGGTTGTGTTGATATTAAACATGAGAAGTAGTGAGTGAATCCAATAACAAACTATTATCATATTCAAAACCAAAAAAAAAATATTAAATTAAATGAGTATACAAATTTAAAAGTCCCTGTTTTCCCTTCTTCCAAGAATCTTTTATGCTAATCTACTGAATTGCCAATGAAATACTAGATCAACAATTTACATATAACTACTAGTTTTTGCAACCCTTTGATATATATCCCTTCGATATATATACTATGATGTCCCAGAATATGGCTAAGATGAAATTGTCACCTGAACATCCTTGAAAGAATGGACCAAATCCTAATGTTAGCTCAAATTCTACCTCAAGATCTGTGAGGCAATGGAAGTAAATAAAATGGGGGTAATGGTGTGGCAAGAACCAATTGCAACAAAGAGGAGGAAATTGAAGTCTAGAGGACGGAACATGCAGCTGTGTCTTTTTAGCATGTGATTTATTTTTCCTTGAGAAAAATGAGTTGCAAGCAGAGAAGAGGCATGTAAAGATTGAATGTAGCATGTAAAAAACATAATCAATCTAAGAGAGAGGGGGAAACCTAGGTCATCAAAATTCTCAGGGTAAGCAGCTAACTGATCATTGCCTCTTCTCACCATCCCATCATTTCCTACCCTTTTAGAGCTGAAGCTGTCTTTCTAGGTTTAAATTTTGTTTAGGAACAATCTTCTATATTTTGTTCACAGCACCAGATTATGCATTTGCTCCTCCCATCACCACTCCTGAGTTTTAATACTTTATGTTTTCCAGTATACAAAACTTAAATTTTTCAGAAGAAATATGTTAATTAGCACCTTATATCATTTGTGAGTGAGAGTACATTTAAATGTAGACCAGCTTATACATTTGAAAGAACAAAATGGAATGTATCTAGCAATTGCTTAACTGCTTTGGCAACTGTACTTAGGACCTTCTGCGATATGGGGAACCTTTTTGAAAAGGCTATTAAAAAAAAAGCTAACAAACAAAAAGTGATCTACTGTACTTAATGTACTTATAAGTGCTGACAATCTATTTAAATTTAGCGCATGTGCATCAAGAAAAGTGATTTGCCAAGAAGGTACAAAATGAAATTCACTTCTCTATAGCTATTTGGTGCGAGGACCACGGTCATGCCATATAAAACTGTGGGTTAGGCATGGAACAGTCAAAGTCACTCTATAACTTACATTGCCCTATTGTTGTCTTTGACTTCTTATTAGAAAATCCCAAGCTCATGCAGCGGCGTATACCTTCAGGATCCATTCCTCCACCATCATCTACATAGGTTACCATTTTCAGTAACAAAAAGTATCCTTGTACTTGCACCTATAAAACATGTGCCTGAATCATTTACCTTGAAAAGCAACATAGGACCATTATCTCTTGGATTATTGATTTTATCCACCATAACAAATGTTGCACCATTGCAAATCTGAAGTTTCCATAAACACGACAAAGGAGTTGATATGACATAATTCAGGAGAAGATGCAAAAAGGAAGATAAAATTACAAAGTTCTTCAAGATATAGCCAAAAAGAAGAACTAAGATAAGAACAAAATTGCTTGAATAAAAGCTATAACTAACTTCACTGTATGTGTGTGCGCTTGATCCTTTAGGAACCAGCCTCAAAATAAGCTTCACCAGAACTCCATGGGGGGGCATCCCACAAATGATCCGTGCCATCCATCTTGATTTACATACCTCGGGTAGTCCAAGTATGAGAGATCAAATGGTATGAAAGCTTTTCATCCATCAATGAAGTGGTTTTTTAAAAAATAAGGTCTATATTCATAGGAAAATGATACTATTTGATGCATGGCCAAAAGGATTTTGACACTCTTTATTTCAAGGCAATTTATTAAATCCAACTTTGACCCACCTTGGTTTTCTCATGAAGCTTCTTTTCGGACTGATTCCTAAGGATCAAGTTCAATGCACATGTGTGCAAGTATACAAGACTCCCACGCACATGTATACATTGCAAATTACAAGGATTAATATGTAACCTTTGCCCTATTTCTTTGATACCAAAATTAGATCTATAACAGGAACTGCTCACTTACCTCATCAACAGCATTGTCAAGAAGTTCCGCTATAGCTGCAAAAGGAGTGGATAAAAAAATGAAAAACAACTTTTAACAGGACATGACATATTCATATATAAATAAACAAAGTTTATGAAATATCCAATAAGTACTGCAAAGGGAGAAACAGAAGATCCTGGATAGTTAAATAATAGCGCAAAAATGTCAAAAATTGGTAATTCGATGAATTATCATAGAGAAATATACAGTTTTGTAAATTAGAAAACTAACATGAACACTAAAAGTATTATATAATAATGTAATACACGAAATAACATGATGAAGCAATCTAATGCATAAAACTAGCATGTAACTTATGCTTCTCCCCAAGTATGTTAATGTCTGTCTATTTCCAAGATCCGTATGAGCAATCTAATATGAAAATTGAAAAGAATGTTTCTAATTCCCGTAGTTTTTTTGTAAAATACATAAGAACACTTTATTGGACTCAATCATTGCCATTTGCCAGGAACTACGCATTTCTCATTTTAATATAGTTTGCACCCTCAAGGGTTAATAGGGTGCACAAGAAGACAGACGATCCCATGACCGGCCTCATTTTTCCAAGTATTCTAACATATTGCTGAGATGAAACAGCATACATCATCAAATTCATTAAGCTCAACTTGCGTTACTGCTGGGTTGGGCTAAAATCAGTTGTTTGTCTTTCCATTTTTCTGAACAAGAAAGACAAGGTATACACAAATATCGACATGTGTAATATACATAATAGCCTATAAAGGACATTTACCATAATCATACTAAAATAATCCAATTGAGCAAAATTAGAAACTATATTCTCTTCAATTTTAGGCTTTACAGATGTGCCAACTACATTGCCAATGGCATATCGATCTCAATTACCACATCTGCAATCCTTCTTCTTCTTCTCTTTTACAAATTTTTCTAAACCACCCCCTAACTTCTTCTACCAATTTCTCCTCCAAATATGGAACTCCTACCTGCATTTTTCCTTCTTCAAAGAGCTATTTTAAAGAAAACATCGGAAAGGACCTGCTTCAATCTACTTATCTAAGAGTATCCATTATCCAAGTATTGTCCCATGCCCCTTAGACAAGAGAACTTTCTTCCATGTTGGAGGTCAGCAAAGAAGAAACTTGGATGCATGGAAGAACAGAGATGATTCAGTTAATAGTAGTGATAGACAAACCATCAACCCTTGGATCATGGATCAACCATGCGTGTCCACCTGCATCGACAATGACATGTGACACGGGTACACCACGATACACACATGAGATGACAAATTTTTAAGATGTGGATATGCAGACCCAGTGACATTGACCATATCTTGTGTGTTTGTGTACGTGTCTATGTATAGTACACAAAAAAAAATTCCTTGGTGAGTATTATATGTTATGAATGTGAAAGGTCAACAAATAAAAACTTGATCATTTAGATTCATAGTTTTAATCAAGTAGATCAAATAAAGAAACATGAAAGTCCAATCATATATCTGACCCAATACAAGCCTTCTCAGCCATTTACATGTCTGCAAAGTGTTTAGGTTCTGTTAGGAAGTCCCATTCATGTTAAAGGGTCTCTTCTATGTTTATTTACGTGACACAAGGATCTTCCAAGGTGTCAGACAGTAATCTTTAAAAGAAATGAAGACAGCTAGGCTCTGATATGCAATTGTCTTGTTCTTTTCAAATCCAAGTGGCTCCATCATTGTTCAATACATGCTGGTTGAGCATTGTGCAAGTGCCGCTGACCAATACGTTTTGGACATATTGAATTGTTCTACTTTCTAGGTGTCCACCAATAATTGGTGGCTAGCAATGATGCACTGGTACACTCTCAAGGCCTTTCGTACCCGCGTCTGACACATGTCGGACACGGACGCGACTCGGATACGAACGAACGAGATGTCGGACGTGTCCAGCCTGAAAAATCGCCAAATTAGGTGTTAATTTGTGTCAAAACTCATTTCGGGTCCGTTGCATAATGGGTTAGACCCAATACCTACTATTTTAGTTAAAAAACAAAACCCTACCCCCGATCTTTTCTCCCCCAAATCCTTGCTTTTTCCCTCTTATTTTATCTCGCCTTCATCTTCGATACTCCAAAACTCCATGTCGATGAACCTCCAACCACGCCGAATGAATCTCTGTCAGCGTGGACGAAGATCCAAGGTCTTCGAAAGATTTCCAACACTACAACGCGCCATCGAGGACGCTAAGACCTCTTTTTCTCTCTTTTTCCCTCTCTTCCTTTTAAGCGGCTTTCTCTCTTTTTTCCCTCTATTCCTTATGAGCAACGAGTCTAATGGCGTCATCCTTGCTTCATCAACAACCCAGCAAGACGACGAGAGTCCATCCTTGCCGTAATGTTGACGACAAGTCTATTCCTTCTTCACCTTCCTTCGACCAGTATTGATCTCGACAAGAGTCTAGCGGCGACGATGGAGTGTTGTTGTGATCTCAATAGGAGTTCATAGGCGACGGTGTTGCTCCAGTGATGATAGTGAGAGTCCAATTTCAACGGCAACGCTTCAGTGACGCCTTTTTTAAATTTTTACGATTTTTCAGTTTTCAGTGTCTTACTTTGCTCGCATTTGGTTTAGGTGATTTAATTTTAGTAATATTTTGGTTTAATTAGTTTAACTTTACTCTACAGTCTCTACTCTTTGGAAATTATCTTGATTTTGATTTTTGTTGTCTTATTGTCTAGATTTTGATCTTTGATAATTAGTTTTAATTTTCTTTATATTAAAAATTCTTGATGTTGTTGTTTTTTTCATATTCTCTTGATTTTGGTATCTCTGCTAAGGTTGCTCTATTAGATTCTTGTTGTTGTTTGTGATTCATTTGATTGATTGTTGTTGATATATTGGTTGCTTATGTTTTTGTAAATGATATGTCGGTTGCTGATGTTGCTTAATATTTTGCTAAGAAATTGAACTACTAGTTAGGAAGTATATCTAATATACTAATCTAGGAACCATCAATTTCTTAGAAGCCAATTTACAATTGGCCGATATTTTTACAAAACTTCTTGACTACAATAAATTTTCTTTCATTTGTGGTGAATTAAATGTTTGTATGATGGAGACTTGATTTTAATATTTAGGATTTCAATGGTATCATGGATTTTTTCGATCACTATTTCAATGGTATCATGGATTTACGTTTGTTCTTAATTGGTTTTCGAAATTACTTCATCTCCTTTTTTATGTATGATAAAAAGGGGGAGAAAATATTTTGATGTTTTTGAGTTATTTAGATTTATATCCATTCTATTGTTCTTTACTGTTTTATGCAATACTGAGCTAGTAGTTTTTATTCTATATTGCATATGTTATTGGTGGATGGATGGTTGGTCGTTTTATGCATTATCTTAATTGCCAATAGTATTTATATGCATGTGATTTGCTTGTTATTGATATATCTATGAGTCATGCTTGAACTTGTTTTATATAAGCATAATTGCAGGGAGAGTTTTTCAAGCTCTTCATATTTTTTTATATATAATAACTCATTTGTTTTGTCATCGTCAAAAGGGGGGATTGTTGGCCCAAGAGTACAATCACTATTTTATTTTGATGATTTTAAAACTGATGTGGTTATAAGGAACTAATCAAGTTCAAGTGTTTTTTGAGTTTACAGGATTCAAAAATTAGGGTTTTGTTTCATTCTTCCTCAAAAGGAAGGTATTGAAGTGTTCAAGTTGATTCAAGCATAAGATTCAAGCTTGGAAGGTCAAAGCGTAAATTTTTGGAGAAGCCCACTTGAAGAAGACTTGAAAATAGAGTAAATTGTAAGAATTTAGATTGTTTAAGTGTAGGGTGTTAGATTGATGTTCAAGAAGTTTTACGTGCACAAAAAGATTTTTCAAATAACTAGTTTATTATTTTAATTTTATTGTTACATGTTTGATCTTTTACCATGATCTTTATCCCATGTATACACATGTATTTCATAGTTTAATTCCTATCAAAACTATTTTTATATACATATATATTTTTTTTAAAAATTAGATAGACATTTTAAAACAAAAAATATTAAGAGTTTTGAGTTGGGCCGGTCGACCTAGCGTGCACAGGATGTGCACGCTGCCCTGGGCCAGTGGCCGGTCAATCGCCCAATCAACCAACTCGCTGAGCCAGTGTTTGGCCATTCTGGCCAGTCGACAGCTCGGTCTACCGCCCGATCGATCGCAATTACAGAGCTCTTTGTTTGTGGTAACGATCGATCGCCCGGTCGATTGCTAGCAACGACTATTTTCAAGTTGTGGCCAGTCGACCGTCACTCTGTCCAAATTGGGTAACGGCCAAAAATTTCAAATTTAAACTGTTTTGTTTTTTCTGAGACGGGTATATTTCACTTTATTAGTGTTTTATCATATGTTTAAAGCCCAGATTAATTCTCTAATGATATTTACCTATTGTCTATAAATAGGGGGGTCATTTGTCGAGGATTAAGATATCAAGAAAATCAAAGGAAAATTCCTGAAAATGTTTGAAAAATTCTAAAAAATTTCAAAGTTTCAAGTTTCAAAGAGCTTTCATTCCAAATCAATTTCTGCAAGTTTTAAGCTTTCAAGTTCATTCTTTTGAACTGATTTTTCTCTCACACAAACTTCTCAAGGCTCAAATTCCACTCTAAATTATAGGAAGCTGTAAAGAGAGAGTTTGTGATCTTTAGGTCACCAAGTTGTTGTAATCTTGTTCTTCTTTGTGCTCTCCTCTTTGTGTTGAGGATTGAGGTTGAAATTAAGAGAAGTTCTAGAGCCCATTGGGAATTCGGGTTCACTTGTTTTTGATTTGACCATTTATTATTTTTGATTGTTATATTTTCCACATTTGATTAGCACATCACCTATTCAACCCCCTTCTAGGTGATTTCAGACATCCCCCCTTGATGAGGTACCCTAAAGTTCAGAATTATTTTTTTCCTCTATTAGTTCTTCCAACTCTTACTTTATGCCAGATAACCTAATACTATAACTGATTGAATGCAAACCCTAGAGCAACTGCGAGTCTATACTCCTAAAAGTTGCTTGACAACAAAGCATACTTCTCGTATAACCCACTCACTATGAACCCTGGAGTATAAAAATAAAGGTCGGCAGTACAACCTATGGTAAACAGCTCGCCAACTCTTTTACAAATAGGAAGATAATATGAAAATGTATCAACAAAATCATTTAAGAAATAGAACCAATATGCAAGTAGGAAAGAACCAGCCATACTCTTCATTCTTTCAAAAGTTAAATAAAAGTCTAAAGTGGGTAACAATAATAAATCACATGAAGAAGCAATCTTTGTATTTGACCTTGAATATTGGCAAGCCTATAAGTAACCATATTTCATACTAATTAAGTTTCCAAAAAGACAATCAACTTGGATGAATCACCATCACATTGAGTCATTCATTTGATAATGGAAATAGATAAGCTTATTTCTCTCCATTTCATTAAATTAATAATTTGTTCAAATGATCATTTTGCGGTTATTCTTTTTCTTTTAACTATCTTAGCTTTCTTTGAACTATGGGGGTCAATAAGGCCCACATAATTGGAACATGTGTTTTGTTTGATCTTTGTCGTTGTTTTGGGACTCCGAGTTGAACGCGGTTACCTACAGCAAATGTATCTTTTCCCCCTTCATCTGGACTATCTCTTGTTCTAGGAAAATTTTTTGAGGCATCACTCGTAGGTCCATCACCCACAAGCTAGGTCCCCACCAAACCTTCTACGTTTATGGCAAGCCTTTCTCTCCTAGTTTCCTTGGATATAAATTTGCTTCCAGTATAGAGGGCCACAATCAGCTTTGATAGCAAATTACAAATTTGGTCAATTTATTTCCTTTCGCTTATGTGAGAATAATAGTGATATGACACCTCAAACATGCCCTCGTTTGAAATAGGTGAGACAACAGAAGCACCCAAGATGATCAAGGGAACAATTTTTACGTTAGATAATGTTGCATAACAATGATAAAATAGTTCATTGAATCCAGATAACGCGGAGGAATATAACCAATACCAGTGGGAAAAGAAACAAAGCAAGAAGCAAGTGACAAATAAAAGAATACGGCTATAACTCAGCAGTGCAACAAGACGAAAAAGATTTTCTGAAGAAATGTGCACCTAGGATTTAATATCAGAATAAGGTATTTGGAGAGCTATTAGGTTTGTCGGTGTAGAAATTAGATGCTAGTGCAATTTCAGAATTAAGGTTTTGACCCAACCTCCGAAAGCCCACTTGTGGGACGTCGCATTGGAGTGCAGGAACTTTGGGTGGACACGCGCTCGATCGAAATCGGACGATTCCAGTTGCCCTACACAAAAATAGAGGGGGAGAAAGAAATCGAGAAAAGGTTTTAGAGAAGGAGAAAATGCGAGCGAGTTGTCGATTTCAACAAATTGCATCGCAAGAGAAAAGGGGGGGGAGAGAGAGACCTTGAAGAGCAGGAGAGGGAGTGGAGACGACTTCGTAGGAGCCTGCCCTCCAAAAGCTGCGGCACTCGAGGTCATTGTTGGAGGACGATGTCGCCGGCATTGGATTGGGGCTGGGGGGAAGGAGGAGAGACTTCCTGTACTTCTGTCCCTCTAATATCCGCCTTTTGGGGACTCACAGATCTCTCTTGTACAGGACAAAGAGTTGCGGGTGGCAACGGGCTACGATCCGGGTCGGGTCTTACAATATCCAGTTGCGAGTCCATTTGCAGAGTCTGAGGGAGCGGATTCTAAGGATTCGGATCCTCTCTGCTATTGAACGGTCCCCACTTCCTAAATCATAACCATTCTATTACTTTTATAGTGCAATGCAGGCTGAAAAATAACAAGATATATCAATTAGTAAATAAAATATGGCCATCTATTTGTGTTTATTAACGTTACTTCCTCAAAAAATAATATCAAATAATCAAAACTATTTAATATTAATATAAAATATCATGTTGTATGTTTTATAAAAAAGGGGATTTCACTGTTGCCCCATGTCAAATTCGAATTAAGAAAAAACTAATTTTATTCACTTCAGTCACGTTTTTTTAAACCAACCAGATGCGCCTATGTGTCAAGTACAGAAGCCCTCCTCAGCGGTAAAAGACGCAAAGTCTCGTAGTAAGGACAAATTTTTGAAATAATCCTATTTTTAAAAATATTCATAAAATCAGACCTCCCCCCAAAATAATTCCAAAAATTGACCTCTGATGCATCACATCGGCCAACGGTGGACTCGAGGCGCCAGTGTGGCGTGTCGCGTTACTGGAGGATTTTCACAAAAGTCCGGCCTTACCAACGCCAGACTTTGAAATTCATGTTTTTTAAAAGTCCGGCCTTATCAAGACCGGGCTTCCTAAAAAAAAAAAGGATGAAAATGAATATGCTCTATTGGCAAAATTTTAAAAAAATATATGAAATAAAAGTCCAACCTTTTTCATATTCATTTTCATTTTTTTTACTTAGCCAAGTGAAGGTAGTCTGGTCTTGTCAAGGTCGTACTTGAAAATTTTATATTTTTCAAAGTCTAACCTTGTCAAGGTCGGACTTTTGTGAAAACCTTCCAACAGCGCGACACGCATGTGGCGCCTCGAGTTGACAGTTGGCCGACATGGCGTCAATGTGGGGGCGTCAGATGTCGGTTTTTGAAATTATTTTGGGGAAAGGTCTAATTTTACAAAAAAAATTAAAATAAGATTGTTTCAAAATTTGACCCCATAGTAATCGCTTCGAAAAAAGAGGACCACTTCGAAAATGCAGACTGCTGGTATATAAAAGACTACGACAATGATCGTAGTCCTCACAAAAAACCTATTTCTAAAGACTGCGCCCATGATCGAGTCCTCATAAAAATATGCTATTTTTGAGGACTGCAATCATGATCACAATCATTACAAAAGAAACTATTTTCTGATGAATGTGATCATGATCGCAATCCTCATAAAAATGTCATATTTCTGAGTTTTTAGATCACGATCGTAATCATCTTTATGGGGACTGCGACCATGATCTTAGTCCTCATAAAAATGCCTTATTTTTTAGTCTTTGCAGGATTACGACCATGATCGCAGTCCACATTATTAGGACATATTTCTGGGTTTTTATAAGATTGCGACCATGATCACAATCCTCACAAAAATGCCTTGCTTTTTGTCTTTATTAGTACTGCCTCCATGATCGTAGACATCACAAAAACACAATTTTTTGCCTATATGGGACTGCAATAATAATCGCAGTTCTTACAAAAATGCCCAAATTTTCAATTAATAAAGATTGTGACCATCAACGAAGTCCGCATATCAGTATCACCACCATCTTTATATTATTTTATTATATTAAATGGAAACCCAATGGTCAAGGAGCTCTTATCGGGTAGTCTTATCCCGTGTATACCCAGGATCACGGCCTTAAACGGACCCCTGGCAGCTGAGATCAGGGCCCTCCGGTAAGAGGGGAGCAGGAAACGAGAAACAGGAGATCATAGAGCTATATACAATCGGTAGCCAGCACTACCATCCCCTACAGTGAGATAAATATGGATCCAGTACATCCAGCCGATATGATCTAATCAACCGTCTAGTCTCCCCCATCCCCAAGTTATCTTTATTATATTTAAAGTACACAGCGTAGCAAGAAAAAGTACAGTGCATGGTACATGTAACATGATAACAGAACCTGAGCTCTGTTGATAGCATAAAACAGGATAACGGGAAACAGGAAACAATAGATGTGAGATTCTAGAGGTGACCCCCGTGGCTTAGATCCACGTAGCACTTAGTTCCACACATCGTATATCAACAGCTCACATCTCCAGTAATATGAATATCAATATCAGTACCAGAATACAATCGTGTAACGAGAATACAAGAATATCCATGTAGCAATAATAAACACCAAGATCCATGCAACAGGAATACATAGACAATCAATGCATGTAGACCGGCGAGTCTATATAACAGTGGTGTAAGAACATAAAGTAACTGTGCACAGAGTATCCATGTAGCGATGTCCAATGTAATAATGTATCAGTGTATCAGTGGTTCACGAGCATGCAGTAATAGTGACGTGAATCTCAATATCTATGTAATAGTGAGACATGTACATGGAACAACATGAAATAACGGAATTGCGTATCCATGTAACAGTGATGTGTATATTATGTTAACGTATCCTTGTGTCAGTGTACATGTAACAATATCTGTAAATTGTGATATATGTACATGAGATGACTGTGTCCGGTGTATCGGCGATGCAGTAACGATGACAGTATTAGGGTGCAATACATCAGCTTATATCAGTATTTGTTACATTATTATGGTTAGATTCGATATCATAAGTGAAGTTTATATAAGTTTCTATTTTCAAACTCTTCACAACCATTTTAATATTTATTCGTTTCACATTATATAATATATTTATCATTAATCCACTAATCACGTGTTACCAATAAATATATAAATCCATTTATATGTTATTTTAAATTAAGAAACAAAATAAAAATATTATTATTTAACAATTATTTCAAATAACTATCAGGCCTATTCTATTTACAGTGACTTATCGATTATTGTATTTATTAAAGAATATTCATAATGATTTACCGGTAATAATGATTTATTAAATAAGGCAATCGATCAATTTCACTAAACATGATAAAATATAATGTATAAAAGAAAAGCACTCACAAAATGTCTATGAAAATGTAGCTCTCTTTCTCACGATCGAAACGATTCTAGAATCGTCCAGATCGGGCACCAGATGCTCAAGATATAACCCGGACACTAAAATCATAAAAGGAGGTTAAATATGTAATTAATAAGGGTAAACAATGCAACAAAATTATTTAACAGGGTTTTTATGCAATTTTACCCTATTGGGTTTAGAAGTGGGTTTGGGCTCCTATTGGGTCGTGTTTAGATCCGAAACCCAAACCCAATTAACTTAATTAAATATGGGTTATGGGTTAACGGGTTTTAGTTATTGGGCTTTGGGTCTAATGGGTATCCAATAGAGTTTGGATCTAATATATGTGTGTGTGTGGGGGGGGGGTTACTGTACCTCAACCGCCGGCTGAGAGAGTTTCTCAGCCGGCGGGACGTGGCAACATAATAGCCACGAACTTGTCATTAATTTTGGCAGACAAAAACCTGAAATATCCCGCCTAAATTACTCTCAGTCACCTCAAGTTTGTATTTGACGAAAATACCCTCTTTCACAACTTTTTACCTTATGTAAAACATTTCCTTTCAAAAAAATTTACAGATCTAAAATTTCACCTGATCATTCTGAAGAGATTAGTTCTATTTTTTCACAAATTTGTTCCGTTTTTTAAAAAATATATTTGCTACACATGGCGCCAAAGAAATCATCCGCCGAAAAAGGTAATGGTGAAACAAACTTTTTTTTTTTTAGGGTTTGTGAATTTAATAGTTATAATTTTTTTCAAGATTTATTTTCGTTTCTGTCACTTTTTTTTGAAAACTTGGGACCATGGTCGCAAATAAGAGAGAGATTCTGAAACTTGAGATCATGAATAAATTTTTAAATTTATAAATTTTGTAACACAGCGACAAAGGTCCAATTTTTTTCAAGTTTTTTCATTTCCTTCTATTTCTACCATGGTCGCAGTTGTTTGGAAAAAGCGATGTAGATGTATGCGACCTTGCTCATAGTGTTTTAACAAAAAAAAAATTCATACACTTTATGTCGACCTGGGTCGCAGTTGTTAAAATTACAGTTGCCGATGTTTGCGACTTAGATCGTAGCGATTTTAAATTTTTTATTTTTTTTTGACTTTTCGTTGTAGATGAATGCGACCTTGGTCGCAGTATATGAAACAACCTAGGTCGCAGTTGTTTAAATTTGTGGTTTAGATGTTTGAGACTTCAGTCAAAGTTTTTTTACAAATCATTTGTTTTTCTTTCCCTTTTTTTGACGACATGAGTCGTAGTTGTTTCAACCTGCGTTGTAGAGTTATGCGATCTTGGTCGCAGTATATTAAGCGTCATTTGTTTTTCATTCCCTTCTCTGTCGACCCGGGTCGCAGTTGTTTATATTTGCACTGTAGATGTATGTGACCTTGGTCGCAGTGTTTTAAAAATAATTAGTTTTTTTATTTTTTTTAATTTTTAAATAATCATTAAACTAAAGTTTTTAATGTTTCTTCATCTATAGGTAAACAACAACTGAAGGTTCGTCCTCTGAGATCAAGCCTGAAAACCTATGTGCGAGTTCATTAAGAAATTCAAAAAGTACATTCAGGGTGATTTCGTAGATGCCATCAAGAAGACCCCATTTGGCTCAATCTTCATGGCCTTCTACAATGAGGAATTTGGGGGTAAAGAGGGTCTAAAATCAAACATTGCTGTACTGAGAATTTTATACCAGTATGATAGGGATACAAAGACCTTTAGAATTGGGGGCAAACAAATTGAGTTAACGGTGGAGGATGTTGCCCTAACTTTTGGTCTACCTATCATTGGGGCGGATTTTATTATGAATAAGACATGTACAATGAAGGACAGAGGGGTTATAAAACATTATTTCCCTAATATAAAGAAGATCACGAAAGTATCTATTGAAGAAGCTTTGGATGATCTTCTGGTCAAGAAAAGAAGGAGTGAATTAGATGTGACCAAGGATGAACAGCTTGAGCAGCAAATGACTTTAAATGAAATTATAAGAGACATGCAAAGACTTACAGCTTAAGACTTTATTACAATAATCATCCTATACATGTCGGCCACTCTATTCTTTTCTGGCAGTAAATGCACGGTGCCGTGGTATATTGTGAAACAGATTGCCAATATGCAGCTGATGAGGACAATATGCTGGGTTAAAGCTGTTTGACAATTCCTGATTGAGTCAATGGACATCTTCAGGCGCACCACGTACGAGCTGCAAGGATGCTCCGTGTAAATTATTGTAAGTATGAATACCAATTATGGCCAACATTGTATGAAATTTCCTGATATCTTGTGAATATTTGTGTAAACTAATTTGATTATGCATTTTGCAGTATTGGCTAAATGAGAGGGCTCTTATTTTTGAGCCGAGGTCTGGTATGGAGGACAAAACCCCACGCGCAGTAAGATGGGACCTCCAGAATATTAGCAGATCTCTGTTTGAAGTTGATCTAAATGAGCTAGACACAAATATCGTAAGTTTTAAAATATTAAATACCATATAGTGTTGATTAAAATTTTATACATTTAAATGGGGCCTCGGTTGCAGTTCTTTTATTTGCAGTCCAAATAGACTGCGACCATGGTCGCATTCTCTTGATAAATATCGTATACATAAACTGCGACCATGGTCGCAGTCTTGAGCTGCAAGTCTCCGCAGTCCATTTTATGTGCAGGACAAATAAACTGCGACCATAGTCGCAGTCTCTTCATAAATAGTTAATAAATAAACTGCGACAATGGTCGCAGTTAAATTATTTCATTGTTTTGATTTTAACTTAATTTTTTTTTCAGATTTTATGTCGAATGGCCAACATCTCTAATGATGAAAAAAATATGGTTGGCCTTCCTGTTGAAGGAGAAGAGGAGGAGGAGGAGGAAGAAGAAGAACAAGAAAATAAATATAATGAAGCTAACATCCCGGCGGAAACGGAGCCAGAAGCGGCCGAAATAATTGAGCAAGAACAAACGAGTGAGCAAGAACCAACTTTTACAGGTTATTTGCCACCACCACGGGATGAACAAGCTGAAGAAATTGAAGTTTTGAGGAATCAAAATCAGTACTTGAGAGAATATGTTTCTCAGCTTGAAAGAAAAATTGAAAAAATGGAGACTGAGAACAGACTCAAGGCTGAATTAAAGAAAAAAAGAAGAGAAAGAAGAGAGAAGAAAAAATTAAAAAAGCAGCAGAGGAAATTAAAAGTGAAAAAAGAAGAAGAAGAGCTGCTGAGAGCAACCGCTGCTGCGGAGGAGAAGGAGAAGGAGAAGAGAAGGAGGGAAGAGGAGGAGCATGAGAGGAGAATGATGGAAGAAGAGGAGAAGGAGGAGAGGAGGAGAGAAGAGGAGCAGGAAAAGGAGAAGAGAAGGAGGGAAGAGGAGGAGTATGAGAGGAGAAGGAGGGAAGAAGAGGAGAAGGAGAAGAGGAGGAGGGAAGAGGAGAAGCAGAAAAAGGAAGAGAGGAGGAGAAGCAGAAGAGGAGGATAAGGAAAAGGAGGAGAAGAGAAGGGAAGAGGAGGAGCAGCAGAAGAGGAGGAGGGAAGAGGAGGAGAAGGAGAAGGAGGAGAAGAGAAGGGAAGAGGAGGAAAAGCAGAAGAGGAGGAGGGAAGAGGAGAAGAAGGAGAAGGAGAAGAGGAGGAAAGAAGAAGAAGAGCAGGAACAGGAGAACAGGAGGAAGTTAGAAGAGGAGAAGAAGAGGCAGGAGAAAAAGAAGAAAGAGGGGGAAGAGAGGAAGGAGAGGATGAAAGAAGAGGAGAGGAGAAGGAAGAGAGAAGAGGAGAAGAAGCAGAAAAGGATGATGGAGCAGATGGAGAAGCAGGCTGAAGAGAAGAAGAAAATAAATTGAAAGATGATGAAATCAAGGGTTCTGAATTTATTGTAAATATTTCTGGGGAAGATATCCCCAGTTTTTCTTTAAATATAACTCAACAGATTCAAGAACTCCAAAAAGATAGAGCTTTTGAAGAAAAAATTCAAGAACAGACTCCAGCTCAGAAGCAATCCTTAAAAAGAAAAGTTTTGGATTACTCTAAAAGAACGATAGAAAGGGGAGTCAAAGAATGCAAGCGCGCTGAAAGAGATCGCGATGACTCCGACTTCGTTTATCCAAAACAGAAGAAGAAAATTAATGAACATCCTCTTCCACAGCCTGCGGCTCAGACTTCTGCCACTGGTTTCGGCAACAAACAGATTTCCCACACTCAGACAGAAACCAGGGATTGACTAAAACCACAGCATACAGAATTCTGCAGCCCCATCAACAAGCTCTTATAAAAAATTTCTTAGACAAGGCCTTCTCTGAGTAAGTTAATTAATTTCATTATAAATCATATCAAAAACTATTAGATATTTATATAAGAACAATATAATTATTATCTTTGTTTTTAATATCTTACAGTTCTACTGCATATCAGGATACCGACAACGGAATCATTGTTGCCAAAAATGACATTGAGGACCTGATGTTCAGTAGAGAGTTAGATGCGAATATAATTCATTTCTACATGCAGCATCTAGAGAAAAGAGGAGGATTAAAAAGTATATTCTTTCGAAGCGAAGCTTGGGTAAACATCTATTTTCTCCTTTACGCTTAAATGAAATATCAATTTCCTAATTAATTTAGTGAATTAAATTTTTGAACGTTAAATATTCTACCAGTAGTCTTTACTGCTGTTTAGGCATAACGAATGTACTGCGACCAAGGTCGCAGTTCATAATTAAAATAATTCACCCGAATATCAATTTAAATTGAAGTTTACGACTTTGGTCGCAGTTGCTGGCGGCAGTCTTAATCAACAACAATACTGCGACCTTAGTCGCTATGCATGTTAATACAAAAGACGAGTAGATACCAAATGTACTGCGACCTAGGTCGCAGTCCATGATAAAACTAATCACCACGAATATCATTTTAGTAATGAAAGTATGCGACCTAGATCGCAATTCCTGGCGGTTTTTATCAATGACAACACTGCGACCTTGGTCGCTGAATATATTAATATAAAAGTCGGGGTTCATAAGAAATGCTTAAAAATTAAACATGAATACAGGTGATGGCGATAAAGGTCGCAGCGTAAAAGTAGTTTAATCAAAAAACCCTGCGACCATGATCGCAGTCTGTTGTCTTGGCGTAATAACATCTAATTTTCATAATGTTTTTTATACTTTGAATTCATTTTAAAATTTATTTTTTTTGTTGTTCGCAGCACGGTGTTGTATCTAAAAGTAGAGATCTGGAAGATCATTTCATCAAGCAGCTGTTGAAAAACTGGACAGTTGATGTGCAGTACATGTTCTTCCCGATCAATCACAAACACAATGCCAACGATTCCGGATTTCACTGGACCTTATTGGTATTTGATTGCCATACAGAAGAATGAATTTTTTACAACTCTTTGGTCCCAGCTGAAAAAACAAGTAGTACATTAAAGCTTTATCAAAGAGATGCAAGAATAATGGTGAGTTGACATTTAATATTTTGATATTTCGATTACTGGAAACTTGCGTTTAATTTGATTAATACTGATATTTTTTTCTATTGACATTGCAGAAAGAAAGATTATTTACAGATTTTTGAAATTAATTTCAAAAAATTAATGAAAAAACAAATATAAAATACACAAGATGCCCCAAACAAGCAAACAGGTATATAATTTTTTGACAACTACTTACCTATCAAATTTTCTACTTTTATTTAGTACAGAAATCTAATTTCATTTAATTATTACTCTGTACAATTTTCAGTGTTGATTGCGCTGTATATGTATGCAAGTACATGGAAAGTATAGCATTTGGTAGTCCATCAGCTACTGATACTGTTACGATTGCCGATGTACAGAGACTAAGAAGTGAGCTTGCATACATGATACTTGCAGATAGAGAGAAGAGTTGGGATGAAGAAACAGAAATTATAAGAAGGATGATATTTGAAGACTGACAGCTGACAATTCATTGATGTACCTCAATACATATTTATAAATGTAAAAATAAATGCAATTCATTGATTTTTTTGTTTTACTGATTTAATTTATAAACATTTTTATACATTTATTTATTATAAAATCCATTGATTATTTTCAATCTACATCTGTTACAGCGTGCATTTTACTAATTCGTATTGATATTAGAAACAAACATGAGTTCAGAAGTTGTATTGCGACCAAAGTCGCAGTAATGACCTGTTTGAGTTATAGTGTTTCCTTATATTGCGATACTGTAATCGAGACAGCGATCATGATCGCAGTTACGTAATCATTTATCAGTTCACAATGCGACTGTGGTCGCACTTCCATAATCGTAGAGAGCAAAGTTTTTGTACACATAGCCTTTTATATATGTTTTAATTTAATTAACTTCATTAATTTATGTTATCGTAAACATAATCCTCCCTGCATTTTTCTACCATAAGATATTAAAACAATTTAAATGTTCACGTGTTCAAAGTACAAAGTAATTTGATGTAATACTGTATTAACTTTTTAACTGTTTTCGAGAACTGAACAGTCACCTAGAAAGTATACAATTTTTGAAAAAAGGCAGAAAATAAATTTGTGACATGTTTACGTCGTTTGAGAGGTTAAACCTTTTGGAATTCTGGGATTAAAAATATATAAATGGTCATCAGGACAGGATTATAAACATACTAAATAGGTTTTGCTCAAATTCGTTACTTTCAATATTCGAAAACAGATTCAAAAATGTCTTCTCCACCGTCTTCACCGGAAAGAAGCCAATCATCTAATGATAATTGGATGTATAGTTCTGAAGCGATCCCTCGCTATGGGTCAGAGGATGAGCTTGATACAGACGACCCGTTCTGAGAGTTCATTGGTGAACCAAAATACTGCCATGAAGAGGAAGAAAGCGAAGAGATTGTTGGTAGAGAGGTGGAAGAGACGGAAAGCGATACGGAAGACGAACACAGTCATAATCTTGAGGACGAATCTAATTATGATGGTGATGACGAGGAGTAGATTAGAACTTTAAAATTTGTATTTCGATTTGTTATAAATATATAAGCCTGTTTTCTAATGTTAATTGTGTGAATTATAATTTTTACTACTTAGTCTTGGTTGAAATGCTGTACATTTGTCACAAATTTTATTCATGTTGTAGGTCGAAATGGATGTTACAATTAAAAAGATATATATATATCGACAGACAACTGCGACTCTGGTCGCAATCATCAAACTGGTGTAGACATTCAGACAGAACGTTCAAATGGGCAAAATGAACATGCGATCACGGTCGCAGTGTTAATTTATCTTCGGTGGACTAAAGTACAAAATAGGGCGAAAATGTCGAAATGGAAGTTAAAATTAAATGAAAAAGGGAACCCTGCGACTGTTGTCGAAAACAAAAAAATACCGTCGGGCAACTGCGACTCTGGTCGCAGTGATGGAACTGTTGTAGATAACGAGAAAGTCAATATTCAAATGTGCAAATATCGATGCGACCAAGGTCACAGTGTCACTTTATGTTAAGTGGAAAAAAAGAAGAACATAGCGCAAAATTATCGAAATTATATTTGTGCCTCCATATTTCAATTATATTCAGATGTTATAATAATATACCAAGAGACGGAGGCAATTTTAAAAGCAACAAATCAATTTCCCCGGCATAGAAACACTGCGACCACGGTCGCAATTATCCACGTACACTGCTTATCTTTGAGACCAAAGTCGCTGTCTACATTAAAGTAAATAAAAATTAAACTATATAGGATAAGTTTGTAACAGTAAAACTCTAAAGTACAACTACTTACAAAAATAGTACAGTAGAAGTCAAAAATGAGATTAAAATCTGCTTATAATGACACGCCAGTGGCAGCATGCGACATGAATCTCTCTGCACTGTGCAACCCTGGTCGCAGTTCATGACTGAAACAGTCAAAATGAACACTTTATTCCTTCTAGGTGGATGCAACTCAAACATACTTCTTCTGCCATTAAAAAGAAAAAGTAAGAATTTTAAACATAAATCATTAGAAAGAAGTGTATAACAGGTTTAATTTCATACCAGTAATGGATAACCAGTCCTGTAATGGCCCAGCTCTTGACAGTTACCACATCTTCGATGCTTTACTTCCTTCTGATATAGAGAATCTTTAAAACCAGAATTAAGCCTGGATGTAGCTCTAGGCCTCCCCTTGGTTGGTACAGGACCAATTGGATCACGTATATTCAATTCTTCACCATCTCGCAGAACGACGACGGATCCACTGGAACCAATTGCAGTTTTATGCTGTGATGACTGATAATTTCCTGACATGGCTTTGTATTCACTAGTGGTTTCTTCAATAAATCTTTCCAAAATTGCGTCCAACTTTGAAAGATGGATATCAGAATCGGCGACCATCTCAAGAATTGCATTAAATTTTGAACGAAGTGTCCACAATCTAGTCGTCCGTGGAGTGCCTTGACTGGAAAAAGGCCTGATTCCATTTTCAATTGCAACATTTTTGTAACGAGCATCCAACCTCCATCTCTGAAGTATATATAATTCTGGTATATGTGTAACGTGATTGCGCCACAAAATACACAGAATATGTCTACAAAGGATACCCTCTGTTTCAAATAATGAGCAACTACAAGAAACATGGAGTTCCTCAGGCTTCTCATAACTGACCTTTTCCCAGCTGTCTTTTGATTCTGAAAAATCACCAACCAGATATTTTGATCCAGGTCCGTCGTGTTCCAACTCTTCTGAAAACAGTGTCGTTATAACTGCCCATTCCTTTTGGAACAACTGAAAAATCTTCGGTGTATACAACTTCAAAACCTGTATCTCATATGGATTCGATGTACAGTTGGGCTCAGAATTCAAACCCCGAAAATCTTGTTGAGATTCAGAAGTACGACGGGCAGCAACAGTTTTATCATATTGGTGAACAAATTTCACTAGTTTCGTGTTTGCATTAACAAAATCATCAAAGAAGGAATTAATACTCTCGGACCTCTGGCTGGTTGTCATTCCAGCACAGAAAACATCCTTGAGATATGCATTAACCCAATGTCCGCGCAGTCTGTGCATCTTTAACAACCAACTGTCTTCTTCTTCTAAATGATATTTTTCATTCATCAGACGCCATCGCTCCTCGCATGTGCTTATATCACGGGAGGTGTACCAATCATGGAAATCAGAGACCATATCTTCTCCATACTTGTTTGTCATCGGGATTTGTTGCTCGGTAATATGTTTCCGTACATGCCACAAACAGTACCGGTGCCGAGTAGTTGGAAAAACAATCTTGATGGCATCACCAATCTGGGCATCCTGATCAGTAATAATCAACTTCGGTGCAACTCCATGCATGCACTTGAGCCATTTTTGGAATAGCCACGCAAACGTATCCCTCTGCTCATCACCAAGCAATGCACAGCCAAACAAAATTGACTGTCGATGATGATTTACTCCAGTGAATGGAGCAAATGGCAAGCTCAAGTGATTAGTCATGTATGTTGTGTCAAAAACGATTACATCATAGAACCTCAAATACGAGAAAATAGCTCTTCCATCAGTCCAAAAAATGCTTCTAAGTGTGTCCGCGTTATCAACTTCACTTGCAAAGAAAAATTCTGGATCGGTCTCGGCTTTCTCTTGGAAATAGTTGATGATCGCAATAAACTCATGGCCAATGTTATTTCGACGTTGACGAGTAAAATCAATAACTTGTTACGGGCTCACTTCTTCACAACCTTCTTCCTGGCTCATTGCATTCACAACACGGGAAATATTTGAAAGGCGCATTCTCACATTAACTAAATTGCTCATAATGCTTCTGCTAATCTTGGAACGATGAGTCTGGTGAGAGTAATGGTGATGCACCTTATCCAGGCTTGACAATTCATGTGAATGAGAATCAACAAATTTGGTGACAACCCAATATCTTCTGTCAAATAAAAACGAAGACGAACATGCATCTCAGCAGGACACGCTACTCTAGTGTCAATTCGACGATGCACTGTAAGCCCCTCTTGTCTTTTGTCACACAACTTCTTCACACCCTCCTTGTTTCAGCAAAATTTTCTGCAAATAACTTTATGAGGAGGCCTCCGTGACTTATCTATTCCTTTTCTTCTCATGTCAAAACCTCTGTTCCTTACATAAGAATTGTAGAAATTGTATGCTTTCAAATCCGTGAGAAACTGTTTCCCTAAAAAATTATTTGAGCTTCCAGACATTTCTCCATGTGCATTCAGATCCTACAAAAACAAATTGACGAACTAATTAAATATAAATATTTTTCAAATATCACACGTCTGAACTTTAATTTCTAAAACTGCGACCAAGGTCGCAGATGTAATGAAATCTATATAACTTCTTACTAAAAGACTGCGACTGTAGTCCCAGTTATCCGTATGAGCAGAATTTTTAAAAAACTGAATAATAACTGTGCAACAATCTAATGAATATATAAAATGGATATAATTCACATAGAAACGTGTAAGAATTGTAACAACAAGGAATGCGACTTAGGTCACAGTCATAGAAATCAAATTGCGACCGTGGTCGCAGTTCTAAAAGATTAAAACAAGTGATTATTCTGTTCTGTAAAACGAATTATAGGTCGAACAAATGATTATTTCTCCATGTGCATTCAGATCCTACAAAAACAAATTGACAACTACATAAATATAAATATTTTTAAATATCACAAGTCTGAACTTTAATTACTAAAACTGCGATCAAGGTCGCAGATGTAATGAAATCTATATAACTTCTTACTCAAAGACTGCGATCGTAGTCGCAGTTTTCCGTATGAGAAGAATTTTTAAAAAACTGAATAATAACTGTGCAACAATCTAATGAATATATAAAATGAATATAATTCACATAGAAACGTGTAAGAATTATAACAACAAGGAATGCGACTTGGGTCGCAGTCACCAAAAAAAACTTTCACAGCCGGAGATTATTTTCAAATAAAATTGCGACCGTGGTCGCATTTCTAAAACTTTAGAACAAGTGATTATAGGTCGCAGTACCATATACACTACATATAAAGATTATATATTTAAGAAATTGCGGAAAAAAATTGACACAATAAAAACCTGTTGATCGGCATGCAAAGATGTCAACCCTTCAATATTTTCAATATTCTGAGAGAAAGTTGAACCAGATGATATATCCTCCATATTTAGATCGGGAGATAGAGATCGCTTACGACTGTGACCAGAATTGGCAGGGGAAGTACACTGCTCAGACGTCGACATTAAATAAAAAGGATAAAAAATTGCTCTGAAAAAATGATATTTTCAGAGAAAAGTTTATCGCACGCTAGAAAAGGAGAACCTAAATCTGACAAGAGCGGTAAAGAAATAAGGGGAAAAATAATATTAAACAATAACCTAAATCTTATAAAGAGCGGCAAAAAAAGGGAAAAATAATAATAAACAATAACCTAAATCTGACAAAGAGCGGTCAAAAATTTGGGGGGTGGGGAAATAATAATAAATAATAACGGAAGTTACGGAACGAGTAGCTTTTAACAAGGGGTATTTAGTAATTTAACTTGTTCTTATAAGCGGACCGCAAGTTAGTGCGGTGACAAATATTGAGCTACGTCCCCACAGGCTGAGAGAGTCTCTCAGCCGTCGGCTGATATACATTTCTCTTTCTCTCTCTCTCTCTATATATATATATAAATATATATATATATATATATATATTATATATATATATATATATATATATATATTGAGAGAGAGAGAGAAGAGGAGCATGTCGCAGTTGCGCGGCAAATGGCGGCACACTGGCAACGATCTTCTGCCGCCGGCGATGGGGAGAAGGGAGAGAGAAGATTGAGAAGAGAGAGAGAGAGAGATCTGTTTACAGGGGGTAAAAAATAAAACAAAAAAGGAAAGAAGAAAGGAAAAGAAGAGAGAAAGAAAGAAAAAAGAAGAAAAGAAAAGAGGGTAGGAGAAAGAGGTGGCCTGTCAACTTGGCCGGCATCGCTGATGACCGGCGTCAGAGGCCGGAGATGACGGTGATGATTGGTTGTGAAAGAAGAAAAGAAAAAGAGAAGAGAGATATACTAGTTTTGATAAGAGATTATTAGAGAGTTAAAGAGAATTAGAAAGAGATAGAGGGAGATTAAGGGTTAAGAGTAAAAAGAGAGAGAAGAAAAGAAGATAGAAGGCGGCTGAAGAGGCGGCGAGAAGGTTCTGGCTTAATGGGGAAAAAAAAGAGATTAGAGAAGAAGAAAAGAAAGTATGAATTAAAATATTATTTAATTAATATTATTTAAGTAGGTTAAAATTTGACTAGCTCTGAACAGTTCCCAAAAATTTTATAAAATAGAGAATATTACATGGAGAAGGAATGTGAAATCGAATTCTAAAAATTTTGTCTGGCTTACAAGTTAAAAATCCTGTAACGTATATCACCGATATTGGGCAACACCAGTTTGGCCCGATATTTGAAAATTTTAAAAAAAATTCCCCAAAAAAACCCTAACATAGAAATATGATTTTAAGATATAATGTGAAAATAGATTCTCAAAATTCAACTCCATTTGTTAGTTAAAAATCGTAGAGCCGATTAGTGGTATCGGTCAACACCGACTTTGGAGATTTTCCAAACTAATTCAGAAAAATTTCAAAAAATTCTGAAAAATCTACAATATTGAAAATGATATCTGAAACTGAAATCGGCTCAATCTAACTACCAGAATGGTCAAATCAATCTTGTACGTCGTATCGAGCACTGATACTGTGATACGTACATCAAGGATCAGGGGGTTACATTTCTCCCCACCTTACAAAAAATTTCGTCTTCAAAATTTCAATTCAATTGTGAGAACATATTTATAGTTAAGGAGCCTGAATGTTACGGGCCCACGATGCTTCCGTTATGCCACTCTGATATCGATAGTGAAAGGAGGGTGGAGAAGTAGTGTCGTGAGTTAAAGATAGAGAATTGGAATCCATAGGATGAAGAGAGTAAGAAAAAATAGAATATTCTGATTGATAACTGAAATGAGGGAATAGAAAAGCATCGAGGAATGAATTTTCAATGAAATGGCATTCTTGTACTTATAGCTGGAATTCCTAAATTCAGATACAAATGAGTTCTAATCTGAAGCTGATCGTACTGTTGGTAAGAGGCCGAGCATTAACCAGGTGGTTACCCACATCAGGTGTGAACTTAAGCTCTGATACCACTATGTAATACCCCGATCCCATGGATACTGAGATGCTATAGTGTCGATATGCGCAGAGCGAAAATATTCTCACGTATATACTCTAAGCCTCAGTACAGGAAATATATAGAAAATACACAATAAATCTAGCATAAATAAGTACAAGAATATCTGCAAAAGGGGGTCAGAGACCATAACAGATATAAAAACAAGAATAAATATGATAACAGAAATAAATCATAAAGATACCTATGAATGGTATCGATGACGAGTCTCCTATGTGAATCCAATGAAATATTTGACAATAAGATAACTCGGATCTCCAACCTGAACACGCAATCCTAGGGTCGTCAGAAAGCGACTAGTGAGTGATAAAATGAAGGAAACAATAATATGTACTATAGTAATACAATCATGATAATAATATATAACACATATGGGTACCTTCTGATAGTAATATGAATAATCAACAATGTCATATTGTAATACCATCAATACCATAAATCAGAATATATGCAATGAAGAGTATATGTGTTCATGAATAGTGTGTTACCACATGGAGTGTAACAAATATAAGAAAGTGTAACAAGGTATACAGGTGATAGATAGTGGATAAAATATCAGGAATAGTAACAAATATAAAGGGACAATAATATACATGTGTTGAGCATGTCATGTAATTTATACAATAATAACAATCAGTACCGCCTAATATTTTAATCAATCTCTTCCAGTGTCCCATACACTGGTAGTTCATCTCGGAGCCCGAACTCCGGACGAACCCATCCGAACATAGCATACGGGTACCATGATCGGAATGAGAGAGTGACCAAATAACAAGCGTTCCCGACGTCATTATTGTTTATATTATTTTATTATATTAAATGGAAACCTAATGGTTAAGGAGCTCTTATCGGGTAGGTTTATCCCATGCATACTCGGGATCACGACCTTAAATGGTCCCCTGGCAGCTGAGATCAGGGCCCTCCGCTAAGAGGGGAGCAGGAAACGAGAAACGGGAGCTCATTGAGCTATATACAATCGGTAGACAACACTACCATCCCCTGCAGTGGGATAAATATGAATCCAGTACATCCACCCGATAAGATCTAATCAACCGTCAAGTCTCCCCCATCCCCAAGTTATCTTTATTATATTTAAAGTACACAGCGTAGCAAGAAAAAGTATTGTGCATGGTACACGTAGCATGATAATAGGACCTGAGCTCTGTTGATAGCATAAAACAGGATAATGGGAAAAATGAAATAATAGATGTAAGATTCTAGAGGTGGTCCCCGTGGCTTGGATCCACGTGGCACTTAGTTCCAGATATCGCATATCAACAGCTCATGTATCTAGTAACGGGATATCATTATCAGTACCGGAATATAATCATGTAACAGGAATACATGAATATTCATGTAGCAATAATATACACCAAGATCCATGCAACAAGAATACATAGACAATCAATGCATGTAGACCGGCGAGTCTATATAACAGTGGTGCAAGAACATAAAGTAACTGTGCACAGAGTATCCATGTAGCGATGTCCAATGTAATAATGTATTAGTGTATCAGTGGTTCACGAGCATGCAGTAATAGTGACGTGAATCTCAGTATCTATGTAATAGCGAGACATGTACTCTGTAACGTAGCCTCTCTCAGTGACTCAGAATGAGAGAAGCTTGCCTCACCAGCACAGCCTGCCACCTTGTAGTCAGTGGGTACACGTTCTCATAAGCAGTACTTGCGATAGTATGACCAAACACCTGACAAAGCACCCCAACCAACGATGTCGGGAACCGCTGCACTTGTCCAGGTCACAGTGCCTAAGGACAAAGAAAAGCAGAAGAAAATTCGCTTTGATGAATCCTTGAAGAAGAATCCTCCCAGAGGACTCAACGCTCCCTTCCGCTTTGACATATTGGCACAATTGGTTAATATTCTAACTCGTATTACCCTACACGAGCTACTCCACCTCTTGAAAGAGACGAGAGGCACTTAGGGATGCACTTGTTGATTCGAAATCATTTCTGACACAAGTGTCATTCCCTACAAAATAAGATGGGGCTTCATGCCCCTAATATCATTTGGTACAACAGCAAGTATCATGCATCACCTTCTCTCCTGAAGACATGACAACCGACATGACAGGCCCTTGTACTGTACAAGGTACATCGGGTCCACACATATCGAGAAAATACAAGTTGATCATGGGTCTGCTCTAAGCATTATCCTCAAGAAACTTCTTTATTTTCTTGGCATCCCGTTGAGCAGGTTACCGATTACAACTACGACCATATATGGCTTCAATGTTAGGAGTAGTCACCTTCTGGGCAAGATCCATCTTTGGTGCCAAATTAGAGATCTAAAATCAGAAGTGATGTATAACGTCATTGACGCTGACACATCCTATAATCTCTTGCTCAGAAGACCTTGGATCCATGTCCATTGGATTGTGCCTTCCACAATTCATCAATGCTTTAAATATGTGAACGATGAGATGATGGTCAGGATAGTGTTCGCCGAAATGCAGCCGTTCAAAGTGTGAAGAACTACTTCACTGATTCTCTATTTTATAGAGAGAACGGTAAACTAGTAAAAAAAATCATTGCCTGACGACATCGATAGCAGCAACGAAGCGAACTCAAAATCAGGAGAAGATCTAGAGGTTTTTTTTTGATGAGGAACCAATTGTAGCATATCTAAATGATCCTAATTGTAATAATTCCGCTGATAATAGCGATGAATGGGTCCTTAATGAAAATGTCAATTTTAGTTATTCCTTGTGTTGCGATGATGTAAATAGTCCTATTAACATAAGTCCTCTACACATGCCCTTACCTATGTCAACGGCATGCATGCATATAGAAGAGAATGATGGGTCTGTATTTGTAATTTCATCTTCCAAGAAGGACCAATTGCCAATCATATTTCGCAAACTCTGATATTGGGTTACTACACACAATGATTCGGATGGAGACGTGGAGCTCCCACAATTCTTTCATTATTCACGGTCAGCGCACCATATGATGAAAAAAATGGGATACAACCTACGTTATGGTGAAGGTCTGAACTTTGGAAGGGGACGGCGCATCCCTCTACAACCTTTCGTACTGAAAGGAAAGCCTGCCAACTACTACGATCAGACTCGTAGGGGGTGGGGTACACTACTCCATCTGTTCAATCTGATTCAGAATGTGAAAAGCTCTACCATCACATTCTTCAGACTCATCGATTGGGAATCTTATGTAAGTGTGGGGGTTGCCTTCGAGAAACTCTTCGTCAACATGACATCAATCAGTCACATGAAGCCAGAAGAGGACATTGAGCCATTCAACACCAATTTATGGGCTCAACAACTTGATTTTCAATTGAAAAAGCATTTTGAACAACATGACCCTCCTACAGAAGATAAAGTAATTCAAATTGATGTGGGTGAACAAACACACCTGAAGCTCATCTCTATAAGCGAACATTTGTCACCAATGAAGAAGCAAGATCTTATATCCCTGATAAAAGAGTATATAGGTGTCTTTGCTTGGGCTATGAAGACATGCATGGTCTTGATCCTCAGGTAGTCATGTATCGTCTCAACATCAAATCGGATGCCAAGTCGATCAAACAACAGCAGTGTTGACACTTAAAAAAGATAAGATTCTTACTGGCCTGAACAATGTCTAAACTTGTTAACATTTACAAAAGACGAGTGACAAACAAGCTGACGACCAGTTTTCACCCATCTCCGAGGGACAAGGAAGCAACTTGGACTCCACTGATCCAGTCAAGTAGACAGTGAGCCCGGATTGTCTCTGAACAGACCTCAGCAGGTCTAAGATGCTAGCACTTAGCATCACATGAGCCCAAAGGGATAGCCTCGCCTGAGAGGCTAAGATCATCCAACTTCGCCTTGAAGCCATTCAAAGCTCCGCCAGGAAGCTAACTTATAGTTTCGCCTGAACTGCTAAAGCGCAACTCCGCAGAGAGAGTTAGCTCCGCCTGAAGCCACACGCAACTGCGCAGAAAGGGTATGCAGTAGCTTCGCCACAGACGACATCTACCTCCGCCGAAGAGCTTTCTTCTGACTTCGCCAGATACTGCCTCCAGCTCCGCTGTAAGTTCAAAGTGGGCAGCGCCGCTGCTGGTCTGCTATGGTCAACCTTTGACCAATCAAATCTCCAAATGAGATCAGATCTAATCAGGATCAAGATCAAATCCAATCAAGATCAAATCTGAGATCAAATTTGGCAGTTGATTGCCACAATCTCTTGACTCTTCTAAAATGAGTAATAGGATCAGGAGAGATCTTTCAATTATATGGAAAGAATCAAAACGAATCAGGAGGATCAACCGACCTGCCATTTCTAACTTCGCAGAAGCTGATCCTAGCCTCGCAGCAAGGCTACTTTTCAAATTTAAACAGATTTGATTCAATCTGTTTCTATACTTTCAAGGGACAATTATACCCTTGCTCTCTGATTAGTCTCTAATTTTGCATAATTTTCATCACATTCTCACATTTATTTGATAATAAATTCTGCTAATAATACCTTACTTGCTTGATCCTAGGTTCATGGTGTGCAAATGAAGAAGAAGATCTAAATCACCATTTATTTAGTGATTAAAAGCCTACATGAATAGCCATTTACCTAGAGGAGCTGATTCATCAAAATCAGGGGTGCAAAATCAGAAACCGGGCACCAGAACTGACAGGGGACAGACGGGACCGCACGCGGCTCGAAGCGCCGCGCGCGCGCCATTGAAGGGCCGCAAAAATGCGGCTTTGGCCGCGTTTCCACGGCCGTACGACCGCGGCGCACGCCGCTTCAAGCCAGGGTTTATCCCCTGGCCCCCTGTTCCCTTGGCGCCTATAAATACCCCTTGGGGTTCCTGAGTTGGAGATATGCAGAGTTTTAGGAGTATTTTCATCTTCATGTTGTAGTTTAGGGTAGTTTAGTTTAGGTTAGTATTCTTCTTCTTCCTCCCTTGTATTTTTCATTCTGTAGATCTTGTAATAGGGAGAGAGAGTGGTACATGTTGGGAAGCAAGAGTGCTTGTAATAGAAGGTGACAATCTATGAAAGGTGCTCTCTTACCTTATCTTTTTTTCTACTCTCTAATCTCTTTTACATGTGTAGCTAATCTTTTCTCTCATGACAACAAACTACTAACCACCAACTAATCTAACTTCTTATTTGATAATCCACATGAATCTAATAGCCTCGTTTTGGCCTTGCTCTTGTAAGAGCTATTGATGGCTCATGATGATGGATCTAACTCTAACTTCCTAACCACTAACAAGCTAACATTACTTTACTCCATGCTTACTTTTAGTTTTGATGGTTTAAGTGTAGCTTGAACTTGTTTTGTTGTGTTGGGTTGTGATGAGTTACATTTGGGTCATGCTTTGAGTCGCTCTTGAACCAAGGATTAGTGATGGTCAATGATACATGTGAGGCAACTATCACTAAGAGGCTAGCATGTTGGTGGAGCCATTTGTAGTTAGTAGCCATGAGTTTCTTTCTTTTTCACTTTATTTAGAAACATTTCAAAAATCACAAACATATTCTTTTCTATGTTTCCCACTTCTTTGTGTTTCACCGTACTTCTCTTTTCATACTTTTCTTTCTTTTCTTTTCATTCTTTGAAACTTTGAAGAATCTTTAATAAACACGTGAATCAACCGGTAAAGCTTCTATCGCCTCCCATCCTTGTGGATTCGACTCGTTTTAGCCTCTATGCTATAACGGAAGTATCGAGGAAGCCAAAGCACACACACTTTAAATCTTCATTTCAAAACATATACTTTTGTGCGCGATTTTACCCCGATCGCTCTCCTTATAAATAGCCCACCAGGGGCACAAGGAGGACAGACCACAGACATGCGCAAGAGACCCTTGACAAAGAGAGAGAGAGAGAGGACTCCACAAGCAGAGACTTCTTCACGACGCACCGCGTGCACAAGAATTCAGAGATTTTTAGAGAATTGCTTCTCTATTCAGGGTGCTGTTACCCTAATGCTTTCTTCTTAAGGGATCTCTGGAACCAGGCGAGAAGGAATTCCTAATTGAAGGCGTTTTTGAGAAGCAGCAAGAGGGTTCTACCAACCTTCTGTTCTCTGATTTCCCGAACCAGGCGAGAAGGGAATCTCATCGCTCGCATCGTCAAAGGGACAAAGTGGTCGCGCACTGACCAGACTCCTATCGGCACACTTTCCCAGAATCTCTGAGGAGATCTACTTGTAATCTTTTAGAATACTTGTAATTTAGTTCCTCAACATTTTATTGTAAAGTTTTCCCCTTTACAAATCAATGGAAAACAAGATGGCAACTCCGCTGGGGATTGAATTCTCCACTGCCGAGAATCAAGTGTCGCAATGCGACGAACAGACCTACGGGTCTAACTCTGAATTCAGAAAAGCCGATGCAGTCAGAACCTCTCTGGCTAAATCTTCAAGGAAAGTCTCTGCGGAAACGGATAAGGCTATCTGCGAGCCTACTGCGGTTCTCTGGCGCAACAAGGAAGCACGCCCGCAGTCCAAGTCCGTCACTTTAGAGAACCTGGTTGTCCACTTCGACCAGGAAAAATTTGAAGAAGTCCTCTCTGGGGGTGGTCTAATGCTTCATGCACGGAAGCATAGAAAGGTCTCCATGATCAAGGTTTCAAAACAGAAACCAAAGGCAGAATTCTGCCAACACCCTTCAGCCTCGCGTGTGGCTAGTCAGGTTCCTTGCGAACCTAAGTATCCTCTGTCAAAGCAGATGTGGAGGCCAAAACAGAAGGCTCTGGGTAAAGCCTCAGGCGTAGCTACGCCAGAACCGCGTCTCTCTCGCGAAGAAAAAGGCAAGATGCCTGCCTGCTCCAACAAGGTTGCTAGCCGTGAAGTTACAGCGACAACCATACCTTCGCCCAACTCAAGAGCAACAACTCGCGCCAGCCTCGTTCTTATGAGCGAAGCTACTGTACCACAGCCTACGCGCGAGGTTCATAGCCGCGAAGCTAGAGCTGAAGCACTATTCAGTGCTAATCCCCTCTGCGGGGATAAAAGGAACAGGACATCGTCCTACGCACGATCCAAAATAGCCTCTGCGCTGGATTGTTTAGGCCCAAGCGGGTCTGATTTGCGAGGATTCTTGACAAACAAACGGAAGTCAGAATGTTTCCAAACTTCTTCCTCCTGCTATCAACAAGTGGGATGCCAGTTGGTAACAATCCACTCAGTCCACTCAGTCCATTGCCGGCTAGGACCAAGCCTCGACACTTCTCCAGGCCGACGATCAGTTTTTGATCGGCTATCGGTACAAGCCCCAGTGAAACATTATAAAAGGAGCGTCTCGCGAGACCTACCCTCCGCATCCGTCAACATGACCGAGAGAGGACAAAAGTTGCGCAGGGGCAGACAAGTGTCTGACGATACTCCCTACAGCTCCCTAGATCCAGATTACAGCCCAGGCTGAGGCAAAGTCTTAGTGTATGAAGAGGGTGTTTTCTGAAACACCAGATCTAGGGTTGCGATACCCTACACTTATGAACAGCCGTCCTCCTCAGTGGCAGTGGCCTCGCCGCAACCAAAGAGAGGATCAGTCCAGTGGTCTGATGAAAAAGATGAAGACAGTAGGTATGCCTCTTCGGTGATAGTTAGTTCAGTACGAACAGACAGAGTATCAGTCAATATGGCTGATAATGCTAACGACGACCTCCGTCGGCGTTTGGAAGCTTAAACTTTCAAAACCCAGCAAGAAGCTCTAAACAACATTCAACAGATGCTTGCTCAACTCCTCAGTAATCAGAATGGCAATGATGCCAGGAGCAATCACGACGAGAAGGAACATTTTAGCAATGATCAATCAAAGACGGAGAAATCCAAAGAGGGTTCTTCTTTAGACGCTGAAGTCCTTAAGGGCCTGCAAGCTCAAATTGCATCCCTAGCTCAGAGAGATGAATTAAAGAAAGTAGGGGCAGTCCGTCCTTACCCACTGGAGTGGGATTCAGTGCCATACCCACCAAAGTTCAAACCACCAACATTGCATACGTATGATGATAAGAGCTCACCAAATCAGCACATCTACTATTTCCGATCTCAGACCGGTAATGTTATAGGCAATGACGCCATCATGGCTAGACTGTTCATTGGCACCTTAAAGGGGGTAGCATTTGACTAGTTCCGAAGTCTCCCTCCGGGCTCTGTCAATTCCTGGATCGACCTGGAAACCCGATTCCTCTCTCGTTTCTATGAGGACGATACCGAGGTAATCATGGACAAGCTCCTCTCCACCGTGCAGAAGAAGGGCGAATCTGTCCGTGACTACATTGAGCGGTTCAGAAACCTGTCTTTGATGTGCCCAGTAGGGATGCCATTACCCATGCTCTTACAGACGTGCAGGTACAACTTCTTAGACTAGGTAGAAGTTAGCATGGGGGCTGTCAAAGCCCACACCTGGAAAGAATTGGTCGAACAAGCTGAGATAGCCGAAAAGTCGGCTAAAAAGTTCGAACCATCTACCCCTAAAGGCAAATGGGGTATGAGCAATAAAGGACGTAGCGACGTACCACAGTCTTCTCAAGCCAAAGGGAAAGATACTATGTCCGAAGAATTGTCCGGGGACGTGCAGTCGAAAGCCAAGAAGAGCGGCTTCAATAATCAGGAGCCTAAGTTCCCTCCAAAACAGTACTCCTTCAGACACGATCAGGTGGTCACGATATTCCATTTGCTCCACAAAGGGAATAAAATGAAGCTGCCAGATGCTCGGCGTCCCAATGAGATAGGACGCACGAATGATCCCAAATACTGTCTCTACCACAGGATGATTCACCATCCTACCGACAAGTGCTATGTCCTCAAAGACAGAATTCAAGTCTTGATCGACGCAGGGGTCCTGACACTGAAGGCAGAGCAGAAGAAAGTCACTGCCAATATGGTGACCCTCGAGTTCAGCAAAACCCCGAAGGCCACAGTTCCCGACGGGACTTATCCAGTCCCTGTGCCACGACTGGAAGTCAAACATCCTGCGGCTAAAACTCAAGATAATAGAGGTCTTGTTCCCTTGACATTGGAGACAGGAGAAGTCATGTGGATACACCCAGACCTCGTCCAAGACGTACAGTGGGATTCAAAGAAGTCCAAGTCGAAGAGCAAATCTTGCAATGTCATCTCCCTCCTGCCGGACGATGACAATCTTACGTCAGCTTCCCTTAGTGATTCTGATGGAGAAAAGCATGCTTGCACAACGCAGGCCGATGTACCTCAACCGACGGGTACCCGATCCAGAAAATCATACTTAAAATAGAATGAGAAAGCTACTGACAAGACATAACAGCAAACGACATCAGTACAAGTACCAGCATCCGCTTCGATTCCAACCAAGGGAAAAAGAAGCCTAAAGAGGTCCGGTTTGACCATGTCCTGAAGAGGCCTTCAGGCCCAGGGCTTGACACGCACTTTCGTTTTGACATATTAGCCCAGTTGGCTAATATCCCAGCTCGTATTACCATACACGAGCTCCTTCGTCTCTCAAAAGAGACAAGAGAGGCACTCAGAGATGCACTGGCCAACTCAGAATCATTCCTGACGTACATGCCAAAAATCCCTAAAGATGACGTCCCCTCTTCTTGCCCTGAATGCCATCATGTACAATCAAAGGTACCTGCTATTACCTTCACAGCAGAGGATATGTTGGTAGATGTTCTTCGATGGAGCATCACGAATAGGTCCTAAAGGCAGGATCATTGCCGGCGTGGGGGTTGTGTTTATCTCCCCATAAAATCACGTCCTTCCCAGAGCATTTTCTCTGACGGAATCATGCTCCAACAATGTAGCGGAATATAATACTCTACTTATGGCCTTCAGCTCGCCCATGGAATGGGGGTACGCTACCTCGAAGCTTACGGCGATTCAAAACTGATTATCAATCAGGTTAAAGGTGAATATGAGATCCGCCACGAAGACTTGGTGCCTTATTATCACACGGTCATCGAATTGGCTAATCTATTTGAAGGTTTCTACATTGGACACGTCTCTCGATCTCAGAATACCAGGGCGGACGCTCTTGCTGCATTAGCAACAATATTAGCCCTGCCAGCCGACACCGAGTATCACCTCACAGTGGCAACTCGACACCTTTATGCTCTAAGCACATGTTAAAAACCCGAGGAGCCTACAATGTCTCCACGGATCTTGACCCGAGAGATTGACGATTTCCTCTCATTGACTATGCTTTACATGGTCTGCTACCAGACGATCCTAAAGAGGCGGTATCTATCAGACGAAGGTCTCTCCGTTTCTACTACGATCCAACTTTGAAGACACTTTACCGTCGTTCATATGACGATGTTCTCCTCCGTTGCCTTTCCAATTCAGAGGCACAGGAAGTGCTTAAAGAAGCACACGACGGCATTTGCGGAGCTCATCAGTCAAGTCTAAAACTTAAAGACAGATTGCATAGACTTGGATACTATTGGCTAACCATGATAGCCGATGCCATCCAATATGCACGGAGGTGTAAAGCGTGCCAGATTCATGCGGACTTCATACACCAGCCCTCAGAGTTTCTCCACCCAACTGTTGCTTCATGGCCATTTGAAGCATGGGGAATCGATGTCATAGGGCCAATCAGCCCCTCTTCGACAAGAGGTCACCGGTTTATCCTGGCAATAACCGATTACTTTTCAAAGTGGGCAGAAGCCATACCACTGGTTGAAGTCAAAACCTCTAATGTGGTTAATTTCATCAAACACCATGTCATCCATCGATTTTGGTGTCCCTAGGTAGATCATCCATGATAACGGTCCCCAATTCATAAGTCAGGTATTCTATCGGTTCTGCGATAAATACCGAATTCAAAATGTGGCTTCAACTGCCTATAATTCCGTCGCTAATGACTTGGCTGAAGCATTCAACAAAACAATCATCAAGTTACTCAAGAAGTTCGTCTCCTCGAACAAGCGAGATTGGGACGAAAAGCTTGGTGAATGTCTTTGGGCCTACCGAACCACAGTTCGGACCCCGACAGGCAATAAGCCTTTTTCTCTGGTGTACGGGTGCGAGGCAGTCATCCCGTTAGACATCCAAATGCCGTCGTTGCGAGTCGCTTTAACGACTAAAATCACATTAGAAAACAATGATCGGTTGCGTCTTCAAGAGCTCGAAGCTCTAGATGAGAAGCGACTATAAGCTCAGCAACACATCGAGTTGTATCAAGCTCGAATCTCAAAAGCCTTCAATAAGAAGGTCAAACAGAGAATCTTCCAGAAGGGAGATTTGGTTTTAGCCGTCAGACGACCGATGATTATGACGCACAAGACCAAAGACAAATTTCAGCCTAAATGGGAAGGACCGTTTGTAATAGAAACAGTCTATTCAAACGGAGCATACCGTCTTATGACTTCAGACGGCGACTTACTCATGATGTCGATCAATGGCAAGTTCTTAAAGAAGTATTATCCTTGATTAAGGATCTTTCTTATGATCAAGTTAACACCTTACCTCTGATCAAGACCTCCATATCTAAGGTACATGCAAAGAGAGCCTTTGTCTTCCTCCAAGCGAGATCATACAACCATAAACCAGTGGGAACCTGGTCATACAATGGTTCTCCCAAAGGAGAATCAAGCTTACGCATGCGCTAACCAAATGATCCAATATCCTTAACGATTAATGATAGAGGAAAATGTTGGCCTTTAAGCCCAACATAAGTCCTCGACAACTCATCATGCTGAGGAGAATAGCATGGCTAGCCCAACTCAAACGGTAGTTGGTAAAGGCATATCAAACCCGTTGACAGCTGAGGATTTGCTAAAAATCTTAAGGGACCTGTTCCCATTTGATTCCCGCTCTAAAATCACTTACCAATTCTCATCCGTAGAATGGTAAGACCACATATACATTTCGCTGTTACGTTAACATTAAATCTATGACAGTAATTTCCTCGTTTCTCCCCGTGAAAACGAGACCTTTTCCCAAATTCCATTCCAACCTTGAGCTTGGTGGCGTCTCAATCGGTTATGTCATTGCGATCTCTGAACCAGCAGATAGCCAAGTCTCAATTTCGAGCCTGTTGACATTTACAAAAGACAGGTCTCGATACTTGTTGACATTTACAAAAGACAAGTATCACCAACCTTGAGCTTGGTGGCATCTCAATCACTTATGTCATTGCGACCTCTGAACTGGCAGAAGCCAAGTCTCAATTTCGAGCCTGTTGACATTTATAAAAGACAGGTCTCGATACTTGTTGACATTTATGTTGGCCCAAAGGCCTATCACCCTAGTTTTGATGATGATCAACTCATGAAGTTATGTTTACTAATGATCTTGTGTTTAATTAGTGACAGATTCCTTATCAAGATCTTAGTAGGTGTGGAGCTTCAACAAAGGATAAAATGTCAAGTTGGAAGCTAGCACCGGTCGATTCACGAGCCTATGCATCAAGACCACATCTAGAGATGAGCTCGGTGGATTGCATGTGGACCAAGTCAAGAAGATGAGAAGACTTCAAGGGAAGACTTCAAGAAGATGAAGACTTGTGTCTAGGTATAAGATTTTTGTTTGTTTTAGTTAAAATGTAAAGGATAGATAGTTGGTGGATTGCTCAAGTTCATATCACACACACACTCTTGATTTATGTGTTTTCATAAAAGATTTTTAGTCTTAGAAAAATACCGTTTTAGTTTTTGGTGTTTCAAATATACATGTGTTTTTAACCAAAACCTTTTTAGAACTCTCGTCCGTCCTGCTGATCTGCTCGACACACTTTTAGTTTTCTAGTCATAACTTTTGATTCCTATATTCAATTAACATGATTTATATTGAATTTTAAAGATGACTTTCAGAGCTACATTTAATATTCAATAATCATCTTCTGATTTAAATGTTAAGAATGTCAAATATTGGGTTGAAGTCTGAAAAACAGTTTTCAGTTTCTAATTTGATACCTTTTAGTATTTTATTGATAACTTTCAATTCCGAATTGATATTGATTTGATTTAAGTTGAATTAAAAAGAAGACTTCAATATCTACAAATTAATCCTATATACTTATTCCCAAATTCGAACGTTTTAGACCTCAAAACTGTGCTCCAAGTTAACCCATTGCACAGAGGTCGGTCGACCGGGCCGGTCGACCGACGTGCACAAAACTGTGCACGTCTGGCAGTTTTGTGCGGTCGACCGGGCCGGTCGACCGGAACTGAGAGCAGTGCTCTCTGTTCTTCTTGGTCACCGGGCCAGTCGACCGGAGGCTGTAACAGTCAGATTTTTGACCGTTACCGGTCGACCGGGCGGTCGACCGGCAGCTCTGACAGACCCCAACGGTCAGATTTTTCTGACCTCTATAAAAGGGGGTTTTGTCATTGTTTTGAGCCAAGATTTTAGGAGAGCTTTTGTCCAGTTATTTCCATTCTTTTAGCAGAGTTTTCTCCACAAAATAGAGTGCCAATATTTCCTATCAAAAGAGATTTTATCAAGAAAGTGTTTATTGTGATTTCTTGAGTTTTCCATCAAAAGTTCTTTCCTTGATTTCTCACACTACACTTGAGCATCCATTGAGCTATTCATCCTATAGGTGTTGTAGTGAGAGTTTTTGTAGGTGATCAAGTGTTTAGATCACCAAGATTTCATCTTGTACTTTGAGGAGACGGGCAAGTGTGCTCGTGGTTGTTTAGGGTTCGGGTGCGAACTCTTGTAGCTTGAGGTGCGGCCTCGACGAGCCGGTGGGCTTGTGGTGTGTAAGGGACTTTGGGAGTCCGAGGGCTTGTAGGTGTTGCGGCACCAAGGAGAGATCCGGTTGGATCGTGCATAGTGGAAATCCTTCGTGTGTCGAAGGCGGGGATGTAGAGCAAGTGTGCTCGAACCTCGAAACAAACCCTTTGTGTTTGCGATTGCTCACTCTTGCTCTCTTACTCTTTTTGTCTCTATTATATCTTACATTACTTACATTGTATTTACTTTACATGCTTGATATACCCTTGTGCATATTTGATATATACTTGCGTGGGATTGTTGCTAACACTTGTATTCAACCAAGAGAGCCAACGCCGCACCTCAACCCATTCAAGGGGAATCTAGAGGAGTTTGTCTAGAGCCTCGCAAGGGGAATTCGGCAACACTCTTGTGTTATACATAAGTGTTTAATTAAAAGAAGTTTAATTTGGTCATCTTAGTTTTAATTCCGCATTATTTGTTCATAAGTGACCATTAGATTAGCCATCACCTATTCACCCCCCCTCTAGGTGATCTTACAATTGGTATCAGAGCTAGTGCTCTTGATATTGGGTCTAACAATCTAAGAGTTAAAGATCCTCTTTTAGGCTAATCACAAGATTTGTACACACACAATGGACTTCATGTCACCACCCACCTTTGACATTCTTAACATCCAAATTTGGAAGGTTAAGATGTCTTTGTTCCTCAAAGGACTTGGCCTTAGTGTATATCTTGCCACAACTAATAAAGAATATTGCTTAAATGGTAAGAACATTGAGGCTAATGCTAAAGCCCTACATGCTTTAGTATCTTGCTTAGATAATGATTATTTGTCTAAGATGACTAATCTTGATTCGGCTTTTGTAGTATGGAACACCCTCATCTCCCTTGGCGAAAAGGATCTATACTATGCGGGGAGCGATTCGGACGTTGGAAGCGACATCTCTAACGTATGCTATATGGTCCAAGGGGATAACCCCCTTGAGGTAAACTCCGAATCCGAGGATGAGGATGTTATCATGTCATATGATGAGCTTGCTACCTTTTGTCATCTTGTGCTTGAAAAATATGACATGATTAAAAGAAAAAATAAAAATTTGAAAAAGGAACTTGATTGCATGCATGTAGAACATGACTCTTTTAGAAGTAACACTGCATGTTTAGAAAAAGATAATAAAATTTTGAAAAAGAATTTTGATGCCATGCTTAATGATAAAGATTTATTAGAAAATAAAATGGCATGCTTAGAAAAAGAAAAATGAGAATGTTTTCCTTATGTCTAAATTAAATAATTTATGTAAAGGAAACATTGATTTGAAAAATAAAATTGATATGGTGGAAAAACAAAAAGAAGTTGTTTTTCAAGAGAATAAATCTTTAAAAAGAAAACTATGTGAAAAAGAAAAAGATTTTGTTTCTCAAAAGAAAAAGAAAATTGATCATATATCTTATCATACTTCTCATGCACACATTGATCAAAATGAGATTAAAAAGTTGAAAAATAAAATTGATAATTTGAGCTCTAATTTGAGCTCATGTGCATTCAATCATACTAGATTAGAATCCTTGTTTCAAAAGAAACAAGTTCCTCATACTCATGCACATTCACATCATGCACATGCTTATGATGCACATCATGCTCACACTCCCACTCATAAGTATGCTAAGGTGTACATATGTACACATTGTGGCCGCAAAGACCATCTAAGAAAATTTTGTTATGAAAGGTTAAATGTTCTTATTTTTGATAAAAATAAAAATGCTTGGGTTCCTTACAAGACTAACCCCATAGGACCCAAGAAAATATGGGTACCAAAACCCCCACCTTTTACTTGTGATGTAGGTGAGGGCTCTCTCAAAACGTGAGAGGGATGGTACCTTGGTAGTGGATGCACTTGGACATGATGGACATACTTTTGGGTTGCATCGCTATCAAGGAGCTTTTGTGGATCAACCACCATGCTAGGAGTTTTGGAGTTGGTAACAATTTCTAAACTCCTATTTCATTTATGTACATGCTTGTTCATTCATAATATTCATAGCATGTTCATATTTTAAGATATTTTTGGTGTTTCATGTGGTATATACTAGTTTAAGTGTAGTTTCTATCAAAACTTGTATTATACATGTACAAATAGTGAACTACAATTGACTCATATATATTTGAACTTCATGCTCATTTGTGTCCACTATATGCATGTGTATAGGCTAGTTTTGATGATTCGGTCATTTATACTTGTTATGCCTATCTTTGATCTTACTTTATGTATATGTGTGTTTAATTCAAATCTAATAAATATACATGTATACCCTTGAGTCACTTGCTTTCATGCAATATATATTGGACTCTTTTCATATTTGGGATATGTATGCATATTGTTAGAATTAGATAAATCATACATATACCATGAAGATTAGTATTTTAAATAAATAATAATAATAAAAATGATTTTTCATGTTTTTGATTTGTACAACAAAATGTGATTTATGATCTTTTTGAGCTTGAATGACTATTTTCATAAAAATGCTATTTACATAACCTTTGAACACTCATCTTTTATAATAAAAAATAATTTTGAGCTTTATGGACTATGCGTGCTTAAACTTGTATGTATTTAGTATAATTCATGAATAACATATGATTTCATGTTTTTGAAGGATCTTTAACTAGTTTTTCAAAAATTATTTATAACTAGTTATTTATTCTTCAAATTTTGGTAGTGCTTAAACATAACTATCTTTTAAACCTACCAATTTTTGGTTATGAGTATATACATGATTTACAGTGTTAATTTTATAATTGGTATATTACTCACATTTTGGTTCCTATATATGTATGCCCTAATTTTCAAATTGGTCTTATCTATTCACATACATATATATGATTTTCTTGTGCCTGCTTTACAATTGATTTACATTCTTAAAAGCACAAAAAGTTTATGCTAAGTTCACACCTTATATTAGCTATGCATAAGCTTATGAAAAATAAAAAGATTTTATTTTAGATCTTTCATTTGGTATCAATAGGCCTCAACTTCAAATTTGTTATATGATTACAATTGATATCAATATGTTTGAAACAAAAAAATTTTTTTTTGCAATGATAACTTGATATCACACATCTTCAAGTGCTATTTTCTATTGGTATCAAAATTACAAATTATGATTGGTTCAAAATTTGTTTTATTGGGAAAAGTTCAAAATTTTGTTTTGATAAAGAAAAATTAAAAATGTTTTGTTTTGTATTTCCTATATGCAAGGAGAGCTTAACATCTCTCTTACATATAAATTCATGTTGAGTATATTATAAATTGAGGAGCTTAACATCTCTTCTTTATATGATATACGTGTGTAGGGGGAGCTTCACATCTCCTTCTATGCATTACATAGTTGTGTTGTGTGAATTAGGGCTTCACATCCCTCTTTCATGCAATGCACATTGTAGGGAAGCTAACTTAACGTCTTCCTCTTCATGAATGTATATCGCATATAAATCTTTATTGGTTGATTTGTATACCCCTCCTTATTTCTTTGTTTTTGACAAAAAGGGGGAGAAAATTTTTTTTTGATTTGATTTTACTTTGAACCCTTTGTTGATGATTGACAAAAAGGGGAGAAGTATTTGAGTATATATGCATGTTTTCTTTACTTAAGGGGGAGAAGTATTTGTCTTCCTGTTAGTTATGCATATATGTTTTTTTTGTATTGGTTTGCAAATAATAGGAGAAAAAGATTTGTTTTTGTGTTATCTCCATTCATTTGCATACATGTCATGTGCTTCATTGTCATATCTTTATCATTTATTTGATATGCATGAGTTAAGGGGGAGCTTCTTTGAAGCTTTACTATAATCCATGCATATATAACTTCATGAGTTTTGTCATCATCAAAAAGGGGGAGATTGTTGGCCCAAAGGCCTATCACCCTAGTTTTGATGATGATCAACTCATGAAGTTATGTTTACTAATGATCTTGTGTTTAATTAGTGACAGATTCCTTATCAAGATCTTAGTAGGTGTGGAGCTTCAACAAAGGATAAAATGTCAAGTTGGAAGCTAGCACCGGTCGATTCACGAGCCTATGCATCAAGACCACATCTAGAGATGAGCTCGGTGGATTGCATGTGGACCAAGTCAAGAAGATGAGAAGACTTCAAGGGAAGACTTCAAGAAGATGAAGACTTGTGTCTAGGTATAAGATTTTTGTTTGTTTTAGTTAAAATGTAAAGGATAGATAGTTGGTGGATTGCTCAAGTTCATATCACACACACACTCTTGATTTATGTGTTTTCATAAAAGATTTTTAGTTTTAGAAAAATACCGTTTTAGTTTTTGGTGTTTCAAATATACATGTGTTTTTAACCAAAACCTTTTTAGAACTCTCGTCCGTCCTGCTGATCTGCTCGACACACTTTTAGTTTTCTAGTCATAACTTTTGATTCCTATATTCAATTAATATGATTTATATTGCATTTTAAAGATGACTTTCAGAGCTACATTTAATATTCAATAATCATCTTCTGATTTAAATGTTAAGAATGTCAAATATTGGGTTGAAGTCTGAAAAACAGTTTTCAGTTTCTGATTTGATACCTTTTAGTATTTATTGATAACTTTCAATTCCGAATTGATATTGATTTTATTTAAGTTGCATTAGAAAGAGAACTTCAATATCTACAAATTCATCCTATATACTTATTCCCAAATTCAAACGTTTTAGACCTCAAAACTGTGCTCCAAGTTAACCCATTGCACAGAGGTCGGTCGACCGGGCCGGTCGACCGACGTGCACAAAACTGTGCACATCTGGCAGTTTTGTGCGGTCGACCGGGCCGGTCGACCGGAACTGAGAGCAGTGCTCTCTGTTCTTCTTGTCGACCGGGCCAGTCGACCGGAGGCTGTAACGGTCAGATTTTTGACCGTTACCGGTCGACCGGGCGGTCGACCGGCAGCTCTGACAGACCCCAACGGTCAGATTTTTCTGACCTCTATAAAAGGGGGTTTTGTCATTGTTTTGAGCCAAGATTTTAGGAGAGCTTTTGTCCAGTTATTTCCATTCTTTTAGCAGAGTTTTCTCCACAAAATAGAGTGCCAATATTTCCTATCAAAAGGGATTTTATCAAGAGAGTGTTTATTGTGATTTCTTGAGTTTTCCATCAAAAGTTCTTTCCTTGATTTCTCACACTACACTTGAGCATCCATTGAGCTATTCATCCTATAGGTGTTGTAGTGAGAGTTTTTGTAGGTGATCAAGTGTTTAGATCACCAAGATTTCATCTTGTACTTTGAGGAGACGGGCAAGTGTGCTCGTGGTTGTTTAGGGTTCGGTGCGAACTCTTTTAGCTTGAGGTGCGGCCTCGACGAGCCGGTGGGCTTGTGGTGTGTAAGGGACTTTGGGAGTCGAGGGCTTGTAGGTGTTGCGGCACCAAGGAGAGATCCGGTTGGATCGTGCATAGTGGAAATCCTTCGTGTGTCGAAGGCGGGGATGTAGAGCAAGTGTGCTCGAACCTCGAAACAAACCCTTTGTGTTTGCGATTGCTCACTCTTGCTCTCTTACTCTTTTTGTCTCTATTATATCTTGCATTACTTACATTGTATTTACTTTACATGCTTGATATACCCTTGTGCATATTTGATATATACTTGCGTGGGATTGTTGCTAACACTTGTATTCAACCAAGAGAGCCAACGCGGCACCTCAACCCATTCAAGGGGAATCTAGAGGAGTTTGTCCAGAGCCTCGCAAGGGGAATTCGGCAACACTCTTGTGTTATACATAAGTGTTTAATTAAAAGAAGTTTAATTTGGTCATCTTAGTTTTAATTCCGCATTATTTGTTCATAAGTGACCATTAGATTAGCCATCACCTATTCACCCCCCCTCTAGGTGATCTTACAATTTACAAAAGACAAGTATCACCAACCTTGAGCTTGGTGGCGTCTCAATCGGTTATGTCATTGCGACCTCTGAACCGGCAGACAGCCAAGTCCCAATTTCGAGCCTGTTGACATTTACAAAAGACAGGTCTCGATACTTGTTGACATTTACAAAAGACAAGTATCACCAACCTTGAGCTTGGCGGCGTCTCAATCGGTTATGTCATTGCGACCTCTGAACCGGCAGACAGCCAAGTCCCAATTTCGAGCCTGTTGACATTTACAAAAGACAGGTCTCGATACTTGTTGACATTTACAAAAGACAAGTATCACCAACCTTGAGCTTGGTGGTGTCTCAATCGGTTATGTCATTGCGATCTCTGAACCGGCAGACAGCCAAGTCTCAATTTCGAGCCTCTTGACATTTACAAAAGACAGGTCTCGATACTTGTTGACATTTATAAATGATAAGTATCACCAACCTTGAGCTTGGTGGCGTCTCAATCGGTTATGTCATTGCGACCTCTGAACCGGCAGACAGCCAAGTCTCAATTTCGAGCCTGTTGACATTTATAAAAGACAGGTCTCGATACTTGTTGACATTTACAAAAGACAAGTATCACCAACCTTGAGCTTGGTGGCGTCTCAATCAGTTATGTCATTGCGACCTCTGAACCGGCATACAGCCAAGTCCCAATTTCGAGCCTGTTGATATTTACAAAGACAGGTCTCGATACTTGTTGACATTTACAAAAGACAAGTATTACCCTTTTAGCCCCACAAAGGCTAATCTTAAGCTTGGTGGATTCTCAACCAGTTATGTCATTGCAACCTCTGAACTGGCAGATAGCCAAGTCTCAATTTTGAGCTTGTTGACATTTACAAAAGACAAGTCTCAACCTTGAGCCTGTTGACATTTACAAAAGACAGGTCTCACCCATACTTGTTGACATTTACAAAAGACAAGTATTACCCTTTTAGCCCCATAAAGGCTAATCTTGAGCTTGGTGGCGTCTCAATCGGTTATGTCATTGCGACCTCTGAACCGGCAGACAGCTAAGTCTCAATTTCGAGCCTGTTGACATTTACAAAAGACAGGTCTCGATACTTGTTGACATTTACAAAAGACAAGTATCACCAACCTTGAGCTTAGTGGCTTCTCAACCAGTTATGTCATTGCGACCTCTGAACTGGCAGATAGCCAAGTCTCAATTTTGAGCTTGTTGACATTTACAAAAGACAAGTTTCAACCTTGAGCCTGTTGACATTTACAAAAGACAAATTTCAACCTTGAACCTGTTGACATTTATAAAAGACAGGTCTCACCCATACTTGTTGACATTTACAAAAGACAAGTATTACCCTTTTAGCCCCATAAAGGCTAATCTTGAGCTTGGTGGCTTCTCAACCGGTTACATCAGTGCGACCTCTGAACTGGCAGATAGCCAAGTCTCATTATTCAATCCAGCAAGGACTATGTTCTCAAGTGGCTGCAATACAACTTGGAAACGATAATTCAGCAGATAAAACAAGTTGGAGATTCGACAGGGAGTCAAAACAAAATTACTTTTATTGATTTCAAAAGGAAGGGATACATGGAGGCACATATATTACAAGTTACGAGCGTACATCATAAGATCTGATCCGTTCTTCAAGGAAGGCCAGCCTTGTCTTCTTATCATTAGCAGCCCTGACAAGCGCCTGTGACCTCAACTCAGCCTCATTAAAATTCGCCGTCTGGTCTAAGCGAGCCTCGGCCTCGGCCAAGGTTGCCCTCTGAGCTAACCCTTGCCGCGAGAGTTCGTCACTCTGAGCTTTAAGCTGCTCAAGCCGCGCAGTTTCTTCAAGACGCACTGGTTCAGCCTTGGATAAGAGAAGATTTTCCTTCCTGATCATCTCCTTGGCCTTCTCGATTTTGTCTTCAGTGTCAAGAAGAGCACTGTTAGAAGCATCTATGGCGTCCCCAAGCTCTACTTGCCTTGTCTCCAAGGATTTCAAGTCCGAAGAAATAGCCTTAGCGGCTTCCTGAGCGGCAAGATGGGCTTCATGCATTTGAGCGATAAGGTGCGCAAGCTGCTCATCAACCGAAGACTCCAGGTCCGAACGGCTGAGACGGCGCCATTCGTCTACATCTCTCTCAAGTTGATCCACCAGAAGCTCCAATGCAGCGGCCTGGTCATCCCCTCCAAAGTCTCGGATACTCTCAATGCTTCGGGAGAGGACCACATTTAAAGCAGAAAATGAGGTGGTCGACCTTTCAAAATCAAAGCGATGGATCGCTTCAAGCTCTTATAAAAGCTGTCAACTAACTCCACCACGAGTCAAGTGCTGACTTAGCGCGACGTATCGATTACTTCGCCGCAAAGCCTACTTTAGCTCCGCTAAAGGCACAGTCCGAACTTCACAGAAAATTTATGCTAGCTTCGCTGGAAGCTCGTCCCTGATTCAGAAAGAATTGTCCTTAACTTCGCATAGCTCCGCTGAGTCAATTCAAAATGAAGGCAAAGCAAAAATCAGATGAGCAGAAAATAAACTTTCATTAATTTAAAAGGAAGGGTACATTGATACTATATCAAGGTTGTGTTTCATACAACAGAATCATTTGCTTAAAAGGCATACAAGTGGTCTTATCACTTCCAAGCGAAACCAACTGGACACGAAAGGCCTTCCTCCTGCACAAGGCCGTAAGCCCTCGCATAAGAACAGATGGTGCCACCACAACAGATGGTGCCACCAGGGAGCTGGATGTTCTTTCATGAAAATCGGCAAAGGACTGATCGCCACCAGCAGGTTGGATCTTATTTAATGAAAATTGGCAATGGGAAGATCCGCGACCTTACAGGTGACGTCCGCTTTCCCAAAGTGGATCATCTCGGATAAACGGCTACCAGCCTCGCCTCGAAGTGGATCATCTCGGATAGGCGACTGCCAACCTCTTTTGGGACATACATCAGCTGCCCCAGTTTGTTCCTCCTGCTTAAGAGTAAAGTTTCAACTGGAAAAGTAAGAGGAAATTTTCTGGTCTCTTTCATCAAGTCACAAGATTGGCAAACATAGCTCACTGCAATGCAAACTAGAATAAATTAGCAGTTAAATACAGGAGAAGCTGTAAAAGCACTAAGTCAAATTCTTTGGGGCGAAGTAATCTGATTCAGTCAAACATTGATTTCAGTTAAAGCAGAGGATACCCTCGCTTGCACAGTGATGGTGGGCTAGCTCAGCAAATGCAAAGTCCTAGCCTCGCCTATATGGCTAAGCCAGACTGATCCTGAGGGACGCAGTCTTGACCCCACCTATATGGCAAGAATGGCTTAACTTTGGAGAGACTAAGTCCCAAGTTTTGCCTAAATGGCGAGCTTAACACGCATGCAACGATCTTTCTTTGATCAAGTCAAAATGATAGCTTCGCTGCGAAGCTGGGCTAAAACCCTTCTCTGTAGAAGGACAAGGGAAATCAATCCCTGAGGCAGCTGTGAAAGCTAAATTAAGGGAGTTAAACTCCCTAAAGTCCATTGTAAAGCCTCTGGATGACCGAGACTTACCGGTCCTTGGCCGGGTAATAGCCAGAGTGGGCATCCCCACTAGTTCAGAGATCTGAGTATCTCTTTCAACGAAGAAAAGAGAAGAAGAGCAGATCACTTCTCTTCAGAGGACCTCAGGTGTTCTATTTATATGCCTCATGGCCTGAGCATTGTCGCCTCAAGCGTGGAAGCACGAGCGCATTTAAGACATTTATTGTGCCTTGAGAAAAGGGACGATTTCCCTTGGAACCGTGCAAAGGAAGAAGCGTCTCCCTCATAAAGGCATTTATGGCGCCTTGAAAAAGGGAATATCCTCCCTCGGAGATGCACAAGGGGAGAATATCTTCCTCGATCAATGCGAGAGAAGGAGTAATCTTTCTCGTAACCAGCCCACAGCAGCTGGCCTCGGGAAAGAAACAGATGTTCCAGAGCGAACATATTTCGGGAAACCCAGACGCGAAGCTACCCAAATGCGAATCTACATGATTCTTCGGCGAACTTATCCCAAAGCAGGATTGAAAGCGAAGCTGAACTTAACCATCATGGCGACGTTCGTACTTCACATACCACCAATCAAAGCAATTCAAAGTATTTCGAAGTCTGAGCTATTGCAGACTTTTGAAAAACTTTGAATGGGGTCTTGTTGACACTTAAAAAAGACAAGATTCTTGCTGACCTGAACAATGTCTAAACTTGTTGACATTTACAAAGGACGAGTGACAGACAAGCTGACGACCAGTTTTCACCCATCTCTGAGGGACAAGGAAACAACTTGGACTCCACTGATCCGGTCAAGCAGACAGTGAGCCCGGATTGTCTCTAAACAGACCTCAGCAGGTCTAAGATACTAGCACTTAGCATCACATGAGCCCAAAGGGATAGCCTCGCCTGAGAGGCTAAGATCATCCAACTTCGCCTTGAAGCCGTTCAAAGCTCCGCCAGGAAGCTAACTTATAGCTTCGCCTGAACTGCTGAAGCGCAACTCCGCAGAGAGAGTTAGCTCCGCCTGAAGCCACACGCAACTGCGCAGAAAGGGTATGCGGTAACTTGGCCATAGACGACATCTAGCTCTGCCGAAGAGCTTTCTTCTGACTTCGCCAGATACTGCCTCCAGTTCTGCTGTAAGTTCAAAGCGGGCAGCGCCGCTGCTGGTCTGCTATGGTCAACCTTTGACCAATCAAATCTCCAGATGAGATTAGATCTAATTGGGATCAAGATCAAATCCAATCAAGATCAAATCTGAGATCAAATTTGGCAGTTGATTGCCACAATCTCTTGACTCTTCTAAAATGAGTAAGAGGATCAGGAGAGATCTTTCAATTATATGGAAAGAATCAAAATGGATCAGGAGGATCAACCGACCTGCCATTTCTAGCTTCGCCGAAGCTGATCCTAGCCTCGCAGCAAGGCTACTTTCCAGATTTAAATAGATTTGATTCAATCTGTTTCTATACTTTCAAGGGACAATTATACCCTTGCTCTCCTTATAAATAGCCCGCCAGGAGCACAAGGAGGACAGACCACGGACATGCGCAAGAGACCCCCGGCAAAGAGAGAGAGGGGACTCCACAAGCAGAGACTTCTTCACGACACACCGCGCACAAAAGAATTCAGAGATTTTTAGAGAATTGCTTCTCTATTCAGCATGCTGATACCCTAATACTTTCTTCTTAAGGGATCTCCGGAACCAGGCGAGAAGGAATTCTTAATTGAAGGTGGTTTTGAGAAGTAGCAAGAGGGTTCTACCAACCTTCTGTTCTCTGATTCCCCAAACCATGCGAGAAGGGAATCTCATCGCTCGCATCGTCAAAGGGACAAAGTGGTCGCGTGCTGACCAGACTCCTATCGGCACACTTCTCCAGAATCTCTGAGGAGATCTACTTGTAATCTTTTAGAATACTTGTAATTTAGCTCCTCAACTTTTTATTGTAAAGTTTTTCCCTTTGCAAATCAATGGAAAACAAGCAGCGACGCTTCCGACCTGATATTATGGAGGCAATAAAAGATGACATCCAGAAACTCATCGAATGTGACTTCATTCGAGAGAAACATCACCCAGACTGGGTTGCTAATATTGTATTTGTCCTTAAAAAGAACGGAAAGATCTGAGTCTGTATTGACTTCTGTGATCTTAATATAGCCTGTCTTAAGGATGAATTTTCATTACCTATCACGGATGTCATGATTGACAACACGTGTGGTTTTGAAAAGATGTCTTTTATGGATGGCTTTTCAGGGTAAAACTAAATCAAGATGTACCAGGATGATGAAAAGCATACAACATTCCGAACACCATTGGGTGGGCTTTGCTATACGGTTATGCCATTTGGCTTAAAAAAATGCGAGTGTCACCTACCAACGTGCAATGAGTATGATCTTTCATGATCACCTACGAAAGACAATGGAGTGTTATGTTGATGACATTGCAATCAAAAGTCACGACAAGAACAACCGTCTCCATGATTTGAGAATGATGTTCGATCTCATGCTGGCTCACCAGCTGAAGATGAACCCGACAAAGTTTTTTTTGGGAGTATCGAGTGGTAAGTTCCTGGAATTTTCTGTCACGTGCAAAGGAATTCATCTTGATCCCGACAAGATCAAAGCCATTCAAGATATGCAGCCTTCAAAAAATCTCAAAGAACTCAGAGGCCTTCAAGGCAGGTTGGCTTATATCGGTAAGTTTATCATAAACCTGTCGGGTCACTGTCAACCATTTATGTGACTAATGAAGAAAGGCGTATCCTTTGTTTGGGACGATGCTTGTCAAAAAGCTTTTGAAGATATCAAAGCATACCTCACTAAGCCTCCGGTCCTGGTATCTCCTGTTTCGGAGAAACCATTCTTACTTTATGTAAGAGTTATGGACCATTCTTTAGGCGCTCTACACGCACAGAAGAATGTTGAAGGTGTCGAGCAAGCCATCTATTATCTCAGTAGAATCTTGATTGGAGCTGAAAGTCACTACAACCCAGTTGAAAAGGAGTGCCTTACTCTTGTTTTCGCCATCCAGAAGATGCTACATTACTTGGCCGGGCAGACTATTCATGTCATTTCATGAGTCAATACTCTTCGGATCCTTATGACAAAGCTAAGTTCTTTGGACTCCAGGTTTGCTATTAGGCCATACTGCTGTCTCAATATAATATGACCTTCATACCCTAGAAGGCCATCAAGGGTCAAGCCCTTGCAAACTTCCTAGCAGTTCATCTAATTTCAGAAACTTCAAAGCTACATGGAGATATTTCGGACAAAGTTATCGAAGCCAATATGACTTCAGGAGATGATGTATGGCAGCTGTTCTTTGATGGTGCATCAAGAACCAGACCAAAAGGCAAGATTATTACCAGAGGGGGTAGTATTTATCTCACGCGAGAATCACCCCTCCTTCATCCATTCTCACTAACAGTCCTTGTTCCAACAATGTAGCTGAGTATACTGCTTTGCTCATTGGCTTCCAACTCACTCAATAAATGGGGTATAATACCTTGAAGTTTATGACAATTTCAAATTGATCATCAACCAAGTCAAAGGTGAATATGAGGTCCGTCATGAAGACCTCATGCCTTATCACAATGCAGCCATTCAGTTGGCTAATACATTTGAAGCTTCTACATCAGTCATGTATCCCGCTTCCAAAAGACAAAGGCAGACGCTCTAGCGGCGCTAGCAGCTACATTGGTTTTACCTGCTGATACCAATTACCATCTCACGGTGGCCACCCATCATCTCTTTTTCCAAAGTACGATTTAGAGGTTAGCGAAGCTCATACAACCTTGACAAACTTTGAACTAAGGGACTGGCGATTCTCGATCATCGACTATGCCTTGCATGGCATATTACCCGATGACCCCAGGGAAGCGATGTTTGTTCGACGAAGGCCTACTCGGTTCTACACGATGTAGTGGTAACAACACTATACCGCCATTCGTATGATGGTATACTTCTTCATTGTCTATTCAATTCAGAGATACAAGAAGTAATCAAAGAGGATCATGATGGCATATGTGGAGCTCATCAATCAGGTCTGAAGCTTAAGAATCGATTGCACCAACTTGGCTATTATTGGCTGACTATGATTGCCGATGTAGCCAAATACGCAAAAAGGTGTAAGACTGTCAAATCCATGCGGATTTATACACCAACCCTCGGAACTGCTCCATCCCACATCGCAACATGGCCATTCGAGGCTTGGAGAATTGATATAATAGGATCAATCAGCCATCTGTCAGCTAGAGGTCATCGGTTCATCCTTATGATAACTGATTACTTCTCAAAGTGAGCAGAGATTGTCCCGCTCGCTGAAGTTAAAACCACCAATGTGGTCAACTTCATCAAACATCATTTCATCCACCGATTTGGTGTCTGATTGAGGCACAACCTGCACAAAAAATAAAGAATTTCAGATTTAGAATGAAGATGTGCAAGTGCTCAATTCTTACCGCTATAGTAAGTGGCTATGCGGGTCGTGATCCACAAGGAGGGTTTTGCAATAGAAGCATTTACTTTTCTTTATTAAAATCTTTATGGAAACAAAATGAGAGTTCTTCTCTGTTTTTAAGTTATGAAAATGGAAAAAGAAAGTTATGTTAAAGTTAGAAGAAAACGGTAGAATGAGACAGTGGAGAAAATTAGAAAGCGACTATGTACAAATGATTATTTACATGGAAGTGAAAAAGGATGATTGGAAGAGGTAATGTTGGTGATTTAATTTACAGAAAAAAAAGAAAAGAAATAAAACAATTACTCACCTTCTTTTCACCAAAAGCTTACCTTGAGTCTTTAGCTACGATGTTACCTTGAAGTGGAGGCAATCATCGCATAGCCCATAAGATTTGAGTATTGGTCTCTTTCACATTACATCATCAAGACAATTTCAAGAATGAAATGATACAGAGAGAGACTCCATTCCATCGTCATGAGCTATCGGTGGCACTCGCAAAGGCAAGGCTCTTTCGATGCTTTTAGACTCACTTGGAAGACAATTGTACCAAAAAAAAGTGAAGTGGAAAAGAAGAAGAAGGAGAAGAAGAAGACTAAAAGAAAGTAAATACAAAGAAAGAACATCGATTCGATTTCATAACAATCAAAGAAAAGAAATAAATCTTATACCGGTGTCACTCCAGCTCAAGCTTCATTCTTGTTCTTCGATGAAAGTCTGATCTCCTCTTATTTACATAAATGAAAGCTAAAATTACATGGGAAAGAAAAACAAAAACCTAAACTAAAGAAATGGAAAACTAGTCTAAATCTTATCTCTGCATGGTCGTCCATTTTCAGCGAAAAGACTGGCTTTTTATAAGCAAAACCCACACCTTTAGGATCTCGGGGAGATCGGGGGAGCAAATGCTCCCCCTAACTCCCCAACCTTGCCGCGGAAACGCGGCTTGGGCTGCGTTTCCGCGGCCAGGGTGTGGCCAGATGGCCACACCCTATTGGTGGGTCGTTCTGGTGTTTCCTTCTGACTTTATCCTTTGTTGGATTTTCAGTTTGAGTCCCGGAGTGTGATGAAATGGCCTTGGATTCTTGGCTTTAACCGATCGATTCTGAGAGGATTCTTCTCAACCGATTTTCAACCTCTTGATTTTGCCCTGATTTACTGAGTGCGAATTAAATTTGATTTAATTCAGAATTTTGGTGGGCTTTGGGCTCATTTCTCTTCATCTCCTTAAAGAATGGGCCTGCAAATAAATTAAGCAATTAATTAAGACAATGCAAAGTTTTATTCCTGAATAAGTATGGAAATATGATATTAAATATGCAACATTAGCGACCAATCACACCCCCATACCTATCTTTTGCTCGTCCTCGAGCAAAACAACTAAACTATACTAAGGATTATTAGACCACTTTCGCAGGTCACGCGATTGCACTGAGCATGTGCAACAAGCCGTTAAACCTCTAAGTTTCCCCTAGAGGACGAGTTTTGTCTCGTGAGGGTTTTCAGCGGATTACACCCACAAAATCCGTAAAGAAAGGGAAATAAAGAGTTAGTATTTTCGAAAAGCATTTTGAAAGAGAAAAATATTTGAAATATAATTGTAAGATTTAAGCAATCTATAAGTTATAGGAAAATTGAATTTTTCATTCCTAAACTTAGTCTCTATTCAAAAATTTGTTATCAATCAAAGTAAGGAGTCAAATTGTACTTCTCATCTAGTCTATTACTTTACCCTAAGTCATATGCACCTTGTGACTGTGAAAATTTTGACTAAGGGTTCATTAACTCTAACTCTTATGCCTTATTTATTTATATATATATATGTTTTTTTTATTTTTTGGTGGTATTATTTAGGCTTTCTAATCTGCCAATGTAACGAGCCTTTAATCGATGACTCCCAAACTAAATAGTCTTAGGGTACCGGGTGAGAACACACCCCAACGACTTAAGGATTCGAGCAAATAAGGCCACAAAACTAAGGATTTTATTATATGAACCTCTTTTAGGCGTGAATACTTATGCTTTATTAGGCACAAATACCCAGCTTAATCAGAGGATATATATATATTTTTTCTTTTCAAACTTATCTAATCATCTTTCACATAAATACTAAGGCTTGCTTAGGCCAAAGCACCTAGCTAATCAATAATTGGATTTGTTTATCTTTTATATTTTTTTCTTTTTTTTCTTTTTTTTTATATAAGGCATAAGAATCTTTATTTTTGAACCCTAAGCGTGTAAGTGTATGAAGTGCGCATATTTCATCAAGGTAAAGATCAAGACTAAATTACTTTGACAAATTATCTTCCTAACTCTAAAATCAAACAAATAATCATATTTGACCAAGTATAAGAAATCCTAATTTAGATTTTCCTATTCCTTAAAATTGACTTAATTTCTTACAAAAAATATGTCAAAATATTGTTTCTATTTTCAAAAAGTTTTAAAAGTACAGAAATTTTTTTTAATAAAAAGAAAAACAAAAGTTATATTAGAACCCTCCCCCACACCTATCTCATGCATTGTCCTCAATGTATGAATTAATGAATAGATGCATGAAAAAGACGAAAGGGAAGGAAAATGTTACCTTAAGGTGGTGGTTCCGGTGGTGGTCTGATTGGTCCACGAAATGCGGCCCAATTGACTTTTCGTTGGGTTCGGAGGAACCCACTAGAAATTTCACTAATATAACCCATGAAAATTGTGTATCCATGAAGGATTTTTATTAAGTATTTGACCCCATCTAATTTTCAAATTCCATAACTGATTCCGGAGTCAAATTTATCAACCACCTCGTCCCAGAATGGAGTATGAAATGATAGAATGATTGACTTGGACTCAGGAAGTATAGGAACTAATACCGACTCAGGAAGATGACTTAAGTCAAGTAAAGGTTCAGGTTCAGGAGTCGAGATTGGTTCAAGAAGTGTGTCCAAGTCAAGAAGTTGAAACTCAAGTCCACATTGATTTTTCAACAATGGAATGTGACTTAATATTTGTGATTCAAGTTCAGGAATGATAGGTGGAGGAATCAAAACTGACTCTAAAATATTATTCAAGTTTGGTAACAAAATAGGAGTCAATATTGATTCAGAAAGTTGAGCTGGATCACAGATTTGAGAATCTAGGTCACATATCTCATTGAGTTCAATATCAAAAAATGAGAACTTGCCAATTTGTCAATAAGATCTTCAAAAGTGTATAATTGGTCAAGTTCAATATGATCCTCAAAGATGGGTGATTCAATTTCATTATGAATTGGTACATGATCCAATGTTGACTCGGGGAAAAGATTAAAATCAGATAAAGATACCGGAGTCATTATTGAATCAGGAAGTAAAATTGAATCCCTAAGTTGGGGTTCAAGATCATATTCATTTTCAAGTTCGATTTCAGGCAAGGGATAACTTGCCAAACTATCAATATTATTTGGAGTTTGGGCAAGGTCAAATGACTGTTCTGAAATGGAACCTTGATTTTCAAAACTACATGACTCTTCGGCTCTAACAAAATGATTAGTGACATCAGAACTGGTCAAACGGTGAGAACGTAGAGATTCGACCATCATATCTATGTCACGATTTCGAGCATTTTGAGCATGAGTCATGACTTCAAGCATCTTTTCATAATTGATGGATTCATTGTTTTGATGAAAAGATGAAGTGTTGTCTTGGAAGTGGTAGTGAAATTGTGAGTCCATCAGATTTTGTGATTGTTGTTTGGACTCACGCATACTCCTTTCCAAATTGATGGTTTTCTATTTTGGACTGGTGGAACTGAGTATGACTCTTGGGGATATTGTGGACTAGGTGGATAAGGGGGACAGGTTGGTTGATAATTATGCTCAGGGGAGGTGAATCCCCACTGACTCGGTGAAGAGTTGAAATCATTATGGAAATTATACTTATTAGATTGGGGGCATGGGTTATATTGATTCGGATAAGACCAATCCGGCACACTAGGTTGGTTAAAGTCATGATATGCCGGGTTGGTAATATCCGAAAATGAACTCGGCGTGTGATATGGATTATTATTGAAGTTGGAAAAATTATTATTATAAGCATATCACACAATGGAATACAAACAAAAAGAAAGAAAAAACAAGCAAAGAAGAAAACAAATAAAAGGAAAAATTCTAACAAGGTTAGGGTAGACCTATGACCTAGATGACTCCAAACTGATTAGACTGTCCACGGGAGGTTTAATGCAGACTTTGACCAAAGCTAATCAGCCAGGTCAGGGCAAGGTTGGTGGGAGGTTTTCCGTCAAAGACGTTCCTTAATTAAATAACCACCAACCTTCGGGCTTTCGGCCCTCAATCCCTTTCCTAGATACTGATTTGGCAGGAGTCAAATTCCAATACCTTTCCCCCTTAGGATAATCTCCTAATTGAGTCCGAGATGTCCCTAGGGCCAACGTCTACTCATTTTTAGTTAGGCTTAGGTTAGTGAGTACTTGGAATCTGATTTTTGGGCTAAGGAAGGGTGATTAAATCCCCACCTTATCTTGTTAATGGGTGGTGCCCTTAAAATCAATTTGTGCAAGTGTACAAGATAAATGAGATTCACTCAAAGCGATATAAATCAATCAAGAAGTGAGTCCTATGCTAAATGCAATGCGAACATACCTTACTGCAGCACTCTTCAACAGTAAAGAAAATGAATTGAAAAGACACGTGCCTAAAAATGCAAACGTCTAATCAATTTTTTTATTTTGCTTTTCAACAAACGTTTAACTGTTGATTATTAGCAGGCTTATGTGATGGCATATAAGAAAAAGTAAAGTTGCAGAAAACTAGAATTTGCAAAGCAAGCAGCCTTGCAAAAAGACAGTTAGTAGTCCACTCCTTTTTGTCGCGTTTTCGCGGCGTTGGCCGCGGATCCGCGGCAAAGCAGAGGGCACTTGGTCTCTACTTTCTAGAGCAGAGGCCCAAGGACACTTATATGTTACTGCAACTTTAATTTCCTGCTTTACTTGCCCTTTAACCTACAACAGAGAAGAAAGTTCTTTTTAGTTCTAAAAAATTTTCAAGAAAAATCAGATTTCAATAAAAACAACGTTACCCTCCCCGGCAACGGCGCCAAAATTTGATTGAGGCACAACCTGCACAAAAAATAAAGAATTTCAGATTTAGAATGAAGATGTGCAAGTGCTCAATCTTACCGCTATAGCAAGTGGCTATGCGGGTCGTGATCCACAAGGAGGGTTTTGCGATAGAAGCGTTTACGTTTCTTTATTGAAATCTTTATGGAAACAAAACGAGAGTTCTTCTCTGTTTTTAAGTTATGAAAATAGAAAAAGAAAGTTATGTTAAAGTTAGAAGAAAACGGTAGAATGAGACAGTAGAGAAAATTAGAAAGCGACTATGTACAAATGATTATTTACAAGGAAGTGAAAAAGGATGATTTGGAAGAGGTAATGTTGGTGATTTAATTTACAGAAAAAAAAGAAAAAAAATAAAACAATTACTCACCTTCTTTTCACCAAAAGCTTACCTTGAGTCTTTAGCTACGATGTTACCTTGAAGTGGAGGCAATCAGCACATAGCCCATAAGATTTGAGTATTGGTTTCTTCCACATTACATCATCAAGACAATTTCAAGAATGAAATGATACAGAGAGAGACTCCATTCCATCGTCATGAGCTATCGGTGGCACTCGCAAAGGCAAGGCTCTTACGATTCTTTTAGACTCACTTGGAAGACAATTGTACCAAAAAGAAAAGTGAAGTAGAAAAGAAGAAGAAGGAGAAGAAGAAGACTAAAAGAAAGTAAATACAAAGAAAGAACATCGATTCGATTTCGTAACAATCAAAGAAAAGAAATAAATCTTACACCGGTGTCACTCCAGCTCAAGCTTCATTCTTGTTCTTCGATGAAAGTCTGATCTCCTCTTATTTACATAAATGAAAGGTAAAATTACATGGGAAAGAAAAACAAAAACCTAAACTAAAGAAATGAAAAACTAGTCTAAATCCTATCTCTGCATGGTCGTCCATTTTCAGCGAAAAGACTGGCTTTTTATAGGCAAAACCCACACCTTTAGGATCCCGGGGAGATCGGGGGAGCAAACGCTCCCCCTAACTCCCCAACCTTGCCACGAAAACGCGGCTTGGGCCGTGTTTCCGCTGCCAGGGTGTGGCCATCTGGCCACACCCTGTTGGTGGGTCGTTCTGGTGTTTCCTTCTGATTTTATCCTTTGTTGGTTTTCAGTTTGAGTCCCGGAGTGTGATGAAATGACCTTGGATTCTTGGCTTTAATCGATCGATTCTGAGAGGATTCTTCTCAACCGGTTTTCAACCTCTTGATTTTGCCCTGATTTACTGAGTGCGAATTAACTCTGATTTAATTCAGAATTTTGGTGGGCTTTGGGCTCATTTCTCTTCATCTCCTTAAAGAATGGGCCTGCAAATAAATTAAGTAATTAATTAAGACAATGTAAAGTTTTATTCCAGAATAAGTATGGAAATATGATATTAAATATGCAACATTAGCGATCAATCAGTGTCTTCAGACGGATCATCACCGATAATGGCCCCCAATTCGCAAGTCAAGAATTCTATCAGTTCTGCGACAACTACCGGATTCAGAATGTGGCTTCAACTGCTTACAACCCTACCGCCAATGGGTTAGCAGAAGCATTCAGCAAGACGATCATCAAACTCCTCAAAAAGATCGTCTTTGCAAGAAAATGAGATTATAATGAGAAGCTCAGTGAATATCTTTGGGCCTATCGAACTACGGTCCGAACCCCAACAGGCAATACGCCTTTGCTCTGGTATACGGATGTGAAGCAGTTATACCCTTGGAGATTCACATACCATCACTTCGTGTTACTTTGGCACCAAAATGACTGATGAAGATAACCATCAGTTATATCTCCAAGAGCTTGAAGCGCTAGACGAGAAACGGTTATAGGCTCAATAGCGTACTGAGCTTTCCAGGCCCGAATCTCAAAGGCCTTTAACAAAAAGGTCAAAGAAAGAATTTTTTAAAAAGGAGATTTGGTCTTAGCTGTCAGACGACCTATGATCATGACACACAAGTCCAAAGGCAAATTCTAACCTAAATGGGAAAGAGCGTTTGTAGTAAAGACAGTCTACTCAAATGGAGCGTATCGTCTGCCTAATCCAAACGGTGACATGCTTATGATACCAATCAATGACAAATTCCTGAAGAAATATCATCCCTGATCAAGCTAACATTATACCTCTGATCATAGGGGATCCCTTCGGAGTCAAACTGATCGAACATCAGGAGACAACACTGCACAGTGTCAAGAAAAAAATTCTATGAGAAATGTTATTTGCTAACTACATCCCCACGGAATTATATAAAGCAACAAAACAATTCTAAGCTAAGGATCGAGAAAAAGGTTGGCTTTTAAGCCCATCGCAAAGTCCTCATCAACTCATCATGCAGGGGAATAACATGGCTAGTCCAACTCAAATGGTAGTTAGTAAAGACTTACCAAATCTGTTGATAGCTGAGGATTTGCTAAAAATTCTAAGGGACCTAATCTCATTTGATTCCTCCAGAATCCTCTACCAATTCCTTTCCGTGGAATGGTAAATCTACAAAACAAATAAGTCATGTTAAAGTTTTCACCTCTAACCTTTTCTTCAATTTAGGAGTATTATTTTTCTATTTCCTAGCAGGATCTATTCTCCAAACGAATTTTGAGAACACCGTCTCCTATTCCCCGACGAAATTCTCTTACGATTTTCGTATATTTTGCAGAGAACGGTCAATTCCACCAGAGTTCCTTACCAATTTCCATCTATGGAATAGCAGGACCACATCAAACTGTAATCATTTTCCCAGTAAAATGAACTATAGATCAAGCCTGTCACGGTAACATTAAACCTCTGACAGTAAAACCTTTAAATATACCGGGCAGATTCTTTTAATATCCCCAGCAGATTAAACTCTATTTGTCATTCTCTTTAATAGAATGACAAGTCTACTCAAATTGCTGTTATGTTCAAATACCTCTAATAGTAAATGAATTCTTGTCAAGTTAACATCAAAGCTCTGACAAGTTACTTTTACAAATTCACCAAGCGGAGAAGTTATCACAATCAATTTAGACAAAATATTCCTTTTAAATTTCCCAGCAAGGAATTTGGTTGTTATATTAATGTTTACCTCTAACAACATTTTAGGGAATAACTATCTCCCTATCGAATTCCAATAAAGTTCTTTATGTTACATTAACGATTAGCTCTGACATCTTAGAGAATGCTAAACTCTCAATAATCTCTTATAGGATTCATTTTTCTAACTCCCCCGCAAGCTTCTAATATCTTCTCTTTTATGGTACTCAAACTGTCATATCTAGTTAACCACCATTGAACATACGAATCCATAACCTTGTTCTCTTTTCCCCTGTCAGGGCCAAGAGATCTTGCTATTAAGTTAATACGACTACCTCTGAATAGCGAATCGCGAACCTGGTGTCTCTTAGTTGGTCATGTCCAAACTACCTCTGGCAGCGGATTAGGAATTTAGTGTATCTTAGTCTATCATGTCCAGTTAACCACCTCTAAAAAGATGGGTCCCTAAAATTGAGTTCATCTTTATTTTGTCATCATGTCCAGTTTATCACCTCTTAATGGCAAAATCCTGAGCTTGGTGGCTTCTTCAACGGTCATGTCCAGTCCATCACCTCTAAACTGACAGATAGCTAAGTCTCCCCTTTTCGTTTATTGTTATGTCTAGTTAATCACCTCTGAACAGTAAACACTTCTCGTTTGGTAATCTCTAATCGGTTATGTCCAGTTCGTCACCTCTGAACCGATGATTACTTAATTTTACCCTTCTTTGTCATTATGTACAGTTTGTCACCTCTGAACGAGAAGATCCCTGTTGATGATTCCTAATTAGTTATGTCCAACTTATCACGTCTGAACTGATGAATCTTCAGACTTAATCTTTTGAATTTAGAGATTCCTAATAGATTCTTAAATCTAGCTTCTTTTAATATCCAGTGGATTTTTATATTTGACTGACTTTATCATGTTTTTAACCTCTGAATAATTTCAGTAGAATTTGTAATTTCTTCGAAAATTCAACTTGGTGAATTTTCACCCTTTTTAGTTGTTTCAAAAGAACTTGCATACTAAGTTCTCCTCTACAGGAGACTTATATTACCTATGGGTAATTACACAAGCGAACACAGAGGAAGACATGGAGAAGAGTAAATGAGTCAAAGGCAAATATTTTATTGATTCAAAAAGAAAAGACACATAGAAGACACATTAAACTGGTCTCTCATATGATATGAGTTTACTCTCAAGAGAAGACAGTTTTTGTTTCCTATTTTCTTTGGGCCTTCAAATCTTCATGGTTGACAGTCGCAAGCTGAGCCAAACGAGCTCGAGTCTTTGCTATCACCGCCTTCTTCTCTGCCTCCAACTTGAGGACATGATCGCTCTGGGCATTTAATTGTTCTACCCGAGCAGTCTCCTCCACGCGCACCGGCTTAGCTTTAGATATAAGAAAGTTTGCCCTCTTTATCATTACCTTGGCCTTCTTAAGCTGTTCATTAGCATTAGCAAGTGCATTATTGGAAGCATCAATTTCATCGACAATATTGATCTTCTCAGCTCCAGGGATTTTAACTCCTGAGACTTTGCTTCCAGTGACTGTTGCGCCTCTACATAAGTTTTTGCATATACTCAGAGAGACACTTGACTTTCTCTTCAACAAATGGGGTTAGATCTGAGCTATTCAAGTGATGCCACTTGCTCACATCTTGTTTGAGATCCTCCACTATTAATTCCAGGGAGGCGGCTTGATCGGTTCTCCCAAACGCTCTGATGGTCTCTATGTTTCACGTAAGGACCACCTTCAGAAACTTGAACGGACTGGTGGAACCCTTCAATACCAAAGAGATGCATCTTTTTAGACTCTTGTAGAAGGTGTCAATCATCTCTGCCATGAAACTCCTTCTCCACTTCTATCACTCCAGGCCAGCGAGTAAGCTTTGAAGGAGGAGTCTCTGTGAGTTTGGTGGTCATGATCGTCGAAGGTGTCATAGGGGTAGCCGTCAGTGCTACAGAGAAAACAGGCAACAGCCGAGGAAGAGTCTTCATGGAGATAAGAATTCTGGCCACCAAAGAAGTAGGGCTGGTAATCATTATATCCAGATCGATAACTGGCATTGGCGATCTTGAGCTGACAGCCAGTTCCAAGCCAGAAGTAGCTGGAGCTGAAGATATGGTGGAAACGAAAACTAGCCCGATAGTGACCTCAAGCTGAAACCCAGTCTGCTCTACAGGTGGTGTTGTGGAAGGCACGATGCAGTCTCGTCGGTAACTATTAAATCACCAGTGGAAAGGGATCAATGTTGATAAAGGACATCGACCCTACCCTGGTAAATATGATGGGAGCAATTACCTCCTCTTAGGATAGCCCCACAATGTGAACAGTCAACGTTAAGGTTTCTACACAAAAGCTTGGAAGTTAAAGAAAGAAGACACGGTATATGAAAAATTGATTGCTAAATTCTTACAATCATTACCTGAAGGAGCTGAGGTGTCAGCAGTAGTCACCCCAGTGCTGATTGTCGTAGCAGGAGTGATCTCCATAGGGGAGGTGAACCCAACAACAATAGTTTCAGCTGAAGACACCTATAATAGGGGAATCCACCTGGCTTCTTAACATGTCCTCCGATGCAATTCCAGCAGATGCTTTGCGTGCAGCAGCGGTAGTTTGAACAAAAACCTCCCCAGTAGCTGGTTCCTCGACAGTTCGCTTAGGGATTGGTCATTTTTCTTCAGGGGTGTCAAGAATTTTTATGTCTTCAAACTCATATCCCTGAGGGGCAAACTCACCCTTCTCTAAAGTGGTGGCAGCCCCACCAGAAGGCCTAACATCTAGCTCTTGATCCCCAGGGCCTTCAGAGATGAAAAATGTTGCCTCATCCCCCTCCTTGTAAGTGAAGAGATCGTCAAATCTTTCCTCTCCTTCAGCCTGAATTTCCCGGCCCGCATCCAAGACTAAGATTCAAAACAATTAATCACAGAAGTGAAAAAAGGATAAAAATAAATGGTATGAAGAGAATCAAGCTTACCGGGGACCTGAGCAGGCTCCTTCGGAATCTCGTCCCGACCAGGCAACCTAATATTTAATGGAAGAGAAGGAATTTTCGCTACAGACTCACTCACTGCAGCAGTAGAAGCCTGTCAAACATCTCGATGAGCCCTCTTTACCACTTGCTTCTTACGAGGCCCTTTTTGAGTAGGCTCCTTCCTAGTGGGTTTTTTAGGAGAGGCTCCTCGGGTTCTAGCTTCTTCCGCTTTCTGCTTGAAGTGCGTGTCACGGTCTTCTTCCTCTTTCTCTTCTCCAAAAGGAGCTTTTTCTGCTCTGCTAGTAGCACCTGGAGCGGCTTCTCCACCACCAACATCTTCGAATCGAGAACTCTCAGCATCTGAAGCTTTACTTTCAGCTTCAGCCAAGAACTCTGGGAGACCTAGGACCCTAAACCGCTTCCCCTGACCTTGTTCTGCTGCTTTCTAATTCAACCGCTTGAAGATAAGCTTGGTCCCGGTATGTTGAATTCTGAAGAGTTGGAGTTGGAGGACCGATACCATTGACAAAACCCTAGTGACGTCACGAGATTGGGAGTCAAGTATGTGTAATAACCATTGTTTAAATACTGTATTTTATTTTTCCGTGTATTTATATCATTTTTCGGATTATTTTTATTTATCAACTTGATTTAAGACTAATTGTTATTATTAACCACAAAAATTATTTTGAAGTATTTATATGATAATTTGGTCTCATATGTATGTTTAGCATTACTAAGTATTATTAGATAATTTTCTTATTGTTCATGTTACTATTTTTATTATTCTTTTATTATTGTTACTATTCTTAATTATTATTATGTCAGTGTTAATATTAGTAGTTTTGTCACTGTTAATTATAATCATTATTATTGATGTATCATTGTTGTTATTATTATTAAGGTTATGGTTAATAACCTTTATTTGTACTAATATTATTGGTATTATTAAAATTATTGTTAATTACTATTATGGGTGTTGATTATTATTTTTATTGTTATTATTATTACTATTATTACTATGTTTGTATTTATTTATTATCATCAGTATTCTCCTTTCCTTGATTCTTATCCATTTACCCTATATCCGATAGCCTACCAAACCCAATAACCCATTAACCCGAAACCCAATCTCTCCTACTCTATATATAATCCTCTCTTAAACCCTAATCCTAATTAACAAACCCTAATCTCTTCCTTCATAAATCCAGCTGCCAACACCAACGCTCTAGCACCATCCCACAACAAACTCCATCTCCTTCTTTGCACTGCCGAGATCCCATCACGCTCGGCTGGGCTTCCACCTGCGGACCTTTCTCGAGCAACCCTCTTACATCCATTGGCCGAGATCTCTCCTTGAATCCAAGCCCAGACCACGTCCACCTCGGCCTAGCACAGCAGCAGCCCAGGCCAACGCACTTCCCCATTGGCTGAGCTTCACCTCCTTGCCGAGTACCCTTGCTATGCCATCGAGCAGCCCCACGGCAACACCAGGCCGCCTCCATCCTCCTCGGCGCACTCACGGCAACCGGTTGCAACCCCAACCAGCCCCTGCCCTCTCTTCCAAGCCGTGAGCACCATAGCCATGTTGGTCTCCGCACCCCTTTTGCTGGCCGCGGCAACCTTCTCCACCCATGGGCTGACTCCTCCATGCCGCACCATCTTCCTAAAGCACTTGGCCGAGCCTCCACGCTCCCAAGCCTGCGTGAGCTTCTCTGCAAATCAGGGGTAACATGCTTCCTCTCTCTCTCTCTCTGTGTGTGTAATTATGTATGGTGATTGGGTATTTTTATGTGTGTAATTAGCATGTGTTTTAATTATAGTTTATAATTATGTGTGTACTTAAATTAATGTGTATAGTTAGTGTAGGTGTGTGGATTATTTCATGTAGGTAATTCTTGTGTGTGGGATGTCATCTTCCGTCTTTCCGTGTGTCGTCGTTGAACACCGTCGGCGAGCGCGAACGCACCCACGCCCTTCGCGGCGAGATTCTCTATCCAATGACATCCTTCACGGCCTCCGTTGTCTCCGCCGGAGCCTCCGTTGGTGGGCCGCAATCACCCATTGTGTGAGTTCCCATTCTCCCTCGGGTTGTATTTTGTGTGGTTGTACATGAATTATCAAGTGATGGCACATTTATAGATATATTTACGAGCATTGTGTATTATATTATATTCATGTGAAAGTGTTAGTTAATTAGTGTTTTATGTGTGTGCTGTATGTGAGTTGTGGGTGCGTGTGTGAGTTTGTGTGAGCGTGTGTAGATATAGATATAGATATATGTATAAATACAGTGTTTGCATGTGTAGGTATGTGTACGGTGTATGTTTGTGTGTGTTTATGAGTTGAGTTGCATGTTGCAGCGGTCCAGACCCGTTTGGTGAGATTCGGACCCATTATAGGAGATTTGGATTCGTGCTCGTTGTGGACCCGATACAATGGTGATTCGAAGACCGCCCCATGGGATGATCTGGGGATCTGTACCAGTTCGTGCAGAGAAGACCAGACAGGGATTCGGTTTCAAAATCACGTCATTTCATGTGAGTGTACGCCCTTGTGTTTTTCTTTATTTATTAATGCATGTCTTGTTTACATGTTAACTATATCGTTTTATTTGACCGTCCAACATATTGGACTAGTATGATATCATGTACCGTTTCATATGACGCTAGTGACTGTACACTTTGCATATCTAGTTGACAGGAGCATATATGAGTATCAGTTCATGTGTTGATAATTTTCATTATTGGCTTAGGCCTAGTATTGATATACCGTAGACGAGACTTGACCTTGTAACTGATATAGCTGTGATAAATCCTAGAATGAATATATATATTGATTTTGAGGTTGATGGTGAAAGTACACCTAGAGGGGGGTGAATAGGTGTACGGCTAATCTATGAATAATAATGCGAAAATTAAAAACTTTAATGCAACACACTTAGTGTAACCAATGAGTATAGCTGAATTCTCGGTGAAGGGTTCTGGACTAACTCCTCTTGATTCCTCTGAATAAGAGTTGAGGTGCTATATAAAGCTCTCCTGGTTAAACAGAAGTAGGCACACAAACAAACACAACCAAGCATATAAGTGTGATATGACAATATGAATCAATGCAAGGCACAATATAAGAGAAAGAGTTGAGAAAGTGGATCAAACGCAAACACCAAGATATGTTTCGAGGTTGAGCACACAGCTCTACATCCCCGCCTTCACACAGAAGGATTTCCACTAACTCATCCACACAGGACTTCCCACACAGGGAACTTCCACCGAGGATTTTGGGCAATACAAAAACTGGGAGTACACAACTCCTCTCTCAAAAACAACACAACCTCTACACTTAGAGGTTAGGCACAAAGCCACCACAATATCAACCTCACAATAGAGGGATAGGCACTTAGCCAACAATCACAATCTCCTCTACACTTAGAGGGATTTCAAACCAACCCCACACTCACCTCTACACAAGAGGGATTCAACAACAAAGAAAAGAGGTTTACAACTCAAGGTAATCACAAAGACCACAAACCCAATCTTTGCTCACTAAACAAAGATCCTATAGATAGGATAGAAATGACAAGCTCAAGTGTGAGAAATAAAAGTGTTTGGAAATGAAAACAACAAAGGAAAACAATTGAGAAAATCACAAGATAGATGTTGAAATAAAGATCAAAAACCAATTCTCAAATACTCTCTTTTTCTTTGAATTTTCTAACACTTTAAAACAAATAAAGATTGATCTTTTAAACCCATAAACTCTTTTTAAAACTTGCTGTTAAATACTTGTGAGGGTGAAAAAAATTGCTCTCTAAAAACTTGTAGAAAACTAACTTCAACTGGGGTATTTATGGCCCCTTTGAAAATCTGCCCTTTGGCAGTTGAAAAGGGCCAGAATGCCCTTCCGGTCGACCGGCCGGTCGACCAGCCAACGGTCAAATTTTTGACCGTTGAACCCAGCGGTCGACCGCCCGGTCGACCGGGCCGAAGCTCACGGTCGACCGCCCGGTCGACCGCCCCCACCCGAGAGTGGGGTGACTTCAGTCGGTCGACCGCACGGTCGACCGGCCAAGCCAATTTGGCCTTTGTGCACGTCTCGTGCACATCGGTCCACCGGGTCGGTCGACCGACTACTGGTCCGGTTGACCGTGCCGGTCGACTGCCAGAGCCTGGCATGTATTTTTCAAGATTTAAAAACTGGTCTTTTTAACTTCAATTAAATCCCATAAAATCACATAAATTCCACAAAAATCAGTTCTTGTATTATCTTTGAAATACAAATATGTGTGACAAAATTCGACACATATTTCAAACTATTTTAACCATTTTTGTGACTTAGAAAATTTGCCTTAAACTAAAAACCGTATTTTTCAAAACTTAGATTTATGAAATGGAAATCCGATTTTTTTAAAACTTATGTAAATACAAAAACATGATATTTAAACAACTTTGAAGCATATAGTATATGGATAGAATCCAATATACATGAAAGAGATATATATCAATATTTTTGACATTAAATCCGAAAATAAGTTTTGTTTAAATACAAACCCAAATACATGAATAAATTATCAAAATAAGTTTTTCTAAGAATATGAAGCATACATGTATATAGATCAAATCTAATATACATTAAACCATATAAACTTGTTTTGATATAATACCTTTCATGAAAACCAAGATCGGTTAAATCAAAAACCGAAGACCAACAAACATGAAACTTTAAAGTAGTGTGTGTGTTGTGAACTTGAGCATATCACACTATCTAATCTTTACATATGATCTAAACAACATCTTAACCTAAACAAAACGAAGCCTTCTTGTCTCCAAGCAGACTCGATCCAAACGCGATTCCCCGAGCTTGACTCCAACGAGTGCTAGATATGAACTTGACGCTCGAGCTCTTGAATCACCATGTGAAAGCTCCAAAACACCTTTATTGAAGCTAATCACTTACTAATATCTTGGTTAAATATCTAAAAGTAAATATCACAAGATTATTAGAAAACAATAACTACATGAGTTAATCATCATCAAAACTATAGTGAAAGGCCAATGGGCCAACAATCTCCCTCTTTTTGATGATGACAAAACTCATGGAGTTATATATGCATGGATTAAAATTAAGCTTCAAAGAAGCTCCCCCTTAACTCATGCATAGCAATAAACAATAAAATATGCAATGAATGTTAAATATGAATATGCATAAACATGCATAAAATAATGAAATAAACATGCTCTTGATACCAAAATTTTAAAATAAATTACTTTTCCACCTTTTTTTTAAAATAAACATGATCTTAAATACCAATTGAAAATATAAACTAAAAAATAAACATGTTCTTTAAATAATTGCTCTTGATACCAAAAAAAATTTCATAAAAATTTTAATTGAAAGCTTATCAATAAAAGCAATAAAAGCTCTTGATACCAATTGAAAGATAATCAATAAAAGCTCTTGATACCAACAATAAAACTTTTAATAAAAGTTCTTGATACCAATAAAACAAAACAACAAATATGTTCTTGATACTAATAAAAACAAAACAACAAAACATGTTCTTGATACTAATATCCATGCTCTTGATACCAATATCAATAAAACATAAAACAAATTCTCTCGATACCAATATGAAACAAACTTTGATATAAACGTATAAATAAACATGCATATATACTCAAATACTTCTCCCGCCTTTTTGTCAATCATCAACAAAGGGGTTAAAGAAGACAATAAACCAATGTTCTCCCCCTTTTTGTCCGAAAAAATCAACAAGGGGTGAAATCAAATCAAAACATTATGATACAAATTGAAAAAAAATATATCAATTTAGTGCATCATGATACCAATTGAAAATAAATAAAACATACCAATTGAAAGAACATAAAACAAATATTTTTAATATAAGGTTAAATAAACATGCATATATTATACTAATTGAAAGTAAATAAAACATTTTGAAGAAATCAACCAAAAAATTTTGATATCAGTTGAAAGAAGTAAACATATAGGTAATCTTGATACCAATTGTAAAAATTAGTACCAATTGAAAATATTTCACACTTTTGATACCAATTTGAAAAACATAAACCAATCTTTTGGTTAAACACTAAACTCATTTTACAATAGAGATACCAAATAGAGAATAATATCAATTTAATATTTTTGATACCAATATTGAAAATGAAACATGTACCAATAGAAAATAATGAAACATATACCAATTGAAAATAATTTTCATTAAGAGTGAATGATACCAAAAAATCAATATCATTTTTCATCATAAACTGTGGGAGTAAAATATCAAAGGTAAACAAAACCAATTAAAAGGTGAAATATGAATTTTCTCCCCGTTATGAAATACCAAACAAAATGATGCATAAGCTTGTATAAGATACCAATTGAATAATAATCAATCGAAATATAATAGACATTTAAGGAATCAAGCTTAGCATAACCAAAATTTGTACTCAAAGATATAGAGATATAGTAAGCACAAATAAAATACATATATATATGAAAAATTGAATACCAATCGAAATTGATACTATTTGAAGTGTAAGCATACGTATATAAAAAATATATGAGTATACAAGATAAATGAATGTCAATTGTGATACCAATTGAAAGGATATAATGATATCAATTGAAAACAAAATAAGATCATGTGTATAACTCATACTTCCTACCACCCATTTCATGCACATGTTTTAAGTAGATTTTCAATAATGAGCATACAAGGTATGGTCGCCTAACCAGCCGCCCTTAGAAGGGTAGGGGTTTTCAAAAATAAGTTTGAAAATAGTTATAATACGTTTGAAAACTCTACCAAATAAAGAATACCGCAACTAGTTTATATGATAAATATGTAAACTAGTACGAAATCCTTCAAGTAAGGAATAAAACAAAAATATATTTCATGAAAAACATGTAAGTCACATGATCATCAACACTCAAAATCTATAAGGCACATATCATACTCATGAAAACAAAATCATGAGAAAACATTAAGTAAAGTGAGTGTATAAGAGTTATGTGAAACACATCATCATGAAAATAGGCAATCAAGCTCAATATGAAATTCCTTAAAACATGAAAATCATCAAAACTGGAATCCTTCAAGGTATATGTATGTCTTGTACAAACTAAAGTATACATACATATCCAAACATGAACGAGTCCACAAAAGTATATGCATGAAGGCAAGTGGCTCAAGAATGTATATGTATAACTATTAATTTAGACAGAATAGACATACACATGAAGTTTAAATATAAACATGAAAAATATGTCAAAAATATAGAATACAAGTCTAAATGTATGAATCATCAAAACTAGACTATACTAGTACATCTAATGGGTACAAATGAGCATTCAAGCATAAACATATAATAATCTATTTGTGGCTCACTAGTTGTACAAGTATGTATCCAAGTTTTAATAAAAACTAACATCTAAACATGTAATTAAAACATGAAGCATAGAAATCAAAACAAAACTTATAAACATACATATGATCATTATGTAAATGCACATGCATTAGATCTAGGACATGCACATTAGTTAAACTAAAGTGAGAATCACAAAAGTATAAGTCCATATTAAACATGGGTGATCTCAAGAACTAATCATGTATGTCATAGGACTAATAAACATGGCATATGACATAATGAGCATTAAAACATGACATGCTAAAAATTAACAATATGAAAAGCATGTAAACATAATGAGGAGTAAGAGATTGTTACCAAAACCGATAGGCATATCTCTATATCTCCAAACCAAGGTGGTCATTCCATCAAACTTCCCTTGAAAGTGATGCATCCAAATAGTTCTCTTTATGTTCGGAACGCATCCACCTCAAGGCATCATCACTCTCACGTTATGTGAGAGCCCACACCTACATCCAATAAAATAGGAGTGATCTTTGGTACTCATACTCTTTTGGGTCCATGGGGGTTAGCTCCTTTCCTAACCCAAACAAACTTATTTGCTAAATTTGAATCATGTATCTTATCATAGCAAAATTAGTAAGGTGGCCTTTACATCCATAATGTGTACAAGTGTACACATGAGCATACAAAGTGTTATGGGTGTGAACGTGGGAAGCATGTGTATGCCGTGGTTTGTGTGCATGCATAGAAGAAACTTGTTTCTTTTGAAACATAGATTCCAACCGTGAGTGATTTATAGCACAATGGCTCAAAGTGAAGCCCAAACAATCAACACTTTTCTTTAACAAGTAAATATTATTTCAGTTATAGAAGAGGTGCATGCAATAGGTAAGCTAGATGAAGAGGCTACACTAGCATGGCGAACATGTGTATCTAAATCATTTTTCAAAGATTTATTTTTATTTAAGCAAACTTTTAAATCTTTTGAAATCAAATCAATTTTGTTTTTCAAAGAATTATTTTCTTTTACAATAAATTAAGTTTTGAAGATAAAGTTTCATTTTTCTTCAAAACATTTTCACAATCATTTTTACCTTTTAAAATCTTGTTTTCATTTAGGGCAAGATCAAGCTTAGATTTCAATGAATCCCTTTCATTAGAAATCTCATCTCTTTCTTGCAAAACCGAATCAAGTTTTGAACACAAGTTTTCATTTTTTTTGTTAAATCTAAAACTCTTCTTTTTCAAAGCTTTATATTTTTCTAATAATTTTTCACAAACAATGGAAAGTTCTTCATTCAATGCATCCGCATCAATATATTCATCAAAAGAAGAACTAACACAATCATCTAGTTAAGATTCCGAATATACCTCAAGGGAGTCATTCCCTTGGACCATGAAGCAACATAGGTTGGACTCGTCTCGACTAGATTTCCTCTTCTTGTCGATAAGCGTTGGTAGCTCGGGAGATGTCAAAATGTTTCACACTGCAAAAGCGGAATCATAATGAGAAAACACGTGTAAATACTCTTTACTTAGTGATGCTCTAAGTGCCTTTAGGGTTTGTGCATTGGCCCCGATATGCTTGCTATCACTAAGATAGGATTCCTTGGTAATGGCAAGGTAAACTTTATAACCTATGGCTTTTAAATGGCAACTCATCATAACCTTTCATATATCAATTCTAGAGACATCAAACATGGGAGGGCTATCCATGAGTGCAAACTATATGTGTGCAAATGCAAATGTAGATTAGCAACCAAGATCACACTCCTCGGTGGTTAAACCTAATATCAGGAGCGTAGGCTCTGATACCAATTGAAAGTACACCTAGAGGGGGGGATGAATAGGTGTACGGCTAATCTATGAACAATAATGCAGAAATTAAAAACTTTAATGTAACACACTTAGTATAACCAACGAGTGTAACCGAATTCCCGGTGAAGGGCTCTGGACTAACTCCTCTTGATTCCTCTGAATAAGAGTTGAGGTGCTATATGAAGCTCTCGTGGTTAAACACAAGTGAGGCACACAAACAAACACAACTAAGTATATATGTGTGATATGACAATATGAATCAATGCAAGGCACAATATAAGAGAGAGTTAGAGAAAGTGGATCAAACACAAACACCAAGATATGTTTCGAGGTTCGAGCACACAGATCTACGTCCCCACCTTCACACAGAAGGATTTCCACTAACTCGTCCACACAGGACTTCCCACATAGGGAATCTCTACTGAGGATTTTGGGCAATACAATAACCGGGAGTACGTAACTCCTCTCTCAAATATAACACAACCTCTACTCTTAGAGGCTAAGCACAAAACCACCACAATATCAACCTCACAATAGAAGGATAGGCACTTAGCCAACAACCATAATCTCCTCTATACTTAGAGGGATTCCAAACCAACCTCCACACTCACCTCTACACAAGAGGGATTCAACAATAAGGAAAAGAGGTTTACAACTCAAGGTGATCACAAAGACCACAAACCCAATCTTTTCTCACTAAACAAAGATCCTATAGATAGGATAGAAATGATAAGCTCAAGTGTGAGAAATAAACGTGTTTGAAAATGAAAACAACAAAGAAAAATACTTGAGAAAATCACAAGATAGATGTTGAAATAAAGATCAAAAACTAATTCTCAAATACTCTCTTTTTCTTTAAATTTTTCAACACTTTAAAATAAATAAAGATTGATCTTTTAAACCCAAAAACTCTTTTGAAAACTTGCTGATAAACACTTGTGAGGGTGAAAAAAATTGCTCTCTAAAAAATTGTAGAAAACCAATTTCAAATGGGGTATTTATGGCCCCTTTTAAAATCTGCCCGTTAGCAGCTAAAAAGGGCCAGAATGCCCTTCCGATCGATCAGCCAACGGTCAAATTTTTGACCGTTGAGCCCTGCGGCCGACCGCCCGGTCGACCGGGCCAAAGCTCACGATCGACCGCCCGGTCGACCGCCCCCACTCGAGAGTGGGGTGACTTCAGTCGGTCGACCGTACGGTCGACCGGCCAAGCCAACTTGGCCTTTGTGCACGTCTCATGCACATCGGTCGACCGGGTCGGTCGACCGACTACTGGTCATGTCGACCGTCCCGGTCGAGCGCCAGAGCCTGGCAGGTATTTTTCAGAATTTAAAAACTGGTCTTTTTAATTTCAATTAAATCCCATAAAATCACATAAATTCTAAAAAAAATCAGTTCTTGTATTATCTTTGAAATACAAATATGTGTGACAAAAATTCAACACATATTTTAAACTATTTGAACCATTTTTGTGACTTGAAAATTTTGCCTTAAACCAAAAACCGTATTTTCCAAAACTTAAATTTTTTGAAATGGAAATCCGATTTTTTCAAAACTCATGTAAATACAAAAACATGATATTTAAACAACTTTGAGGTATATAGTATGGATAGAATCCAATATACATGAAAGAGATATATATCAATGTTTTTGACATTAAATCCGAAAATAAGTTTTGTTTAAATATAAAACCCAAATACATGAATAGATTATCAAAATAAATTTTTCTAAGAATATGAAGCATAAATGTATATAGATCAAATCTAATATATATTAAATCATATAAACTTGTTTTGATATAATACCTTTCATGAAAATCAAGATCGGTTAAACCAAAAACCGAAGACCAACAAACATGAAACTTTAAACTAGTGTGTGTGTTGTGAACTTGAGCATATCACACTATCTAATCTTTACATATGATCTAAACAACATCTTAACCTAAAAAAACCGAAGCCTTCTTGTCTCCAAGCCGACTCGATCCAAACGCGATTCCCCGAGCTTGACTCCAACGAGTGCTAGATATGAACTTGACGCTCGAGCTCTTGAATCACCATGTGAAAGCTCCAAAACATCTTTATTGAAGCTAATCACCTACTAATATCTTGGTTAAATATCTGAAACTAAATATCACAAGATTATTAGTAAACTATAACTACATAAGTTAATCATCATCAAAACTAGAGTGGAAGGCCTCTGGGCCAAGAGATGGATCATTGAAAGAGTTAGAGAACTATACTCCGTGAAGTGATTTTCAGTCATATTGTTTGGTGACATATCTTGATGATAACGAGTGTAATATCCACCATTTTCGTGTATTTTAGGAAATTATTATAAAGCCTTGATCATACACACAGGCAGGTATACTAATCGACTAACCTAATCAAACCTTCTATACTAGTCGACTTGCTTCTGACCCTAGTCGACTATCTTTAGTTCAGACTGTTTCTAGATTTCTTATAGATTGAGGACCTTACCCTTTAGTTATGATCTTGGCTTTAGTTAGATGGATCTAGTTTTGAAGAATATGTATTGATTGAATTGACCTGACCTGATAGATCTTAGATATATATCTAATATGTTACTCGACTTTGGGATCCTGTTATTGACCTTGATAGAGTGAGAGTGTGTGATAATCTTGATCGCTTTGAAATATAAGGATTTGATTATGTGTATTAGGACAAATAGTATTTTAGTTATTGGGATTTTTATATATCAGTGACTCAGATAATATATATATCGATGACTTGAGGATCAGAGTAGATTGATAGGGAGAGACTGATTATTGATATATTGAGACGGTGATTTATTGTACCAGATTAGTGATGCGGATTGATACTTGATGTTCACGATGATTGTATAGAGACTATTGGTTGATAGATTAGTTACTATTGTGTTTTAGTGCAGATGGATATGAGATATTGAACGGTTCTAGATTAGACTGTCTATTGAGCAGTATCTGGATTCGTTATTCTATGGATTCATGTTATTGAAAGTTACTGGGAAAATATTATCGGATCGTAACACTTTCATTGTTCCATTGTTCTACCGTTTACACGGTAATATTGTTCACATTTTTATTGTTACATTGATATTGTTACTGTTACTGTATCGTCCCAGTAATTAAAATAACATGGAGATTAATTGCTATAAATAATAATATAAATTGACAACTTACACTGGGATTAGGGAAATTGATGGAGGAGACAGCGTCTGTATTTTAGGTGGACCTAGGATACAGGTTGCGCAGCCGAGATACGGTTCCACTGCAGGGTTTCGGGGGATGACTGGCATCCCGTATTGTTCATATTGTCATTGTTATTGACACATTTTTATTGTTATTGTTATTGACTACCTAGCGGTAGGACCTGGTTCAGCGCCAGGTGATTGGGTCGTGGTTCCGGGTATGTACGAAACCCACCTAAAGTATGGACAATGTCTCTTCCACTAATTTCAATAACTTAGGATCCTGATTGACACGTGTAGTAGACTTAGTATGGGATGCGTCTATTACAGGTGGCAATTGGTATTCGCTGACATAATAAATGATAATAAACTGTTTATAGTATATTGTGACTGACTATGATCACCTGACTGTGCATATATGTATTCTTTGATAGATATATGATTGTACACATGACCGGATTGTATACCAGATTAGTGACATATATTAGGTTACACATCTTGACATTTGTTGTCTTCTTTTTATCATGATGTCAGTTATATATCATTCATAACTTTGTTCTTTATATTGGTTATCTTGTTATCTTTTATTTCAGTTATCATATTGTTATTACTTACATTGCTTTTTATGCATGAGCACTCCTCTTTACACACACACTCACTAGGTCGCTTTTGACGACCTTGGATTCACACGTCCAGGGTTTTGGACATCTTCTTATATTGTTCAGGTGTTCGTTGAACTCGTACGCTTCGCAAGGAGTTACAGGTTCTCTTCTTGATTCTGGTATTCTTTCCTTTCTTTATTCCTTCTATTATTCTTTGATTCCTGTATATCATACGTAGCTTCTATTTCATTCCTTATTTCATCTGGGATCATGTGTAGTCATTATATGTATTATTGTAGTGATCGTTGATTTTTATGGTTCAGATTTATACCTTGTTCAGGTTACTTTATTAGCGTGTATATGTGAGATGTTTTCCTTACGTATATGCATTGCCGACTCTCGTCGCGACTCCGTTTTCGCGTATTTTGGGAAGCAGGGCGAGACAGTATGGCATGCAAAACTGGGCCTCAGTGTAGTCGAAAATGAAATGTCTCCAGGTTCTAGCTCCATCTATCAAACTCCCCATAAATGCGGCGGGGATTGGGATTACCAATATAAAGCTGGCCATATCCAAACTGACGAGCGAAATGGCTGGGGACGTACGGCTCTAGATAACAGATATCTCCGCACCGGTATACTAAGTGAGGTGATTGGATTCTGACCAGCCACTTAAATACACCATGCCTAAGAGAAGATCTTCCGTCCCCCACATCTTTAAAATCTTCACCATATCCAGCACCAGGAATGGAGGGGAAGCATCTGCAGATGTTGTACGCATTATAATGACGCACCAGTTTCTGTACCCCAGCTGTGTAGGTTCCAGCCACCGCGACCCCACAAAACGACGAAGATGCGCAAAGCGTATACCTTCGGTGGCTCTTCTCTAGGTTGGATAATGGCGGGATAGTGCAATGTGAACCACACCACCAGATATGTGTAATGCATTTTCACTCTAGGGCAGGGACCATCGCGGGAAAGTACTTGCCCCTTTCCTTTCTTAGTGGCCGGTGGTCTACAAAATGCTTTTGTCAGTACCCGGAGACCACGTTCGATGCCAGAGACCATGGCAGGAACCAACCCAAGAGGTTTGCCATGAACAAGCTGGACAGCAGGGAGAAGCACCCACGACAAGATTTTGTCATATGGAGGAGATGAAATGACACATTTCTTCGGTAAAACCAACAGGAAGCCGATGAGGAGAGCTTTTTGAGATATAGGGTATTTCGCCTGGCTATTAAAACTCTTAAACCTGTCACCTTTTTCATAAATCCCGTCATCCTCCTCTAAGAGGACATCTTAATGAGCACTGGACATCATCTTTTCGTCATCTTAAATCAAGAATTGAACGTCTTCTTGGGCACCGTCCAAAACTGGGAACAGATAATCTGCCCAGACCTTTATCCCATTCACGTTTCCGCTAGTGTTATGGACGTCCATGCATATGTAGAAATGGCACATCAATTTCCAATATGTTTCAAACATCTCTGGGTCATCCTTCTCCATCTGCTCCAGCTCCATTGTATAGGGAAAGTACTCTTCATACGGCATCGAGCCCATTGGGAGGTTGGATATCTCCCACATCTTATGCAACGCCAGTCCTAATTCACCAACAGGGGTGAAGAAGTTCCCTGAGGCTGGACAATATAGCTCAAAAGTGGCAAAGAAGTTAGGCACACTGATTTCTGTCCCATAGTAGGTGGCCCTAACTCTTCATGGAGTCTAATTTTCATCAACTCTATCTCAAAGTATTCCAAGACATAGAGCGCTAAGTCTCTCCACCATGGCTTCTGAGCAGGATGTACCCAGCCGGGAAGCCTGAAATCCCTCATCGGATAGTTGTCGTGGACCTTGATGAACTGGTTCGGGAAAGTTTAGGCCATCGCTGGGTTTTCTCCGACAGGGAGGTCTTGTCCTATCCTCCCAGGATGCATACCAAGTACGGCTCAAGGAGACCCACAATGGTTATAGCCGTTCAGCGTCAAAATTCTAATGTGATTGGAATCAGTAAACCGAATCATCGATCATTTCATCTTTCGCGACACCGTAACCGATTGGAAGTATGAAAGCGGGAAGTGTCGCCTGCTCGAGGAAGATAGTACTTCTTACCTTCCACATTAAAGATCCATTGGCCTTCCCTGGCTAGTAACTGCTGGTCAGTACGGGTGCTGCATCCCCGAACATGAAACCCGGCTTCCGGTACACCACATGATTATGGTCTTCGAGCGGGGCAGTAGTCAATATGCTCTGAGTAACACATTCATCAGCCGTGAGGATTAGAGCATCTCTTTCCGCCAAACTTCTTTCACCAAAGAGGGAAGCTTGACCTTGGAACTGGAAAAACATACATTCCCGTCCATTCCTTTGACTGTCCCAAATAGACTGTTCAACGGTCCTGGCGCACAGCGAACTACTAAGGGACAAAAGACAAGGTTGTTAATAAATTGAAGAAAATAAAAGTAATCGAACCTTTTGTTGTACTAAGCAGAGGGAAAGGGCAAGGCATAGCCTCGTCTAAAAAGACCAAGTCTTAACCTCGCCTATATGGTAAGGCTAGACCAGCCTTAAAAAGGTAAAGTCATAGACTCGCCTATATGAAAAGGCTAGACCGACCTTAAAAGGGCCAAGTCTTAGCCTCGCATAATATGGCAAGGCTAGACTGACCTTAAAAAAGCCAAGTCTTAGTCTCGCCTATATGACAAGGCTGGGTTGGTCTTAAAAGGCCATGGCACTAACTTGCCTGAAAGATGATTTTGCCTAATCAGGCAAGTCTTAGTTTCGCCAAAAAGCTTAAAGAAAGGCTAAAACCTTTCCTAAAAATTTGCCAAATGCGAGGATCAAGGGAATTCAATCCTAAAATAACTGGTAAAGCTAAAATTAAGGGAGACAAACTCTCTAAAATCACCAATTAATTAGTGGGGTCTCTGAAACACCGAAGCTCACCAGCTTTAGGTCGGGTAACGACTGGAATGAAGGATTCTATCGCCTCACGGGCCTCCGCCTCTTTGCCTACACTGTGAGAGGACGCCATAGAATCGTTCTAAGAGATGAGAAGGGTGAAGACCTTGGTGTGTTTGAAAACGAAAAAGAAGGGAAGAAGAAACCCTATATAGCCTCACTAAAAGAAGAGAAGGTGAGTTCTCTGTGAAAGGACTGTAGGGGTCCTATTTATAGGCCCCACTACAGAGTCTCGCCGCTGGCGCTTCAGATTTTGAATTTCAGGCGAGGCTAAAGCACTCGACTGCTTAGTTTCGGGAAAGGGAGTGCCCTCCCTCATAGCGCATGTGAGGCTAGCGCTGAAGTAGCGCTGACAAATCACCTTCAATTTGAAAGCGAAATTATCTTGAAAATCCCAGAGGCGAGGCTATCCTAGAGACGAGCCTATTTCAGCCCGAAGGTGAGCCTATTCTAGCTTAGAAGCGAGGCTAGAGCTCAGATAGCTTCGCCTACCAAAGTTCTGCCATGAAGGCGAAGCTAAGTTCAACCATAAAGGCGAAGCTAAAATTCACATATCCGGGGTCTTTTCTGCAACAATCAAAGCAATTCAAAGTATTTCAAAATCTAAACTATCTCATTTCAAATTTACAAAAACTTTGAAGGGGGTTTGTTGATACTCTAAAAAGACAGACTCCCCATGTAGTACTTTAACTAGTCCGAATGACATCCAAACTTGTTGATATTTATAAAAGATAAGATGCGGACAAGCTGACGATCAAGTTTCACCCATCCTCAGAAACCAAGTGATGCCTTGAAACTTACTGATTCAGTGAAGTAGACATTAAGCCAAACATCACCTGTAAAGAGGCCTAAGCATGACCTATGAGGATCACTTTGCTTGAAGCTCTATAGCCTTGCTGAAAGGCTAAGATATTTGTTGAAGCTTCTCTTGAGAGCTTCGCTTGAAGCTCTTCATAGCTCTACAAAAGAGTTAATTTTTAGCTTCGCTTAAAACTAATATTAGCTTCACCTGAAGCTTTTCTTGTGAGCTACGATTAAAGCTCTTCATAGCTTTGTCGCTTAAAGCTAATTACAGCTTCACCTGAAGCTAATTGTAGCTTCGCTTGAAACTTTCTTGTAGCTTCGCTTGAGAGCTGTACTAGCCTCACACGAAGTTAATTCCAGTATCGATTGAAGCTTTCCACGCCCTTTATGGAAGGGTTTGTCAAGTCAATATTTGACCTAGTTTTTAGTGGGCTAACTTCACAACGTAAAAGGGTTAATGCCACTTTAAGTGGGCAGTTATACCCGCCTACTTTATCTCATGTTAAGTGGAGACAGCCTGGTCAAATGACCATTTTAGACTCGAGCGAGCCTGTATAGCCTCGCATAAGGCTCACACTTAGCTTCGCATGAGGCCTTATGGCCTCGCACGAGTCTCAAAATAGCCTCTGGCGCGAGGCTAACTGATTGTTATCACTTTTTGCTGAATTCTAGGGGCAGTTACACCCCTCAAGAGCTTATAAATAGCTCATCCCAAAGATGAGCTGACAAGACTTGGTTGGTTAGCAAGCAAAAGATCAAGAGATCAAGAGGCAGAAAGAGAGAGAAAAGGGCTAACTTTCTCTTGTTTTCAAGAAATTCAGAGAGTTACTTCTCTAAACTCAGGGTATCAATACCCTAAGACCTTACCTTCTCAAGGAATCTCTGGAACCAAGTGAGAAGGAATTCCTTAAGACTTCATTGATCGCATCGTCAATGGAACAAAGTGGTCGCCCGCTGATCAGACTTCCACTGGCACGCTTTCCTAGAATCTCAGAAGAGATACTTGTAAATTTTCTTGTTACTTATAATTTCTCTTCTCTTTTTTGTAAGTTTTCTCCCTTTGCAAATCAATGGAAAACAATTAGCATTTCACTATCCTTTGTTCCTACTCCTTTCTAGATAGATAAAAATATTCCTATAAGAGAAAACCTTAACGTATTTAGACATTCTTTCCCTAAGAGTACATCCTTCTGACTCTTTTGTTTATTTTCGTTTTTTTCTTTTTCTTCCAAGCACGTTTCAACACAACAGAGCGTAACAATAGTTCCTTCACATAGTATTGCATATATAAATTAAAAAACATTAAAATTATAGCAAATATAAAAATAGAAAAAGTAGTTACTTTCTTCTTTATTTTTCATTGAATAAAAAGAATATAATTAGCTAAATGGGGTAAGCGTAGAGAAGTGATAGTGGTTCCATTAATCACGATAAAGTAACTTTACTTTAGAGATTGATATTTTTACAAAAAAGATATTTTTAATATGCTCAATAGAGTAATTGAGATTTAAAATCCAAAAAACTATCACGGAGCGATCTAATATCCATCATACAAAGAGAAAATAGTTAAACAATAAAGGAGAAAATATATTTGGTTGAAGGTAAGCTTAGGAGTGAAAATGTTATTAGGTCTGGAGAGAATAAACGGGCTAATGACTTAATCCTAAATAGAGATAGCCCATCCTTTATATAGATAAAACAAAATGAGGATTATAATACTACCCTTACTCGTGTTACATACTAATAATTATTACTTTCACCCTCTCTTAAACTCATGATAGTGTGCATTGAGAGTTGTTAACCAAAAACAAAAAGATAAAAATATTATCACTACTACAATGTTAAAAATAAATTCTAGAACCATAGAAAACTTGAAAAATGTGATAATGAGAATATGACAGATGACATAAAGAAATTGCTGGAGAAAAAAAAAACCTACGATGGATGTAGAACTAAAGACAAAGTGTATATAGGAGAAATGAATTCCGATTAAGACGAAGCCCTTACTGGATACGATTTAATTGGGTCTCTTTTATGTGTAGCAAAGCGAACTTTGAGCATGTAAGTCTCTTTAATAAATACAAGGCATATTCAAATACCTATGAGTAGTCTCTTTCACCTGAAAAGAGGCGGATATTGATTGACTACGAACTCGGTCGGTGAAAAAGGACCAAAATATCTTGATAAGAGTAGTGGGGGAGAAGGACCATCCAATGAGAAAGAATATGTAACTAGGAGAAGCATCTGTAACACCAACAAAGAGAGGCCAACATCTCCAGAAGTGTATGAAGATTATACAGAAGCTTGAAAAAGGAGGAGAGAACATGTCACGCCCCGCTTCCCAAAATACGGAGCACGGGTACGTGACGATGGCCAGCAGATACTCACAAAGAGGAAAATCTCTTCTGTGAATACCTTACGCTGTAATAAAGGAGCCAAATTCTCGCACATATATAGAAAAACAACTAGAAGTTTCATTTTCACATAAAAGACATACATCTACAAAAGTTTTTTTCTGGATACAAGACTAGAAATATAACAAAACAAAAATACAAAAGATATAATTTTGACATCGGGTCATCATAACAAGACAAAATATCAAAATACATAAGACAAGAAACTTCAGACTTACACATGGTAGTCTCCCTGGGTTCTTTCGAACAGTGCTTGTCGGTCTCCTCAAGTTCTGATGCTGAAAAATCAAGGTCCGTTAGAAGCGAACCAGCAAGTACACACATGAAAAGAGAAAATAATAATATGAAAATGTGAAAGTAAAGGAGGCAATATAAGTAGAACAAGGAATGAATGAATAATTAATTTGATGGGAATATAAATTGATAGGAAAAATACCAATGAGAGTAACAGAACACTAGATCATGTTAAATAAGGTCATGTATGTATGCTATAACATGTATATAATAAGTATGAAGCACCTAGACGAGTAATGTTATATATCATGTTCACTAGATCACAAGAACATAAGATCACAAGTTAAAAATAACATGGTCGATCCAGGAACGTCATGTAGTCAAGATTATCCATGTCACAAATAATAATTCTAAGTCTAGCATATTTTATTACTCTAACTAATGCAGTCATCCTATGCCTCATGTCACAGGACAACTGCATATCAAAGAAATGATGCGTTAGTAGATCCTGATAGCAGGGAGAAATAGTTCACTGTACTCAGGTATCATGTAAGATGTAATAACAGAAGCCCGCATAAATAACAAGATCACGTGTGACATCCAAACCCACAAAGGGTCACCCGTCCAAGCACACCTCCTGAATTTTCCTGCTACAGTCTCCCCAGTAACCCCAGCTTGATTAATTTCATTAATCAATGTAAGTGCAAGATAATGTGTGACTCAGTGTAACAGGATTAGGAATCGGTATCAAGTGACTATAATGCATATCAAAATTTCAGAAAAATGAAAAATGGTGACAATATCAAGTGATAAATGCATAATAGTACAAGCGATGCAAGTGTATTAGGATGTAGACATAATCATAAAACAGTAATCATGAGATAGAGTGACATCAACTTAATTTCAGCATTTACTAACTTTTAATTGTGCTTTAATAGTCATTTATGTAACAAACATCATGTGTCTGCATGTGTTACGATACACATGACCAAGAAAAGATATGAAAATGAGATTTTCAAAAGAATTTATATATTAACAAAGAACACAGAAGAGAGAGTATGTACACTTGCCTAATGTCGTTGAATTTGATTTCCTTAACTGCAACTGGTTCTGGGTAAGATCGTGGCCTAAATAATATGTGAATTAATCAGAGATTTGATATTATTTTTATTTAGTGATAAGTTGAATGAGCATATAATTTTTATTATTTATTATAATTTGGGTGGTTAATCTTTCCAAATAGTTCAATTTTTGAATTTTAGCAACCATTAAAAAATATACTTTCAAGATAAAATAAATGCGTAAACTAATAAATTAATGAATAATATTTACATATTACTAGATTATAAATTTTACCTTTTTTGTGATATTTAAAAATTTATTGGCAATTTTTAAATAAATAATCATTAAATAATGATTGTTAAGAATATTTAATTTCATGTTATTCTAAGTAATATTACACCAAAATAATTTTACAAGTCATAAATTTAGTTTGTGTATTTTTGTCAATTTTTTGGAATTTTTTTCTAATTTTTTAGAATTAAAATAAGCCTAAAAATCAATAAAAACCTTAACGGGTCTATTTGATACAGTAATGGGTCTGGGTCTGGTCTGCTACAATGTCGGTTCGGGTCTGGGCTGCTACAGTGATATTACTACAGTAATATTTACTGCATTTTATTTTTTCCTTTTCTTTTCTTTTTCTTTTCTTTTTCTTTTTTTTATTATACTGGGTAGGGTCAGGTCTGTAGAACAGACCCGAACCCGGGTCTGGTCACCAGACCAGACCTACCAGATCTGGCTAGCCTGGCTGGCCATGGCTGAGAGCATAGTGTTGTGCACTATTTTTTTTCTCTTAAATAAAATTCGTAAAAATCCTGAAAAAAATTATGATAATTACAAGGCATGTCATAGATATTCTACATAATTTTATTGCGATTTTAGCACACGTTTATCATGGTGAAATTAAAGCTAAAAAAATAATATATGCAACCTGCTCGATGAAATGCCACAAAGAGCTAAAATTTATGAAAATTCAAAATAACTTACCTGAAACGCTTCCCTTCAGTCTTAATCTTCTTCCCTTCATCCAGCACTTCAGAGTTTTGGGAGAGAAAGTGAGAGAGAGTAGCGAGAAAGGGAGAGAAGCTTGAGTTTTGCAGTTGACTTGAGATAGTGAATTGCACCTTATATAGGCACCACAGACCCTAGACAAACCTTGAGAGTTATGGATACGTGGAGGGAGTAGTTGATTCAGTTGGGGTGAGTGAAAACGAGCGGAAGAAAGTGTGAGAGAAGTTAGAGAGAGTGGGAGAAGTTGGAGAAGATGCTGAGAGTTAAAAGGAGGTTTAAATACGTGGGCTTGGGCCTCCATACCACATGCCAATATGACATAGTGGTAGGAGCGTTAGGATTTGAATGAGAGATCCTGGGGTTTGAAATTGTAGCTCTCCAAATAAATGTGTTTTGCTTTTCTTTTATTTTTGAAGAAGGATGGCAACAGGTTAAATAGGATAGCTTCCTTCCTTAGCCACTTACCAATGTCGCTTGTTGGTAGATGTTGGAGTATGGGGGAAGAGGTCATGGGTTTAAACCTACTGATTATTTACAAGTAAAAATTGGTTTTAATCATTATTATTTTTATTTTATTTTTATTTTTGTCTTTTCTTAATTCGGTTAAATTCCTATTTAATTTGAAAAAATTCTAAAAAAAAATCTTCAAAACAGAAAATATTTTAAGCGTCACAAAGAATTAGATTCATGAAATTCATTTCTAATTGCAAATTTAAAAATCCGGGAGTCGTATAGAGACACTGATGAGTCCCGAATTTCGCGAATCTTCAATTAATTAGAATTTTTTTGAAAAAATCTAAAATATTGGAAAAAATAATTAGAGTTTAAGTAGACTCAAACCAGAATAGCCAATACAGGAATTTATATCATACCGATCACTAGTGAAAAAATACTGGTGACTAGAACTGAGGGTTACAGAACACCAGTTAGAGGAGGAGGCTATCGTCATTGATATAAGAGGATTTAGTTGGCAATAATGTGGTGGCTTGTGAGCTCTAAATGAAGAAGAAGAGGTCCTGCCGACAACATTGAAGGAGAGAAGAAGAAGAAACCCACTATGTCTAAATTCGAATCAGATTCAGAGTTGGTCTTGATCTAATTGGATTTGGATGAAGAAACATGACTAGTTGAAGAGATGTTGATGGTCACGATCTAGATCCTTTATTCAAATTGTAAAATGGAATGCCATTGTAAGAGATAGTAACTGTAGATGAGAGGTGAGCTGACGATGACGACGAACCGAATGAGAAGATACGCAAGTGGAAAGTGACCTGACGCCACGCTCATGCTACATTGAGCGTGGCCTAGTGCAGGCTCAAGGACAACATGAAAGCGGTAATTTATAGAGGTAAATATCTAATGGCGGAAAGAATTTCAGAGAGATGACTCTGATATCATGTTAGGTTTAGAGAAAATAAACGTCTTGATGGCTTAAACTTAAATAAGGATAGCCTCTTATTTATATAAATAAAATAAATAGAGAATTACAACACTATCTTTACTTACCTGTGTTATATAGATTATTATTTTAACAATTATTAATATATTAAGTATTTTACCTATGACAATATTCAAGGACAGTATAATAATAGGGTGTAGTAAAGTGCTAAGTCTCAATACAATAAAGAATTTAAGTGCAGAAGAAATAAAGATATTTAAGTGTAAAATTGATAAAATTTTAAGATTTTTGTACAATTTAACGAAAAAACATACTGTATAGCGAAATGGTTTTAATTTTATTATTTTTATTTTTACTTTTATTTTTTGTCTTTCTTAATTCAGTTAAATTCCTATTTAATTCGAAAAAATTTCAAAAAATTCTTAAAAATAGAAAATATTATTTTAAGCATCACAGAGAAATCAAATTCACAAATTCATTCCTAAGTGCAAATTAAAAATCTTGGAGTCATATAGCGACACCGATGGGTCTCGAATTTCTTGAATCTTCAATAAATTTAGAAAAATTTTGAAAAAATCTGAAATATTGGAAAAATGTATTGGAGTTTAAGTAGACTCAGCTTAGGCGACCAGAATGGTCAATATAAGAATTTATATCATACCGACTACTAGTGAAAAAATACTGGTGACTGGAAATGAGGGTTACAGAATACCAGTCAGAGGAGGAGGCTTTCGTCGTTGTTATAAGAGGATTTAGTTAGCGATAATGCAGTGGCTTGTGAGCTCTACATGAAGTAGAAGAGGTCCTGCCGACAACATTGAAGGAGAGAAGAAGAAGAAGAAACCCACTATATCTGAATTCAAATCATATTCAGAGTCGGGTCTTGATCTAATTTGGTTTTGGTATGAAGAAATATGACTAGTTGATGAGATGTTGATGGTCACGATCTAGATCTGTCACGACCCGCTTCCCAAAATACATGAAAACGGAGTCACGATGGAAGTCGGCGACGTATATACGCGAGAAAAATACTTCAAACATATACGCTAAGCCTAAAAGTGATCCAAACAAGCTATATAATCTACTACGATAAATCATTATCACTGCAATATGACATATAAATATCTAACATAATGATAGCAGATGAAAAAGGAAAGAAATGATAACTAAATGCGATATAGATAGAATCAGGAAATAACATGAACAAAAAAGCAGGAATACCAATAATCAAGGAGAGAGGGACTCCAGCTTCTCAAGACACATGTGATCCTCTCAAAATACCTGATCAGCGATAAATAGCCACAGATCTGGATATGCAAACTCGGGGAGTTAGAACTCCTAGTGAATGTGTGAGAATAAACTGAAAAGTGCATGTGCATATAACATATGAACAGATAAAGAAAATATATATATATTGGAATAAGAAATGACATGGATAAAGTAAATAAACAGTAATGTGGATAGCACACAGTAGAGTATGTATTCAGTCAGGTATTCAATCAGTTGTATATCACGATCTATATATCAGACGGGTAGAGTCAGTCAGTACTAGAGTCAGATGTCCAATCAGGTCAGGTGTAACATCGGGTGTCCAACATACATACATGTATCCAGTGTTCTAAATATCCCGATATAACCCCGATATTGCGCCGATATTGCGTTTACGGCACCTAGCCGTAATGATTTGGCATATCCAAACCGATATAGCGATTTTCACCCAAAATCGCCGATAAATCGGCATGGACCCGATATATCGGCCGCAATTTCGGCGATTTGGACCCGATATAGCGTTTACACTCAATTTCTAGGTTAGATATTTGGGTAATTCGAGCGATGTGACAATGTGGCATTTGTGAAGATTCTACACTTGGATAGTGATTATGCATTTATAAGTTTAATGCAAGTTATCGAGTTAAGTATATCTTAAACATATTGTATGATGTTTTATGTAGCTTTATATAATTTATGCATATATTGTCTTATTGAGATGCAATTTAAGACAAGAAGATATGTATATTTACAGTCCGATTTTGACATCCGATTTTTGAAAATATCCCCGATATGTCCCCGATATATCCCCATCCCCGATAAATTTTCCCGGCCGATGTAGCCGCTGTGGCCGCCATTTAGAACACTGCATGTATCAGGCAAAGACAATCAATTACAGTACATTATGAACAGTTTATTATTATTATGTCAGCGAACACCAATTGTCACCTGTAATAGACGCATCCTATACTACGCCTATCACACATGACAATTAAGGTCCTAAGTTATTGAAACTGATCAGTTGGAGACAATATCCATGCTTTAGGTGGGTCCTGTACATACCCGGGATTACGGCCCAGACTCCTGGAACTGAACCAGACCCTACCGCTAGGTAGTCAAGGATATGTATAACATGTATAACAGGAACAAGAACAGGATAGGGTGCCAGTCACCCACGGGAACCCTGCAGTGGAACCCTCTTTCGGCCGTGCAACCTATATCCTAGGTCCACCAGAAATACAGACATTGTCTGCTCCATCAATTTCCCTAATCTCAGTGTAAGTTGTTTAGTATCAGGTTATTTAGATTATCAAGATTATTTAATGCACATGTTACCTAGACCACTAGGATAACTCGATTGGTAACAACGTCAACATGTGTAATCAGGATACCGGTATAACAGGTATATAATGTCAGTGAACAAGATACTGGTATAACAGGACATGTAAGTATAACATGAGAGTGTTATTACTCTATACAATATTTTTTCAGCAATTATGATAACATGGACAATATAGTTATCAGATAAATGTCATGTATAATCAATAAGTTCTTCAGGTAAATCATGATATTTAGAATAAGTAATGACCTGCTGGCATGAATAGAATAATTTGGGTAAAATATTTAATCAACTTAGATCTTCAAAGTCATCGAATATCTAAGTCCCAATATGTAAAATACATACTCATTTATATCCAACTAATCATCACTATCCAATCTTAATTAAGATCATTATACACTCTCACTTCCATTAAGTTCAAACACAAGATCCAGAAATTCAAGTAACTAGTCATATGCATATACATGCCACTAGGTCAGCTCAAACCAATCTACGTCTACTCCTTAACCCAAGGTCAACTCCAATTCAATCGAGTCTACTAACAAATTCAAGTTCAATATTTCGTTCTTTTAATAAAGAATCTTCAAATTAATCAGTCATCAATATCTAACCAAACTCTCATCTGGTTTACGATCAATAAGAATAATTAAATATATTGATAATGTCACTCAGATATCAACTCGTATATCTACCATCTGAATCAGTCAAATCCACGATCTAATTATAATTATAGTTTAAGTTACATCACCAATAGTTTCAGTCCCAATCAAGATAATAACTAAGGAGTGGGTATCCTCAAACTATATAAAATCTAGAAAGTCTCTGTTCTCAAATCTCGATATCAATAAACATCATTACTCAGATAATTTATCAGTGAATATATTCAAATAAAATATTTACAACTAATAATCCAAAATCAGTACCATATGATAAATCATAAATCAAGTATGGTATTCTCTCAAATGATGAGAATACAACTATTATTGATCTCATCTAAATATGAATAAAGATCCCATGTAAATCTCAACTTAAACTCTAGGTTCATATATAAATCCAAGTATCAAGATAAATCAATCTTAAGGTAACAACTTAGTTAATCCATCTTTATTGTCCAAATGAATCTCGTCTGAAACATCATCAAATAAATGTCCGATAACACCTCAAATAAATCTACAAATATGAACTAGGCCAATCTCAAGGTCAATCAATTTATATTCTAAGATTTCTCACAATTAAATCAATTACAAAATCAAATCTGGTATAAGGTATACTACATCTAATCATGAATTAACAGTGGTAGATGACTACATATGAAAATGACGAAGATCAACTAAATAAATAGTGTTAGCACTCAATGATGTCTCATGAAGGAATATAGATAAACATATTAGTATAATAAGTCAGATGATTATATGAAATGATACAAGTAACTGATAACAACAAATAAGGAAATGATGCAAAAGCAAACACTTGCAAATATCATCTCAATAAATTTTAGTAACATAATTACACAACATTATAAAATCATTTATCACAAAATTCTTTTTTAACTGAAGGAGAAAAAGAACACTCACGATAAAATTAAATAAAATTAAACAAAGAAAAGAAATACTCACCTTCACTCCATCCCAAATCCAAAGCACTGAAATCATAAGGCCCCGATAATCTACAAGGTTTATTTTAATAGAAATTTTTAGATTTTTAAAAGAATATTTTATTTGAGAGTTATAAGGGTTTTAATCTTGATTAATTAGTTAGGGATTGGGCATATGATCCTCTGGGTCTAATGAATGTATTAGATTTAGTTTAAATTAATTTTTAATTTTTTTAGATTTTTAATACACTTTAAACCATTAAAATACTTAAGGGTCTGAATTTACCATTAAGGGAAATTGACTTTAAAGTTGGTGGTTTAAGTTAATTTATATTGGTATTAGTCTAAAATTTTTATCATAGAAACTAGAAGTATTGTAAAATATTATTTATATTTTTCTCCATATTTTTTGAATTTTAACTAATAGTTTAAATGCAATTCTTCTTTTTCTCTTTCTTCTTTCTTTTTTTTATTTTCTTTTTTTTTTAACATGTCTCTTTAGAAGCCCAGGCCCAGGCGAGGCCGGACTAGGCCAGGCCCAGGCCTGGTCCGAAATTTCTTTTCTTTCTTTCTTTTTTTAAACAGGGCCCAAGGCCCAGTTGCTGTGGCCTGGTCCAGGCCAGGCCTCGCCCGGGTCAGCCCAGGCCAGGCCTAGTCCGTCTGGCCTGCTGAATTTTTTTGGGAAATCCTTTGTTAAAAAATCTAAAAAAAATATGTAAATTCAGATTTGGGATGGTACATTCTCACATATTTAGTTAAATTTTAGATTGAGTTTTGATGTATAAAAATATTCATGGAGATTTGGTATAGACATGATTTTTAATAAACTATTTATAATTTTGAGAAATAAATTACTTACTTGAATTGATCTCCCCTATCATATTCCTCAATCTCTGCACTTCAAGATCCCTTTCATTCATGCTTCGCTTGAGGAGAAAAGAGAGAAGGAGGTGGGGAGAGTTAGGTCATGTTTTTCTTTGAACTTAGAAAGAGATGTAGTTTAGGTCTTTTATGGATTATTAGGGACTTTAAAAATCAGAATTTTAGTTGGGTTCAAACTGTTTGACTGAGTAGTTTAGGGTAGAATTAAGTTTATGATTTTGAAAATAAGATTTAGATTGTGTAGTTAGGATAGATATAATTTTATTAGTATTTAGATTAGGATTAGTTAAGGTTTATGATAAGATTTGATAAGATAGGATTTGGATAGAATTAGGTTTTGGGTTATAGATTATGGGGCTGGTGGGTTCGGGTTAATGGGTAAGGATCTCAATGGTAATGGATTATGGGATAGGAAAGAAAAGATATACATAATAATAACAATAACAATAATAATACTAATAATTGAAAAAAAAGATAGTAGTAATAATAATAAAATTATCAATATTAAAAATATTATCTAATAATACTTAGTAAAAATACTACCATTAATAATAATGACTAAAATAATACAATAAGTATAAGAATAATAACAATATCAATATTAACAATAATAGCAACTACAATAATAATAATAATAATAACACTAGTAATGAGAAAACTACTAGATAGTAATTAAAATGATAATACTTAGTAATGCTAAATATACATATAAGGCCAAAATATCATTTACTATCTTAAAATAATTTGTACTATAAATCAAGTTAATAAATAAACAAAATAATCAGTAAAATAAAATAAAATACTACAAAAAGAATACAGTATTTTAGATCACGGATATTACAAGATCCTTATCAAATTGTAAAATGGAACGTCATTGCAAGAGAAAGTGACTATAGATGAGAGGTGATAGGCTGACGATGACAAGGAACGAATGAGAAGATATGCAAGTGGAAAGTGACCCGATGCCACACTCATGCTACATTGAGCGCGGCCTAGTGCAGGCTCAAGGACGACGAGAAAGCGGTGATTTATAGAAGAAAATATCTAGTGGCGGAAAGAATTTCAAGAGATGACTCTGATATCATGTTAGGTTTGGAGAA
>JAVJIF010002642.1:0-83789 GCA_038442645.1 Agave tequilana
TATATAGTAATTTTACATTAAAGTATAATATTATTATATTAATAAAATATTAACTCTAAATAAAAGATTAGAAAATCGTATAAGTATTAATAAAATATTAAATAACAATATTAAATAAATATTAAATTAAAATAGTAAAATATTAAATATTAATACAATATTAAAAATAATAAAAAAACTAAAGATTAAAATATAAAATAATTAATAATTAAATAAGAAATTGAACGCCATTAAAAATATAAAAAATATTAAATATTTAATGATACTAAATTATAATTGATTATCAAGTAACTGATTTGAACTGTAAGTGTACTACAAGTGAGATTTACATGACTACAAAATTAACTGTAGCAACTGCAAGTGGGAATATGAGTGTAAAAGTGAGATTTACATAACCACAAAATTAACTGTAGAAACTGCAAGTGAGAAAATGAGAGTTACATTTTGCAAGTTGTTTTTCAGTCAAACAAACAGCGAAAAATGAAAAGAAAATTTTATGACTTACCACTTGCGGCATTTTGCGGTGAAACAAACAGGCCCTTCTTGAATTTTGCACCATAATCCTCAGGGAAAAGATGATTAATTAGTTTTTGGATACCCATCCAATTAAACATGACGTTACTTGATGATATTGCCCCCCACACAGAACGTGAAAGCACAAGAAGCTGAGTATACGCCCACCACATCGATTGTCTTCATCTCTCCAAATGGGTATTGGTAACCGAAGCTTATTCTTCTTCTTCGGTTTTGAGTAGAGGGCCCCTGAGACTGTAGCGGATCTGAGCTCCATGATTGCGGATATAAATGATCGACTATATAATAATATTATATTACGATCGATTACACATGAGGAATCATGCTGATCGTCTATACTTTGCTGGGCCATCTCAATATTTGGAAGAGAGTCAAAAACTTTGTGATAATAATAATATTTTCACTTATTTGATTGATAAGCTGAAAGGATCCAAATCTACCATAATTCTGAAATTTGACCAGATATACAATATCACCATTAGGGCTTCCTCATTTGATACGTTACCAGCATGAGAAAATGATTAAGGGCATTCTTGCATTGGGAGTGTTGGAAGCATTGTGAAATTGAAAATTGCCGACATGGTCGGCATGTTATCTTTGTGTAGATGATGGCTTTTAGACTTATCTCTTCTTTTGTGGGGAATTAAGACTTGTATGTCTTGGTCTAGGTAATGTTGTTATCAAGCTACAAAACCTCACGTAATAAAAGGTGAAAGGAAATTCTTGTGCGCACGTACAAACTGCATGCCTTCACAAATTGCTAGCTAATAGCTTTTATAGGCAGCTCTAGTACGCCTTTAATGCCTCAACCCCAACCCCCCCCCCCCCCCCCCCCCCCCCCCGCCCCGCGGGAAATTAGGTCAAAAATTGCCTCACTTACTTCGTTGAGGAGATCTTAACACACATCCTATCATTAGAAAAGGAAGTGTTTGCCATTTACATACGCCCTGGTTGACATGTAAGTTCATAAGTTTTTGATTATTTAGCGATTTTTTTTTTTTTTTTTTGAGAAAGGTCTTCCTTCCTCCATCTTTTCAGAATGTTTAGTAAATTTTTTGAGATAAAATCGTTAGGTAAAAACGCACCGGTGTTTAAGAACTTAAAGAAATATTCTTAAATAGAAGGGTACAAATTTGCACGAAACACGCATACACAATTTGATCATTCAAAAAAAATGAAACCATCGGAACAACTTTGGCGAAGTCGTTGCTTCTTCCCTCCATTGCAGTTGTAATGTCTGCAGCTCAAACCCGTCCAACCCTAGGCTGGATCTCTAGCCAGTGCCTTCCTGACATCTGCAAGCATCTCAGCTCTAATCTGGACATCTCGTCACCAGATCCCGCCACCACCGAGTCGTGGCATGTCCCCACCACTGCAGCTGCGGTATATAATCTAGCCACGGCCGGCCAGTCACCCCACTTTAAATTCCTCTCGCCAGCCCTTACCTGGAACTGAAAGCTTTACAAAAAAACCCTGACCCTTGTGAGCCCTTTCCTGGATTTGAGAGCATTACAAATGTAACGCCCCGATCCTAAAGATACGGGGTCGTTATGGCGAAGTATATACGCGAGGATAATACCCCACGTATATACGCTAAGCCTAAGTTGTAACCTGAACAAGCTATAAATCGGAAGCATAATGATCAAAGAACACTGCAATAATACATATAGTGACAATTCTAAGGATAGCAGATAAATGATGGCAAGAACATGGCAGCTGAAAGCAATAAATGTAGAATCAGGAAATGACAGAATATAAAGAGGTGAAATACCAGAAATAGAAGAAAGAGCGTCCAGTCCCTCGCAAGACGAACAGTCTCGTCGAACCCTGCACATTAGAACAACCGTCCAATAGCTGGACGTGCAAACCCAGGGTCGTCAGAACGCGACCATAATGAGTGTGTGTGTAAAGAGGAAACAGCTCGTGCAGAAGAAACCATGTGCATATATAATAGTAAGAACAACTGCAGATAGAAAGACTAAATAACACAATAATTAACTGAACAGTAACACATATGATAAAAACATAAATACAGGTAGCAGACAAATGGCACAACTATAAATATGCAATCAATGTCAAGGCGTGTAATCTATCACATGTCACTAGTTTGGCATACAATCCAGTCATGGTTATAGTCATGAGTCTAACATAGTGATATACAATCAGGTGATTACAGTCAGTCACAAAGCATCAACAGTTTATTATTAATTATGTCAGCGAACACCAATTGTCACATATAATAGACGCATCCCATACTACGCCTACCACACATGCCAATCGATGCCCTTAAGTTATTGAAACTGATCGGTTGGAGACATTGTCCATGCTTTAGGTGGGTCCCGTACATACCCGGGACCACGGCCTCAGTTTCCTGGCGCTGAACCAGGCCGTACCGCTAGGTACTCAGTAACAGTAACAGTAATCTCACTGTGAAAAAAGTGGAACAGTAACAATACAGATGGGATGTCAGTCATCCCCCAGGAACCCTGCAGTGGAACACTCAATCGGCTGCGCAACCTGTATCCTAGGTTCACCCAAAATACAGACGCTGTCTCCTCCATCAATTTCTTCAATCCCAGTGTAAGTTGTTCAATTACTTTATTATTCATTCAATTCAGTTAAATCAGTCAATGTCCATATTATCTAGAACACTGGGACGATACGGTGACAGTAACAATAATAGTACAGTAACAGTCAATCAGTAATCGTATACACGGTGAATAATATCAGTAACAGTGAACAGTAACAGTAACCGTGTATACGATGAACAATAGGACTGTACCGTGGTTACGGTAAAACAATCATTTCCCAGTAACTTTCAATAACATGGATATAATAACAGTAACAGTCTAGCTACTGCTCAACGAACGGTCTCAACTAAAACTGACCATAATCTCATCCATCCATGCTAAAGAGATAACAATAACTAATCCATCAACTTATAGTCTCAATACAATTCTCATGAATCACTAAGTATCAGTCCGTATCAGTACAATCCAAACGTGACTATCATATCAATAAATCTGTAATTAGTCCTCTCCTCAACACCAATATGTTCTAATCCTATACCCTCAACAACTGAGATCAAATAATAACTATTATCAAACTCCAAAAATGTAGATCACTATCATAATAAGTCATCTCTGATAACTGAAATAGTCAATAACTAATCATGAAGTATATAGTATGCCCTCAAGATCATCAAGTCAACATATACTGAATCATATCGAAGTAAGGGAATCATCCTCAAATAATTTATGGTCTAGAATATCTACTCTTGATACTCAACATCAACAACATATCATCTATCAGATCCCAAATGCCAACAATGTCCATCTCATCTCAATATCAGTCAGGCTCCAATGAAAGGAATATAGATTCTGGGTACTTCTAACTCAAGATCAATCTAAGACACAACTCAACTAATCCAGTCATATCTGATATGTCCTCAATTACTCAACTAATAAAGTCAGGTCTAATTATTGATCATTCCATGTAAATAACATAAGTCCAGATCAATCCAAAGTCATTACAACCAATTCATATTCCAATAGTTCTATAATCATCTTGTTCCAATACACATCGAGTAATCAGATGCAATAGTTGTTGTTCTAACATATGTCCATAATCAGTACTAGTCTACTCACTCTGACAAACTATATCTGATTCATAAGGCTACACAATACCTTCTTCTATTAAGATCAATTATGATATCCCCACACGATAATATATCCTGTACATGCAGCTAAGATCTATCATGAATAAATCATTATCACCAATATCTATCTCTTGAGGTCACATACAATCCATCCATATCCATCACATAGCCCAAGGTTAATGTCTACAACCAATAAGGGGCTACACCAAGCTGACAGGCCAACCTTAGTCGACTATCGAGGTAGTCCAAGTCGACTAGGGGCAAGACAAGTCGACTATAAAGGTAAGGCTAGTCGACTGATACAGATACAGGGTGCTACACAACTTCCAGGTCACATAATTAGTCGACTAGGTCAGGGGTTGGTCGACTAATTACTACTATTAGTCGACTTGAGGGTAATGTATAGTCGACTACTAACTTTACTGGTCGACTACTAAACATGACAAGTCGACCAGCAGAGTGATACAGAGAGTCTATAAATTCCTGGAAGGAAACCTAGTCGACTACAGGCTGGTGTTAGTCGACTACTACATGGATTAGTCCACTAGTAAATGAGTCAAGTCGACTAATCCAGTTCTGTCAGCCAGAAACAGAGGTTCATCAATTCTATTCTCCCACACAATATATGTATGTGTATCCTCTCTTGCACATATCATCATACACAATCACTACTTTAATCTAGGTACATATACACATGAATTATAATGGAATTGATTACATGAAATTAAAAGGAACCAAAAAGGAGTAAACACTCACCTTGGGGAATCTGCACGTTACCGGGCGAGTCGCCGTTACAGTCGCCGTGGCACCGCTCTTCGCTGTCGGACTGCATAGGACAGTAGCCAGGTCCTGGGGAAGACCTGGCTGCAATCTGGAGGTCTCGCGCTCGCCGGAAGGGCCTGGAATCACCGCTCGCGCCGCTGCCTGCGCTGCTGGTCTGGTTCTGGATCTGCTGTGCGCGTCGCCGGGCGAGTCGCTGCCGTGGTCGGGGCCTGCTGCTCTGTTGGATCCGGGGCTGGTCTGAGATGGAAGGAGGCAGCCTGGCCTCGTCGTGGAAGAGATCCGGTGATGGCCGTGGACTGCGCTGGTGCTGTCGAGGGGAGATCGCGGGCTGTCCTCGCTGCCGCGGCTGCTGCTGTTAGCTGGGCGCGCCACCAGAGGCCGAGGAGGACTGCTGGTGATGGGGGGGCCTGCTGGAATTGCCTGCTGGGCTGTGCACGGCCTGGGCTGCCATTGCGCTGCCGTGGTTGCTGCTGTGCGGCAGGGAGCAGCGGCCAAGGAGGGGGGGCTGGGCGCACGAATCTGCAGAGGAGGAGGAGATGCGGCATCAAGGGGGGCCTGGGCTGCTGCGCAGCCAAGGAGGAGGGAGAGGAGAGGGAGGTGCGGCCATCAAGAGAGGGGTTTGGGGGGGGAGAAGCGGCTGCTGGTGGAGATCCGGCCGTCGGAGGAAGAGATAGGGCCGGTCTGTGCTGCTGCTGGATCCGCCGGAGGCGGCAAGGGGCGGCTGTGCAGGTGGGGTCTGCTGGGGTGCTGAAGCACTGGTGCGGACCTCGCCGGAGACGAGTGGGGGGGGGGGGCGGTGCTTCCTTGGCTCGGGTGCGGCGGCTAGATGTGGGAGCGGTTGTTGATGGTGGCGGCGGCTGTGTATTGGGGAGGAGAAGATTAGGGTTAGATTAAGAATAGGTTTAGAAGATAGGATTATATATTGAGTGGGTTGGTTAATGGGTTTCAGGTTGGATTGGTTTCGGGTTGAACCAAATAGGTATAGGATCAATAGGTTAGGTTAATATGTAAATGGGCTTGGGTCAACTGGATTAGGATCCAAATAGATAATTGGGTATAATTTTCACCAATGGGTATTGGATCTATGGTGTAATGGGTTGGATGGGTATGGGCTTGAACTCCAAATGGGTATGGGTAGGATCAAAGAATAAGACAGGAATGGAAATCAAGGAGAGGGATACACCACTACAAAATAATATCCCAACATTAGTAGTAACATTACTTAACTAAAATAATAATATTAAATCACTAGTAAAATAAGATAAATACCTCAGAAAAATAAAAATACAGTAGTTTAGATTAGGGATATTACATTCTACCCACCTTAATAAAAATTTCGTCCTCGAAATTCAAATAAGGTAGGGAATGATAAAAGAATCAAGAACCAAGACAGAATACAAACAAGCTTCTACATCGTCTCGTTGGGACCCACGATTCCGCTGCGCGCTTTGATCTCTAGTATCATCTTCAACATGAAGTAACCCATCTCAAGAGATAGAATTAGGAGAAATGAATAGGAAAGAATGATGAAATCAAGATGGACATCCAATTCACTCTAAATGAAGTGTTGGAATAATGGATATCAACAGATCAAGAATGGAATTCCAAAGAGAGGACGATCAATTCCAATGGAGTCAATATTATAACGTGAATAGTATATGTATATTGCAGTGTCAACATAACTGTCTCAGGTTATAGGTAGGAACTAGGTTCTCTTTTATGTCGAACCTAGGCTCTGATACCACTCTGTAACGCCCCGATCCTAAAGATACGGGTCGTTATGGCGACGTATATACGCGAGGATAATACCCCACGTATATACCCTAAGCCTAAGTTGTAACCTGAACAAGCTATAATCGAAGCATAATGATCAAAGAACACTGCAATAATACATATAGTGACAATTCTAAGGATAGCAGATAAATGATGGCAAGAACATGGCAGCTGAAAGCAATAAATGCAGAATTAGGAAATGACAGAATATAAAGAGGTGAAATACCAGAAATAGAAGAAAGAGCGTCCAGTCCCTCGCAAGACGAACAGTCTCGTCGAACCCTGCACATTAGAACAACCGTCCAATAGCTGGACGTGCAAACCCAGGGTCGTCAGAACGCGACCATAATGAGTGTGTGTGTGTAAAGGGGAAACAGCTCGTGCAGAAGAAACCATGTGCATATATAATAGTAAGAACAACTGCAGATAGAAAGACTAAATAACACAATAATTAACTGAACAGTAACACATATGATAAACATGAATACAGGTAGCAGACAAATGGCACAACTGTAAATATGCAATCCATGTCAAGGCCTGTAATCTATCACATGTCACTAGGTTGGCATACAATCCAGGTCATGGTTATAGTCATGAGTCTAACATAGTGATATACAATCAGGTGATTACAGTCAGTCACAAAGTATCAACAGTTTATTATTAATATGTCAGCGAACACCAATTGTCACATATAATAGACGCATCCCATACTACGCCTACCACACATGCCAATCGATGCCCTTAAGTTATTGAAACTGATCGTTTGGAGACATTGTCCATGCTTTAGGTGGGTCCCGTACATACCCAGGACCACGGCCTCAGTTTCCTGGCGCTGAACCAGGCCGTACCGCTAGTACTCAGTAACAGTAACAGTAATCTCACTGTGAAAACAGTGGAACAGTAACAATACAGATGGGATGTCAGTCATCCCCCAGGAACCCTACAGTGGAACCCTCAGTCGGCTGCGCAACCTGTATCCTAGGTCCACCCAAAATACAGACGCTGCCTCCTCCATCAATTTCCCCAATCCCAGTGTAAGTTGTTCAATACTTTATTATTCATTCAATTCAGTTAAAACAGTCAATGTCCATATTATCTAGAACACTGGGACGATACGGTGACGGTAATAATAATAGTACAGTAACAGTCAATCAGTAATCGTATACACGGTGAACAATATCAGTAACAGTGAACAGTAACAGTAACCGTGTATATGATGAACAATAGGACTGTACCATGGTTACGGTCAAACAATCATTTCCCAGTAACTTTCAATAACATGGATATAATAACAGTAACAGTCTAGCTACTGCTCAACGAACGGTCTCAACTAAAGCTGACCATAATCTCATCCATCCATGCTAAAGAGATAACAATAACTAATCCATCAACTTATAGTCCTCAATACAATTCTCATGAATCACTAAGTATCATTCCGTATCAGTGCAATCCAAAACGGTGATTATCATATCAATAAATCTGTAATTAGTCCTCTCCTCAACACCAATATGTTCTAATCCTATACCCTCAACAACTGAGATCAAATAATAACTATTATCAAACTCCAAAAATGTAGATCACTATCATAATAAGTCATCTCTGATAACTGAAATAGTCAATAACTAATCATGAAGTATATAGTATGTCCTCGAGATCATCAAGTCAACATATACTGAATCATATCGAAGTAAGGGAATCATTCTCAAATAACTTATGGTCTAGAATATCTACTCTTGATACTCAACATCAACAAACATATCATCTATCAGATCCCAAATGCCAACAATGTCCATCTCATCTCAATATCAGTCAGGCTCCAATGAAAGGAATATAGATTCTGGGTACTTCTAACTCAAGATCAATTTAAGACACAACTCAACTAATCCAGTCATATCTGATATGTCCTCAATTACTCAACTAATAAAGTCAGGTCTAATTATTGATCATTCCATGTAAATAACATAAGTCCAGATCAATCCAAAGTCATTACAACCAATTCATATTCCAATAGTTCTATAATCATCTTGTTCCAATACACATCGAGTAATCAGATGCAATAGTTGTTGTTCTAACATATGTCCATAATCAGTACTAGTCTACTCACTCTGACAAACTATATCTGATTCATAAGGCTACACAATACCTTCTTCTATTAAGATCAATTATGATATCCCCACACGACAATATATCCTGTACATGCAGCTAAGATCTATCATGAATAAATCATTATCACCAATATCTATCTCTTGAGGTCACATACAATCCATCCATATCCATCACATAGCCCAAGGTTAATGTCTACAACCAATAAAGGGGCTACACCAAGCTGACAGGCCAACCTTAGTCGACTATCGAGGTAGTCCAAGTCGACTAGGGGCAAGACAAGTCGACTATAAAGGTAAGGCTAGTCGACTGATACAGATACAGGGTGCTACACAACTTTCAGGTCACATAATTAGTCGACTAGGTCAAGGGGTTGGTCGACTAATTACTACTATTAGTCGACTTGAGGGTAATGTATAGTCGACTACTAACTTTACTGGTCGACTACTAAACATGACAAGTCGACCAGCAGAGTGATACAGAGAGTCTAAAATCCTGGAAGGAAACCTAGTCGACTATAGGCTGGTGTTAGTCGACTACTACATGGATTAGTCGACTAGTAAATGAGTCAAGTCAACTAATCCAGTTCTGTCAGCCAGAAACAGAGGTTCATCAATTCTATTCTCCCACACAATAATATATGTATGTGTATCCTCTCTTGCACATATCATCATACACAATCACTACTTTAATCTAGGTACATATACACATGAATTATAATGGAATTGATTACATGAAATTAAAAGGAACAAAAAAGGAGTAAACACTCACCTTGGGAATCTGCACGTTACCGGGCGAGTCGCCGTTACAGTCGCCGTGGGCCGCTCTTCACTGTCGGACTGCATAGGACAGTAGCCAGGGTCCTGGGGAAGACCTGGCTGCAATCTGGAGGTCTCGCGCTCGCCGGAAGGGCATGGAATCGCTGCTCGCCCGCTGCCTGCGCTGCTGGTCTGGTTTGGTTCTGCTGTGCGCGTCGCCGGGCGAGTCGCTGCCGTGGTCGGCCTGCTGCTCTGTTGGATCCGGGGCTGGTCTGAGATGGAAGGAGGCAGCCTGGCCTCGTCGTCGAAGAGATCTGGTGATGGCCGTGGACTGCGCTGGTGCTGTCGAGGGGAGATCGCGGGCTGTCCTCGCTGCCGCGGCTGCTGCTTTTGGCTGGGCGCGCCACCAGAGGCCGAGGAGGGCTGCTGGTGATGGGGGCGACCTGCTGGAATTGGCCTGTTGGGCTGTGCACGGCCTGGGCTGCCGTTGCGCTGCCGTGTTGCTGCTGTGCGGCAGGAGCAGCGGCCAAGGAGGGGGGGCTGGGCGCACGGATCTGCAGAGGAGGAGGAGATGCGGCATCAAGGGGGGCCTGGGCTGCTGCGCAACCAAGGAGGAGGGAGAGGAGAGGGAGGTGCGGCCATCAAGAGAGGGGTTGGGGGGGGAGAAGCGGCTGCTAGTTGAGATCCGGCCGTCGGAGGAAGAGATGGGGCCGGTCTGTGCTGCTGCTGGATCCGCCGGAGGCGGCAAGGGGCGGCTGTGCAGGTGGGGTCTGCCGGGGTGCTGAAGCACTGGTGCGGACCTCGCCAGAGACGAGTGGGGGGGCGGTGCTTCCTTGGCTCGGGTCCGGCGGCTAGATGTGGGAGCGGTTGTTGATGGTGGCGGCGGCTGTGTATTGGGGAGGAGAAGATTAGGGTTAGATTAAGAATTGGTCTAGAAGATAGGATTATATATGGAGTGGGTTGGTTAATGGGTTTCAGGTTGGATTGGGTTTCGGGTTGAACCAAATAGGTATAGGATCAATAGGTTAGGTTAATATGTAAATGGGCTTGGGTCAACTGGATTAGGATCCAAATAGATAATTGGGTATAATTTCACCAATGGGTATTGGATCTATGGTGTAATGGTTGGTTGGATGGGTATGGGCTTGAACTCCAAATGGGTATGGGTAGGATCAAAGAATAAGACAGGAATGGAAATCAAGGAAGAGGGATACACCACTACAAAATAATATCCCAACATTAGTAGTAACATTACTTAACCAAAATAGTAATATTAAATCACTAGTAAAATAAGATAAATACCTCAGAAAAATAAAATACAGTAATTTAGATTAGGGATATTACAACAAAGAACCCCTGACTCTCGCCGACCCCTACCCGGATCTGAGAATTTGGATGTTGTGGCCGACCATCCTTGGATCCGGCCAACCCTTGGCCGAATCAACCAAGCCCCAACCCGCACGAGTGGACTCCGTGTACCGCTGGGCCTCGCAGTAGGTGAACTCGCGTCAGCAATTGAGCGTCAGCAATTGAAACCCGTAAGCCCCACTTTTTTCTTGCAACCCGACGCCTGTGTCACGACCAGCATTGACGACGATGACTCCAATCTCTCCTCTACCGCCGACAAGGTTCACACTAGCGGGCTCCTGACGTCAGCAGATGGCATTGTTACGACAGCGGGGAACGAGGACGACGACGAAGACGAATCCCAGAGGCTAGATCTGAAGGCTCACGGTCGGATCCAGCCGAGCCTTCAGATCTGGCCGCTATGCTAGATCCATCAATGGCTGCAATGTCCTCTCCATCACTGGCATGTCCATGTCAACCTTCGCCACCATCGAAATCCTTGATGCCTGGCTTAAAACCCCCTTCAAATCCCCTGTGCCGCCTCCAATGATGCCCCTTGGCCCGCTGATATCCAACATTTTCTCGACAAATCCATCGCTGAGATGAAAAAGATCCCATTGTTATCATCAAACCGCATGATCTACTGCTAAGAGAGAATTTTGAATTTGCATAGCCATCGTCGACTATGACCTCGTCGCGCTCGTTCTCGTCGCAGCCGACCTCGCCAAGCCCACGCTCATCGCGATTGTCTGAGCCTGCCCTCGCTGCGCTCGTCCTCACCGTAGCCAACTCGGGCCAGAATCTGGCCAGATCCGGCCACCAAGTTCGAATTTGGCTAGATCCTGTCTCCCCTTGGCCGGATCTGAAGGTCACGCCCATATCTGCCTATCCCAATGGAAAAATAAAAAAAGGAGAAGGAAAAAAGAGGATTTAAATCTCACGGGGTGCTAGAGGGGGGCGAGGAAAGGAGGCCGGTGGCGATCTCCTCCCCCGGAAAATTGATCAGGTGTGCGTTGGCTAGGGGTGCCATCGGATCGGATACGGATCGGATATTACCTCTACCATATCCATATCCGCACCCAACCTTCGGATACGGATACGGATACGGATATTGGCGGATGTGGAAAAATAATATCCGTATCCGCTAAAATCGGATATCAGATATAAATCAGATATTAGCGGATCGGATGTGGATACTAATCGGATTTGTTAAAAATGGATATGGTTAAAGATAAATTAAACAGAAATACTTATATTACTTTTTATCTCATCTACTACAATATTAAATGTGATACATACTATGATATTATTGTGTACATATCAATACATTCATCGTATTCATTGTCATTTGACTTCTATAACAATAGATTACACGTCCTCCGGTGGTAAATGCCGATTCGGATGACATGGTTGATGTCAAAATACTCAAAATATCATGTGGTGCTCTTGCAAGAATCGAATACTTTTCACTATTACTTTTTCACCAACTCAAAATATCAAAATTTAATACTTTATTCAATTAAAGAATAGTCTTCTCCATACCGATATCATTATGAAGCACGCAATATTTGGATATCGGATCGGATAGAATAAGATATTACTTTTACCATATTCGTATCCGTACCTACCTTTCGGATACGGATACGGATACGAATATTGACGGATGTGAAAAAATGATATCCGTATCCGGATTGGAGACGGATTCGGATGCGGATATCCGCGGATAATCCGTATCCGGTGGCACCCCTAGTGTTGGCTCCTTTTTTTTTTTTGGGTGGTGGGGAGGGTTGTGGTTAAGTGTTTACTCTATTTTAGGAGGGGTTAAGAGTTTACTCCATTTTAGAATGTTTAGAATGTCCTTGACAAAGAGAAATAGATAGAGACGAGATGATATCCCTCGTGCGGATAGAAACATTATCCAACCAACAAAAGAAACTGGTGGGGTCTTGTGTCTTTTGACAAACTCTAATATTAAGTAGTTTATGGTTTTGAGTGTTAGCCAACCATTAACAATGCACATAATTGTTTGTTATTCTGTGCAGTAATTAGAAGAAAAGTGAAGTTATAGGTAAACCCATTATTAAACCTGACATATGAATAAGATTGTCCTACCTAAATGTCCCATGTTTATGATTCTTGGGATCTGGTCCTCAATTAACCATTTGTTAATTGGATGCTGTTTGACTGATAATGTACCATGATCAACTTTAATCACTCTATGTTCACTAAACTCATCGCGGTGTCTCCTACTCAAATGCCCAGTTTGGCTAAGGGACTTTATGAGTTGCAGTAGAACTTGTTTTCTCTTGTTCTTTAGAGAAGAGTTAACAAGAGTTATAAGGTGACAGTGTTCCTTAGAGTTAAGAAGAGTCAGTAATTTCTCTCTATGTATATAAGTGGAATTGTTGTCTCCAAGGCCCTAAATGCATGAACATTTTCTAAAATTTCAACTTTCTCTTCTCTCCATATACAAGCTAATGATTATATTCTGACTCTTGGTTATTTTTGAGTGTTTGACAAGAGATGTAAACTTATAACTAATCCAAATTTTAGAAGCCACTGAAAATTGACTCAATGGTAAAAAGATTAGGCTGGAAAATGGGAGGGTTCAGGTTCAAGATCTAGCAATGGTTTTAGTTTTTAAAAAAAAAAAAATCCAAATTTTAGTATTTGCTAGATATAAGGCTATACTTTAGAGCTTCAAAGGAAATTTATGAGTACCTTGTCAAATAGTACAAGGTTTTTAGGATCTAGATCCGTAACAAATCTCTTATTTCGATATTAGTCCGTGACAATATTATATTTGAATATTAGTCTCCTAAATTTATTGCTCACTTTTATAAGTCCATTTAGCTAAAAATATTTATAAGTCTCTTATTTCTATTTCTCTCTAATTATTTTAGCATTTTTGCCTTATTACCTCTTCTTCCCCAACCTTTGTCGATCCAAGTTACTTAACAACTTTTTGACTTTTGCTGCTTGTATTTTCTTCCTGCAAAGAATTTTCTTTGAAAGTTTTTGGTCAATACCATTTAGTTAGATTCTTTCTATTTCATGTAGCTTCAAAGTTTCAGAAATATTTGTAATTAAACATTCTGAATCGATTTTTATCATAAATAATCATGAGATTTGGACAAAATAGATGGTAAAGTACTAATATTAAGACTAATGTCCAAAAATTATATTATTAGAGACTAATATTCAAATAAGAGATTTATTAGGGACATAGATTCTAAAAACTCAATAGTATAATGGTTGCCAGTGAAGCTTAATTAAAGGGTGGGAGTGGGTTGTGAGTCCATGTTTAAGTCTGGCTATGATATAATGTTTAAAATAAATAAATAAATAGTGTACCGGTTTGTTGTTTTGCAGTTTAGCCTAACAAAATTTACATTTTTTAGCTTTATTTTACAACAGAAAGTCTTCCCATATATTAAAGTGAACCTTGACTAGTCACTATATTTTGTCAACCAAAAAATTTAACATGGAGTATTACAACCTAGCTTTCCTCATGATTCTCTTCTATCTTGCATATATACCACAAGTCGTAGTGGCCAGAGTTTGACATCAATTCAATCACTGAGAATGAATGCAGTTATATTTGTCTACAAATGTACTCAATTGTTACCTAGAGCCTTCATTAATGGTCCATAAACCGTCCCATTCTTATGTAAATTAAAATACTCCATTATACATTATAATGCTGTTGTTGCTCTTGTTAATTTCTATCATAAACTCTCGCACTAGAAAGTCTCACTGCAAATAAAAACCCTCGGCCATTGACATTTGATCCACCACCCAGTTACAGTCATCGAGAGGAGTGCACCAATGAGGCTGACAGCTCAAAATCTTAGGTGAGATGTCAGAGCAAGAAACAAAAAAGGTGGGGGTGGGGGGTGAACGTGATAATAATAATATCAACTCTCATCAGCTGCACGATTCCCAAAAATCACACTCTTGATCCAATTATCTCCCTACTGATGCTAAAATCACCTCAAGAGAGAAGATAATAGTGTTAGTGTGTGTGTGTGTGTGTGAGAGAGAGAGAGAGAGAGACCGACCCATGTATGACAAGCTTGCAACCAAGAAAAGAGAAGGAAAGCAAAAAAACAAAGAACGGTGGTGGTGGCACCGTGGTGGTGGCGGTGGCGGTGGCTACCTAGACTGCTAAGCTAGTGCTATTTGTAACACGAGAGAGAGAGAGAGGTGACGTCAGTCGTAGGGGGGAGGGGGGACAGGGACTTTCATTGTATCAACCCACGCGCAATCAACCCACGCGCAATCGAAAGGGAGGCGGCATTGGGCTGGCCCTTGCTTTTTTATACCCTTGCACTCTCTTTTTTCTTTCTTCTAACACAAGACCCCCCCAAAGTGCTCTCTCTCTCTCTCTCCCCCCCCCCCCCCACCCCCCCCCCCCCCCCCCCCCCCCCCCCCCCCCCCCGCCCCCCGCCCAACTACTGTTGGAGCTAGCTAGCTAGAGGTTGAAGGTGAGCATTGGTTGCGGTTAACGTTGCCCGATTTCTCGTAACGTAGATCTTGGATGGTTTGCTCAAGATTGTTCTGTATATATGTTCTTGCTCTTAAAACAGATTTTATTTTGTTTTTCTTTTTCTTTATTAATCTTCTTTGTAATCTGTTTTGACACTGTCACGGGGATTTGGAGAATTGGGCTTCACTTGATCATTTCCTTAAATCAAAACGAAAAACGATAGCTGTCACTGACTTAATTTTTTCAGTTGCCTAGGTTTCGTGATTTTCGTTTACTAGAACTATGAATCACATATATAAAACCTTTTTTGCCCTAATTATCATTATTTTCTCTATATTTTAAATGTCCCAGGACTATTTATACCATTTCCTAGGGTCTGAGATTTTACCTGAAATATTGGCATCCCTTGTATATGTTGGATTTTATTTATAATGTTTAGGGTTTTGATAACTGATCTCTTATATGTGTTGGATTTCATTAGTCTTTGGTTTCATAGATACCTAGTTTAGTTTCACCAAAATGGAACAGTTATTCCATAAATTCAATAATGCTTGATATTTCTTTACTTACATGCAATGAAAATTTCATTGATCAAAAGGTTTTTGTTGTCAAGTTTCACCAATATATATCTTTTTTGAGTGAGTTCTTGGTCACTGATCGATTCTTGATCAGATGAAGATCAAGAATATCACTGTTCAACTTCTTGATATCTCAAAATAAAATCTAGAAAGAGAAGAAACCTTCTATTGCTCGATTCCAACAGTTCTATTGATCAGTCGTCGTCTTCCATTTTTGCTCCTAAGCCAATTTCATAACCTCTTCTTCGTCATCTAGCGTCTAAAGGTTCTTTAGAGTGAAATCATTTTTTAAAAAATGATTTTATGTGGAAAAACCCCCAAATTGAAATTACAAAGGGACCATCTCGGTTTGCTCCTTCTCTCATTGGATTATGTGATAGTCCAATGCGAGATGGGCCATCCACCAGAAGTGATGAACGATCCGATTTGAAATTTTCAACCAAAAAAAAAAAAAATTCAACTTTCTCTCTCATTCGAATCGGATCATCCATCACTTCTGATTGACAGCCCATCACATTCCCAACGTGAGAAGGAGCCAACCCGAAAGTGCTGATAAATGATATCATTCCTATTTCCTCATTAATTCTGAAATTATCCTTTTAAAATACCAAAATTCATATATAGACATTAAGCTCCAATCAATCACACAATGTTCTCATTCTTCTTCTTAATTTTCTTTTTCTTATCAATCTTCTCCCTTACATTTATTTCTTTTCCTACAAAATTTATTTTCTCCTGTTTTTGTTTTTGTTCAACTCTTTCAGTTTCACTTGGACTTTCTTGGTCCTTCTATTTTCTTTCTCCTACCATTGCTAGTGTATACTATCGTCAAAGTTTGGCAGGTGAGGAGTAAGTTATTCTGGTTTGCCAAGGAATTTGCAGACAAAGGGACAAAAGGGTCAGTAGGAGTGACAGAGGTCTATACAAGCCTGAGTCCTGATGCTCTCTCTCTCTCTCTCTCTCCCCCCTCTCTCTCTCTCTCTCTCTCTCTCTCCCCCCCTCTCTCTCTCTGAGTCCAAATTTCCTTTTTGGCTGCAGGCCTGATCCAAGAAACTGAATGTCTCACGTAAACTTTTCTTTTGTTATTCTCTCCTCTCCTATCACTTTGAACCACGAGCGCATGCTGTTTCCCCTCCCCAACGTCAGCTACTTTGTCTTTCCCATGCTCATTCTCATTACCTAGTCTCTCTGCAGTCTGCTGCGCCTTCTTCCTCTCCTTTTTTTAGCAGTCCTTTGTCTTGTACTCCTCCTTCAGTTTCTTCCCTAATTTTGTGAAATATGTTGCATGAGGGGAATAAATAATGGTCCTAATTGGCTGAAACATGCAAAGGGAAAAATCTTATGCAGCATATGTAGCTTGTTGCTGCGTTTGATTTCTCTTTGTTTATAAATTGTTTAGAGTTTTTATTGAGCTAAATTCTGGGTGCAATAATTTTTTATTGAGGAATACCTAAAAAAGAAAAAAGAAAGGAAATAAAAAAAGAAAGACTTCTGAAGGATGCTATCATGACTTTCATCATTCAATTCGATTATATTACCATTATATCATGCAGTAACTTCCATCTGCACAACTTGTGTTATGAGACACACCTATAACAACAATTGATATTTGAAAAAAGACAATTAATTTGCATCCTAACTTAATATGATTGCATACTTAAATCTCAACTTTCCTCTATTTTAATTTCATAAAGAATTCCGCTATATTTTAACTTATTTATATTTTTTTTAAGATCAAAGTGAGTAGCCAAGCCATTTGTTAATTATAATTAAGTAGCACTTACAAAAAGCTCCGATTAACTAATAACGGAAATGAATACATGAACTGTAATTTCTCTAAATACTTCCCTTTTGTTTGCTACTTCACTACATTAAAAAAAATATATCTAATTTGGAAAGAGTATATGGTCATCACTACCCTTTTCCTTATCTTACATTTTTAATAATATTATTATTAATATAGCCATGATTTCAGTGGACTAGTAGACATCATGTTCTTGGAGAGACAATCATTTCAACCATTCACCTCCCAAGAGACAAAATCATGAGCAGGAACTGTAACTCTGTCCATGGCTCTACCTTGTTCAGAGCAATCCCATGTACCACTCACTAACCTGGAGAGCTAGCCAGCCATTGATCCCCCTTTCTTTGATTTCATCAAACACAGAAGAGCTCATCATGATCACTCTTCTCTCACCCCCAATAGCCTCCCTTTCTTTTGGGATTTTCAAGCACTTTTTTTTCTCTTTTTTTGTGGTAACATCATCTGTTTGGAAATTGAGTGAAATCCGATATGCGCAGGGGAGATGGACTCCATGGAATCATGCGTTCCTCCTGGGTTCCGTTTCCATCCTACCGACGAGGAGCTCGTCGGATACTACCTGAAGAAGAAGGTGGCTTCTCAAAAGATAGATCTTGATGTCATCAGAGACATCGATCTCTACAGAATCGAGCCATGGGATCTCCAAGGTAACTAGGAGATTAAACATTAACTATGGATCTAATTCACGCATCAAACACAATATTTATTTTTATTTTTACTTTTTTGGTTTATTTAAATGTGTAGAGAGGTGCAAGATAGGGTATGAGGAGCAGACTGAGTGGTACTTCTTCAGCCACAAGGACAAGAAGTATCCGACGGGCACGAGGACTAATAGGGCGACACTGGCGGGGTTCTGGAAGGCGACGGGGAGGGACAAGGCCGTCCGCGACAAGAACAAGCTCATCGGCATGAGGAAGACACTTGTGTTCTACAAAGGAAGAGCCCCCAATGGGCAGAAGACCGACTGGATCACGCATGAGTACAGGCTCGAGTCTGAAGAGAATGCACCACCTCAGGCATGAACTCTCTCTCTCTCTCTCAATTAGGTTTTCCTCCAGTTTGAACAGAAGGAACTTAAAGTAGCAGCAAAGGTAGTACTAGAGATCATATCATACTGCATCTTTAACTGCAATGCGCGCACTTTTGCTTGGCTAGAAGAAGAGAAAGGATAGCTATGTATGATGAATGAAACTTTTAAAAAGGAGAGTTAACAATAGAAAGATGGATGTGGATTTTGCTTGTGTAGAGAAAACACAAGGACACTGAGTGTCAAGCTATCCCCACAGCATTTTTTTTCTTTTTTCTTTTAACCTTTGAAAACGATGCATATTTGAGCCTGCACCGTCTTTTTAATAAAGGCATGCATCTTTCTGTTTGAGATAATGACCTTTTAGTCTAAAGTTTGAGGCTTGTTTCTACAACTTTTTCATCAGTTATGATTTCCTTTGTTTTTAGTGAAATATTAATTATGAGAGGTTATAAATCAGCACCCCTTGCCTATCAAATTAAAAAGTTGCTCAACAATCAACATGCATTACACTTTTTTCTCTCTCTAACGCACATTAATAGAACATTAGGAGTTGCTTGATCAAAGAAAACAAATTATAACAAAGAACTTGCTTGATAAAATTTAAGGTAACATTTTAACTGGCTATATGATCACTATTTTCTGTTGCCAGCAAACTTTATATTATACTTTTTTCAATAAGTTCAGAAGATTGTCAAAGTGAAACTGAAGTTCCAAATTAAATATATATCAGTCTCAAGCTCTTTTAGCATAGATTTTTCAAATGAATAAACACAAAAAGAAATAATTGGAAATGTAGAAAGAAAAGTAAAGATTATTTATGAACATCATTTCAAATCAATCTCATAAGAAGAAAGCAAATATGTAAGAAATTCCTAGGTCAGTAAATAAGTACGTAAACTAGTTAGGACTAACTAAAGAGGGTAATTACTTATCAATATTACTATTTTTTTTCCAAGTTAGTGTATTCTTTTGTACAACAGGAATTAAACTACTAAAATGATCTATTAATTCCATGCATGGTAATTAAAAGGTTACTTAAACTTAATAAGACATATTTTATCCTTTCATTACTAATAATTAAACAGCTTCAAGTAATTCAAGAAAAAGTGATGAAGTTCACTTTTTATCTGCTAAGCTTAACTCAACCCTACATAACAATTGACGATCAGAAGCATGTAAGGCTTACACCACCCCCCCCTCCCCCCCCACCCCACCCCACTCTTCACTAAAAAGACATTATCATAATCATCTTTCACTTATATCTTAACCTACAAAGAAAGAGTAGTCCAAAGTCAAATAGATAGCCATCTTCTTCCTTAAGTTCTTCCATGCTGAGCATCAGAAGTACTCATCACATTTACAGGAAGAAGGATGGGTCGTGTGCCGAGCATTCAAGAAGCGAACCGCGTGCCAGCAACCAAGAACCCTCGTCGTCGATCCTTGGGACTCATCCTCCTGCCTCCCCAACCCTCTCGACTACCCTTACAGGCAACCCCAACCGCCACAAAATAACCTCTTCTGCAAGCAAGAGACCGAGCTCGACGCCCTCAATCTCCTCCACTCGGCCGGTGCAGCCTTCATCCAGCTCCCGCAGCTCGAGAGCCCCTCTCTTCCGCCAGTCAAGAGACTGAGCTCGGCGGAGCAGGAAGAGGAGGATCAGCAAGTGAGGGTGACTGACTGGAGAGCCCTTGACAAGTTTGTCGCCTCCCAATTGAGCCATGATCAGGACTGCAGGGCATCAGGACCCGAGCCCGAGCTCGAACCCATTGCGGGGTTCGACGGCGACTCGGGCGAGATGGTGGCGCTGCTGATGTTGCAGGAGGAAGGGAGGAACATGGAGCAGGGGGGAGCTTATTGAGCTCAGAGGTGATCTGTGTATTTGACAAGTGAGCTTAGTCTAATGATTCTTGGTTTTGAAACTATAAATATATAATAATTATAATTACATATGAATGTGGTGGTGTTTTTGGATTGGTTGTAACTGGGCCGGGGGTTTGAGTGTGTAGGGAGGTGGGGATGATTGCAAATAAGCTAATTTGTTGTTGGGATCTGATCTGCTTGTCTCTGTTATGTTGTGTGTCTATAAATATTTATAACTAGTGCTATCATGCCAATGATTTAGAATATTGTGAACATGTATCGGGTTTTGAGGGGCTAATTTTATACTGAAAAAGCTGGGTTCTTACTTGAAACTTCATTGATAAGAAATTACTTATTATTAGTGGGGGATTTCGAGTTTGAGGCCCGCACTTTGTCAGAAACAAAACGTTTAATTGTTGAGATACTCCGCCAAAGTTTGGTGTTGCAAAGTCAGTCCTAATGTGAGCTCCTTGGATTGGGAAAAGGGAGGAAACTAGCTGGGTAGGAAAGCTGGCCCCTGATACGGACACCATACTATGTTGATGTTGAAATATACGTACAACTGTATATTCACTTGTTTTCTTTATTTATACCTACTATATTTAGATTCAGTACACCTACACAAGGTACTGCCCTTATTATTATTGAGATCAATAAGCGGATTTTTCATTCTTCTCCTCTTAAATATGATATAAGAGTCATTTCTGATCCTCTGAAAAAATCCTGTAATCCTTCGAAAAACCTAGATCTATGTCCTCAAAAATCTAGACCTAAATTACTTCAAAATTCTTCAAAGATCTAGATCTAAATTTCTCAAAATTCCTTACCGAGTCAGCCACATCGGCTCATAGAATCACTGACTCGAGTCTCCTACAAATCGCGACTTGCAACTCTCGCTTCATCCGATCTCAACGTCGTTGAACGATCCCTCACAATTCTAAACTCCACAAAAAGGCCTCCGCCTTTGCAATGACGTCCTCACTGACTCTCCTGATCTTTAATCTGCATGTGCATCCTCTACAACCGACGCGCGTGGATCTTCCAAGATCACTTATCAGCGTCCTCCTCTATGACAATCTCTCTCGTTCTGTTCTCCGACTCCATCATTGACATCCTTCTTCTCGATTGCACTATCTCCAACTCCACAGCTAGTGGCCTCCACCAGAGTCATAGTCTCCTTCTAAACCTAACTACAGACTCTTTACAGACCCGCTTGCAGACCCTTTTGTAGAACCATTTTGCAAAAGTTTGTAGACAAACCTCGCCCTTGTTAGTTATTACTCCGTCTTTCTTGTTAGATAAGACTTCTCCATGTTATCGTCTAATTCTCAGCTTGATTATTCCTTTCTTTGTACATTTCTCAGCTTGATTATTCCTTTCTTTGTACATTTGGTTATGAGTGCTTCACTCTTTTATATGCACATGAAGGACTCGGGACTCCATCCCAAAAGATTAGTCTATTAGGTGGAATTGCCCAAATACTTATAAAAGCTCAAGACCATCCCCACGTCTAGCCGATGTGGGACTATTTGTTCGACCCAAACCCAACAATCCCCCCTCGAACAAAGAGTCTCCCTGCAAGCTCTACTATCTTCACACCTGGAAGATCAAATGCTCCATCGAGATACCGACTGCTGTCGGTCACTCCTCTTCACTCCTTTGCACTGCGGTGCCAAATTTTCTCGAGAGCCAATTATTAGCTTTTACAGGGGCTTTATTGCGCTTTATTTTTTTATTTCATTTTTCGCCAGTGGGGTGGGTAGGCAGGCCTAATGCGTCTTTACGTCATTGGGGTATCTATTATACCGTCGAACATCACCCACACACACGACTAATTTCGGGGCATGGCTCTGATACCACATGAAGGACTCGGGACTCCATCCCAAAAGACTAGTCTATTGGGTGGAGTTACCCAAATACTTATAAGCCCAAGACCATCCCCACGTCTAGCCGATGTGGGACTATTTGTTCGACCCAAACCCAACAGTACATGAATGTCACAAGCTTTTTCATTATACGGTCAAATATATATTTCTTCGGTATAACCCTTCTCACAAAGGGTATCGGTGTTATGGCCCCATCAATCTACATCTACGTATTGTTCATCATGTTACATTTTTTTTGAAAATGTTCTTTAGTACACTGTTTCATCAGATATGGTCTTTCATTTCTTCGACCTTCCTCTCCTCTTTCTGCTTTCGCTTCTTAACCTACATCCACATTTACACCGACTATCCCTAGCATAATACCTACTCCCCCAACTATATTATGTATCTGTTTGCGCTCCTTAACCTGCACCTACATTTACACCAACTATCCCAAGAGTCATACCCACTCCCCCTATTGTACCTGTATCGGTTTCATCCCCATCCCAAGATTCTATACCGGATGCCACTCATACTGAAGTCCTCTCTACGATTATTCTGTTGTCCCCTAGTGATCCTCCTCTTCCTCATCACTCCACGAGATCGCCAACTTCCTGCTCGGTATAGATCTTGCATGATGACTTGTTATTTCCCTGAGTTTGTATCTTTTCTTCCTGTTATACATTTCTTACAGGAACCTAAGTCTTATTCTGAGGTTATTGAGTATCCAGAATGGAAACAAATAATGAATGAAGAATTGCAGGCTTTTCAGCATAGCCACACCTGGGATCTTGTCCCTTTGCCTTCTGGTGCCAAACCGGTAAGCTGCAAATAGATTTATAATATCAAGACTCAGTTTGATGGACATGTTAAGTGGTACAAAGCTCGTCAGTGGCCCGTGGGTTTTCACAGGAATATGAAATTGACTACGAAGAGAAATTTTCTTTAGTTGTGAAGACGATCTTTGTTCGCACTCTTATTGCTATTGTTTCGTCCCGCAAATGGCCCTTATTTCATATGAACGTAAAGAATGCCTTTCTTCATAATGATTTATCTAAAGTAGTCATGCAGCCTCCTCCTGGAGTTTCTGCACCACCTAGTCATGTTTGTCATCTTTATCGTGCTATCTATGGTCTCAAACAAGCCCCCGTGCTTAGTTTGAAAGGTTTCATCAGTCTCTTCTTCTGCCAGCTACATATTGAGTTTTATTATGCCATGTTTTATCTTGCATTACCATGAGGCATTGTTCTACTTATACTCTATATTGATGACATGATCATTACTGAGAATGATCTAGTTGCTATTATCTGTTTAAAGCAGTATCCCCATAGTCAGTTTGACATGAAAGATCTTGGCCTTATGTGTTTTTCCTGTGACTTTTCTTGTACTTTGCGATATTCATGGAACCATGACTCGGTTTCTACTATTCCCTTCATATTGTCGTCTCACTCTTCTAGCTTAGTCAGATGCTGGTAGGGTAGATGATCTCGATACTCGTTGTTCACCGCTGGCTTCTATGTTTTTCTTTGACCTTTCCTTATTTCTTGGCATAGCAATGTCAATGCATTGTTTCCTGGTCTAGTAAAGCGAGATCGAGTGATGACTAACACTTCCATGGAGCTAAAATGGTTGTGTGATCTGTTGATGGTATGAGTGTTCTTATTTCACTTAATATCTCCTTATATTGTGACAATAAGAATGTCATCTCTACTGTCACTAATCATGCATTTCATGAACGAACTAAGCATACTGAAGCTAATTGTCATTTTACTCATCTAGAATACATTGTTAAAAAGATTGCCCTTACCTACATTCTTTCCAAAGAGCAAGTGAATGATGTTTTTAAGAAAGCTCAAACTATTCCTCAATTTTTCTACTTCTTGTCAAAACTGTCGGTCTTTGATCTACCGTGAGCTTCAAGGGGGGTGTTGAAATATATGTGCAGCTATATATTAGCTATGTTTCTTTCTTTAGACCTACTATATTTTGACTCAGGGTTGTATATAAATACAGGATATTTTCCTTATTATTATGGAAAATTGGGAAATGTTTCCCATACTTTTTGGACATCGTATTTATATTATAAGGGTATTTTTCTTACACTTCCATAATACTTAATTCAAATGCATGAGAATTCACATGACACTAGTTTTTTGTGTGAGAATTTTTTAAAATATTACTAAGAAACTGGTTACAATTGATAGAAGCACTAGTTTTTTAAAGGACTTATATATAATAAATTTATACAAAAAGTTCCTTGCATTAATTTGAAATATCAACATTTTGTTAAGAAATTATTGATTGGGAAACATGTACTGAGAATATATGTAGATGTCTTTGTATAAAAAAAAAAATTGTATTTAAATAAGCATAACATTTGACTATTTTCTATATAATTTTTAAGCTACAAGGTTTTTTTATTTCCTATAATACTTATTCTTGCAAAATTTACATAAATTTCTAAACTAATTTGAAGATTTCACTTTTTTGAGCTATATAAAACTAAGGATATTACACATAAACATAGAGAGAGAGATAGACTTGTGTCATTCCAGAAGGATTCAAGGCCGAATCCTTCCCACTCAAATACAACCCTACATAACCCGAGTGCAAGATCCAATTCAGTGAAGTTGATCTACATTATTTCAAGTAATTAAAAATTAAAAATCATGTATTTTGAATACTTTTGGGTCATCCATCAAGTAGACGCAACATGGACGGTCGAAAATGACATGTTGCTTAGATCTACATATTTAGACATATAAATTCTCGATCCAACCATTTCAACATGATCTAAACACTTAAAAACCATCACAGATCAATATTTATTAGATTTCAATATTCTCAACCGTTAAACTAACTCACTCACTATTTCGGTCATCCATATTGCACCTATTTGATGGTTGGCCAAAAAGTATTTAAAATACATGATTTTTGAATTTTAGTTACTTGAAATAATATAGATCAAGTTCAACGAAGTGGATCTTGCATTCTGATGTCGTAAGGTTGTACTTATGTGAGAAAAATTCAGCGTCGAATCCTTCCGGAATGACACAAGTCTATCTCTATATATATCCCGTACATATATATGTGCGTGTGTGTGGATATGCATATATGTATGCATTTCCCATATTTTTCGGCACTGTGTATCTCGTACACATGTCACTTCTCGTATCCTGCTTTTGTATCCAAACTGGTAACTATGGGCCACGTTATAAGTTTTAAGGTAAGTTGTGTTCACAAAGCTCCGACCATTAAATTGAAACAGCTCATTCAGATAGGTCGGGAAGGGAAGGTTCCTAACCCAAAAAGGTCCAAGCTTAAGTTAGTATTGTCTGAATTCTCTAATCCCCGAATACAAAGTAACTAAAACACATGCATGTCCGGCAAAGGGAAAATCACATACACGACAATTGCAACTGCCAAAGTCGACACGAAGAAAAAGAAAAAAAGCACCTGGGACAATATAATTGTTGTTGCTTCATCAGTAGAGAATCTTTAATGAATCGTTCTCTACAATATAACTTGAGATATGCGTGGTGTCTACGTTTTTTGGATAAGATGGACAAGTGGAGATATTGGTGGGTGTGTGTGCACGGTTTTTTTTTTTTTGGGTTTTAGGGGGGGGGGCGGGTTGGGCGGCAATCAGTTACACAGAAATATATTTTGTAAATGCAGAAAGATCTCGTATGCTATTGATCATGTAACATTAATAACCTCTAAACTATATTATTAGTAGATAGACCCCCTCCTTTAACAGTTGGGATCAAGAATTGTTTATATCAATTTTACCCCCTTTTTCTCTCTTTTATTGTTATTTCCCTCTCTTTTCATGAACCTCTCTCTTAATTTCTTACTTTTTTCCTTATATATCTCGCCCTCCCTCTCCTTCTCCTTGTTCCTCCAACTTTCAATTTATTCTTCCGTCTATTGGAATCTAACAACAAAGAACAACATCACACCAGAGAATAATCGTCAATTGCACGAACAAGAAAACAAAGAGAAGAAAGCGAGAAAATACAAATTTAATGAGATTCGGCAATTGCCTAAGTCTTCGGGACAGAATGGGAGCGATCTTATTAATCAATAAATTACATGATATAATAGTTGGGACAATTTCTCTCTTTATATAGCCAAAGACTCCTTGAAGAAAAAGAAACCAACGTATCTGAATTCATCAGAAACAAACCTAGAATAATATTAGGAAACCCAGAACACGCATCTCAGTCGACCGGTCGGTTGATCGTCTCCTTGCTGTGGTCGACTGTTGGACAAATACGCAGAGAGGCAACACTTTGTTAAACTCTTGCATCTCAATCAGTCGATTAGGCAGTTGACCGACTCCATCTGCTGCCACTGCTTCCTCTGGGCGGTCGACCACAACTTCTTTGTACGTTTTGTGCATGGCCTGCTGACCAGCCCCCTTGTCTTCGGTTGTGTATGGTCTTCTACGTACTCCGTCGAACTTGATCTCAGTGCCATCTTATCCAGTGACTTAAAAACTGTAACGCCCCGATCCCAATGATACGGGGACGTCACTGCGACGCATATACGTAGGTCAGATGGGGCCCCCACGTATATACGCTAAGCATAAGTACAACAAGTATCAGAGTACATCACACAGCGTGGTATAATCATATGCCAACATACAAGATATAAATACAAAGTTTTACAAGTTATGATAAACAAAATCACTTTACAAGCATTCTTTACCACAACCCGAGTCCAAAAGAAAAGACATACAGCAAAACACACAAGTGCTCACGTAGGGATGGAGATCACGTGAACCAAAAGGGTAGTGTCGGGCAGGATAGGATCTAGAGCTGGTCAGCCTGCTCCCCTAGATAAGCCAAGTCCTCGGCGGAAGGCTCTACTTCGTTCCAGGCCTCGGAATCTGAATATGCAAATTCAAAAGGGTCAAGACATAATACAATAATAAAAGATAGCCAAGTGACAATGATCATGAATAGGGAAAATGGAGCAATACTAAGTAACAATACATATCGAGGTGTGTAAGCTAAATAAGATAAAGACATATGCAACAAAGCTACAATGAAAGACTTATTATTATTACTTGTCTTACTGTGATATCTAGCTATGTGACCCAGCGTCCCAGGGCACATAGATCCATATCCTAGTAAAGCAAGGATCGTTATTGGAAACAGCGGTTGTATCGACGAACTATGTTTACAGTGTGTCCCGTGCATGCCCGGGACCACGGCCCAGTATTGTTCCGTTGCTTGAAGACGGAACCTGCCGCTAGGCTAACAGGAAAGTCATGACAGTAAACAGGAAAGGGAGGAAGCACTCCCCTCGGTCCCCTGGAGTACCGCAGGTAAGACCGGAAAATATAGTGCACATCCTAATACCACTGTAAACACGAACACATATCGATATTCCGCATATTTCCCCCTGTCCCCATGTGTAAGTTGGTGCATTTTATGTAAAAATCAAATGTATCATGCTTTGTTTCAAGAGATGGCATGATAGGTGGTGATGTCGCTATTTAACATGTCACGGAACGAATATATGCAATAACAAGTCATGAGGGAAATAGGAGATACATCCATTCAATTATATGTCATGTAGTGCTGGTATTGAAGCATGAACAAGCAGGAAATAATATACATGTAACAAGTATAGGTACCAAATTTAGAACAGAATTTAACATTGACACACAGCCAGAATTAGTCGACTAGGGGTAAGGATTAGTCGACTAATAGGGGTCACTAGTCGACTAACAGATATTCCAGTCGACTAGGTCTTGATACAGAAAGTTGGGTTTTCTGGTCCAGGATAGATTAGTCGACTAGGTCAAGTGATTAGTCGACTAATAGAGGGATTAGTCGACTAGGTGGATTCAGGAGTCGACTAATGTGGGTTTCCAGAGAGTTTATTAGTCGACTGATATTTTGGGCCAGTCGACTAATGCTGTGTTTTCCGGAAAACTAGATTTCAGCTAAGTGTTCTAGTCGACTAGGTCTTAGGGTAAGTCGACTAATACTGGGGAAAAACAGTGTACAGGACAGAAATTCTGAGATGTGTTTGATGGCTGAATTCATGGTTTTAGGTGACCTATGTGTACTAGAAGTGTAGATACCAGTGCTCTAAGGCTAACACAGGTCTAGGTGAGTGAATTACTAACTTGGAATGGTTGGGTTTGAGCTTAGATGACCTAAAAATAGGATTTTTAGTGTGCAAGTGTACAAAGACCTCTACTATAAGTAAGTGATGTGTTAACTAGGTCTTGGTGAGTAAGAACTCACCTAGATGGACTTGATGGAAGCTTGAGGGGGATCCCAAGTTGGAGATGGTGGCTTCACTCCAAAATTGCTACTTGGGATGGGGGAATGAGCTCCTAGAGTTGCCTTGAGCTTGGAGGTTGAAGATGAGTTCCTTGATGAAACCCTAGTTGAATCCTTGAAGGTCTTGAGGTGGAGATGAAGGATTTTGGGTGCTTCTTGGAGCTAGGGTTAGGGTTTAAGGAAGAGGGAAATTTGGAGAACTTCTCTTTTGTAGAAATGGGGAAGAAAAGATCAAATTGCAAAGGGAATACTTTATATAGGTTTTGTGATTTTGAAAAGGGGTTGGAATTAAATGGGAAGTGAGGGGTTTCTTTGCAAAAATGTGGGGGTGAGGTGTCCCTAGGATGGCCACTTGGCCGGCTAAGGGAAGGGAGAGAGAATGAGTGGGGGTTAGGTGAGTGTGAGTGGAAAGATGAGGTGGCATTTGAGGTGGAAAAGGATTTTGCAATTTTTGGAAAAAAGCCCAAAATTCAAGTATTTTGAAATGGTCTGAAAATTTTACCAAAAATCAAGAAAAATATTTGAAGACCAATGGTGAAATTCGTTTGAAGAAATACTGTATAGATTTTTAATTAAAAATCCCGGAATCAGAAATTTACCGACTCCGAAAGAATTTTCATAAATTTATAAAAATCTCAGAAAAAGAGTGTAAGTAAGAAATATGATTCTAAGCAATAAAGTCTAAAGGACTTTCTAGAAATTCCTAATAGTTTGGAAGATAAAATTCGGAAATCGGTCAGCGATACTGGCCGACACCGGTTTTGAAGAAATTCATTTTAATTCCAGAAAATTTCAGAAAATCACATAAAATCTAAAATATTAGGAAATGAAGTTTGAAATTAAAATCGGTCAAATACGGAAGAGAAATCGGAAGATACGGCCGAAAGACTGAATACGTAACTAAGCACGTATTCCGGGAAAGGGGTATTACAATCTACCCACCTTACAAAAATTTCGTCCTCGAAATTTCATAAGGTGAAAGATAACAGGAAAAGCAATAGATAGATACGGATACCAGGAAGGACAACGGTAGGGAAGAGTAGAAGGAAAGAGTCTTACCCAATCAGGATGTGAAAAGTTGAGGATAACGCTCCCTGATAACGTCCTCCCGCTCCCAAGTGGCCTCTCCTGGTGCATGCCTGCTCCAAGACACCAATACCAATGGAATGGCCCTGCTCTTCAGTGTCTTGATACTCCTGTCCAGAATGGCCAACGGCTGCTCTTGGTATGATAAGTCCGGTTGAAGCTCCAGTTCGGAATGATCCAGAACATGGCTGTCATCCCTGACATACCTCCTCAACTGAGACACGTGGAAGACATTATGCACCCCGTCCAAAGATGGCGGTAATGCTAATCTATAAGACACATCCCCCACGCGATCCAGGATCTCGAACGGGCCAATATACCTCGGACTCAGCTTCCCACGAGTACCGAACCGGATAACTCCCTTGGTAGGTGATATCTTCAAGAACACATGGTCTCCGGCCTGGAACTCCAATGGCCTCCTTAGAGTGTCAGCCCAACTCTTCTGCCTACTCTGAGCAGCCATAAGATGATCTCTGATAACCCTGACCTTCTCTGTAGTCTGAATTAGCATTTCCGGCCCCAATAAACTCCTCTCACCGACCTCATCCCAGCAAATCGGTGACCGGCACTTCCTACCATACAGTGCCTCAAAGGGCGCCATCTTGATACTTGCCTGATAGCTGTTGTTATATGAAAACTCAGCCAAGTGCAGATGGTCCTCCCAAGATCCTCCAAAGTCAATCATGCAAGCCCTCAACATATCTTCAAGGATCTGGATGGTCCTCTCAGATTGTCCGTCTGTCTGCGGATGATAGGAAGTACTGAACTTCAGACGAGTTCCCAGACTTGCTTGAAGACTCTCCCAGAAATGAGATCTGAATCTGGTGTCTCTATCTGATACAATACTGACGGGAACTCCATGCAGACGAACCACCTCCTTCAAATACTTCTCTGCCAGAACCTCTGTCGACTGACCCACTCTGAATGGGATGAAGTGAGCAGACTTGGTGAGGCGATCAACGATCACCCACACCGCATTATTTCCCCCGGGACTCCGCGGCAATGCCGTCACAAAGTCCATGGTAATATGCTCCCACTTCCACTCGGGTATCGGCAAAGGTTGAAGAAGTCCAGCTGATCTCTGATGCTCGATCTTCACCTGCTGGCAAACCAAGCACCTGGCAACAAACTGGGCGATCTCCCTCTTCATGGCATTCCACCAGAAGTGCTTCTTCAGATCCTGGTACATCTTGTTCCCCCCTGGATGTATAGAATAAGCTGAACTGTGTGCTTCCTCCAAAATCTTCTGCTTGACTTCTCCTTGGGGAACACAGAGTCTATCTCTAAAATACAATGCCCCATCTGGGCGAATACAGATGTCAGTCCTCAAACCAGCCTCCACCTGAGCTCTGAATGTCTGACATCTGGGGTCCTCCTTCTGTGCCTCCTTGATCTCCTCAATCAATGATGACTGGACCTGCAAAGCCATGAACTGCCCGGCCTTATCACCTCTTTGCACCAACATCAAATCTAATCTGATGAATTCCTGGATTAACTCCCTCTGCTGAGTAAGGTGGACTAGCATTCTGTTCTCCGGCATCCTGCTCAGTGCATCAGGAACGGTATTGACTTTGCCTGGATGGTACTGCAAGTCAATATCGTAGTCCGCCATAAGCTCCAACCACCTCCTCTGCCTCATATTCAACTCCTTCTGCGAGAATATATACTTGAGGCTCTTGTGGTCTGTGTATATCAACACTTTATCCCCTAGAAGGTAGTGTCTCCAGATCTTCAGGGCAAATACCACAGCCGCCAACTCCAAATCATGGGTTGGGTAATTCCTCTCATGAGGCTTCAATTGCCTAGATGCATATGCTATAACATGATCGTGTTGCATAAGCACGCACCCCAGGCCTTTCCCTGATGCATCACAGAAAATAACCATTCCCCCTCTCCCTGAAGGAGTCCTCAAGATCGGAGCTGAAATAAGCTTCTGTTTCAACTGCTCAAATGCTGCATCGCAATCTTCTGTCCATATATATCTCTCCCCTTTCCTGGTGAGCCTGGTCAACGGAGCTGCAAGTCTAGAGAAATCCTGGACAAAACGCCTGTAATATCCGGCTAATCCAAGGAAGCTCTTTATCTCAGTCACCGTCTTCGGAACTGGCCAGTTCTGCACAGCCTGGACTTTACTAGGATCAACTGCAATCCCTTCTGCTGAAACTATATGTCCAAGAAAAGTTATGCTGTCCAACCAGAACTCACACTTGCTCCTTTTGGCATGTAGCTGCTCCTGCTGAAGAGTCTGCAACACAATCCTCAAGTGCTCTGCATGCTCCTTATAACTCTTGGAATAGATCAGGATGTCATCTATAAACACCACTACAAACTGATCCAGGTAAGGAGAGAACACCCGGTTCATTAAGTCCATAAACACAGCAGGGGCATTGGTAACTCCGAAAGGCATCACTAGAAACTCATAGTGGCCATATCGGGTCCTGAATGCCGTCTTCGGAACATCTTCCTTCTTCACCCTCAGCTGATGGTAACCCGACTGCAAATCTAACTTAGAAAATACACGGGCTCCATGAAGCTGATCAAACAAGTCATCAATTCTGGGCAAGGGATACTTGTTCTTGATGGTGACCTTGTTCAGTTCCCTGTAATCAATGCAAAGTCTCTTACCACCATCCTTCTTATTCGCCAATAGCACTGGAGCTCCCCATGGTGAAGTGCTAGGCCGAATCAATCCCTTGTCCGAATACTCCTGCAGCTGCTTTTTCAGGATCTCCAACTCCGTCGGTGCCATCCTGTACGGAGCCTTGGATATAGGAGCCGTCCCTGGAATGGTATCAATGGAGAACTCCACTACCCTCTCCGGTGGAAGACCTGAAATCTCAGCAAAGACTTCCGGAAATTCATCCCACACTGGCACTTCCTTCTGAACCTCCGAACTGGTCATCCGAATCTTCTCCTTAGCAGGCTTCACCTCTCCGCTAAACTGAAACTCCGGCTGATGGGGGATCCTGAAATTGATCTTCCTTCCTCTACAGTCAATCACCGCATGGTATTGACTGAGCCAGGTCATGCCTAAGATCACGTCGTACCCTTTGGTGTCAAGTACGAGCATGTCTATGGCCAAGATCTTCCCACAAAGCTCCACTGGACAGTCAGCACAAACTCTAGAAGACACAACTACCCCATTCCCAGTACTTATCTCCCACTTGTGGTCTAAAGCCTTAACAGGTATGGAATGAAAAGCCACAAACTGGTCGGAGATATAACAGTGGGATGCACCTGAATCGAAGAGTGCGAGAACAGGTATAGAATGAACTCTGATAGTACCTGTAATCACCTCCTCTGAAGCCTCGGCCTCCTCAGCTGTCAGGTTGTAAGCCTGACCTCTGCCACGCCCTGCTGCTGGTCTGGCTCCTCTCTGCACTGGGCGAGCTACCTGTGGTGGAGGAAGGGGAAGAGCTCTTCTCTGCACTGGTCCCTGCTGCCTCTGCCCAACTGGCCCCGGTAGTACCCTCTGTACATTCTGCCCCTGAGGTGCCGGCAAGGTCTGGGTAGCAAACCCCACTCTCCTGTGTGGACAGGTCTCCACTGCATGGTCCCGAGCTCCACACACCAAACACCATCCGTTTGCCCTCCGGCAATTTTGCAGGGTGTGTCCTGGCTTCTGGCAGAAGTTGCAAACAAGACCTGGTCGAGCCGTCTGATATGGAACTGCTCTGAACGGCTGTCTGGCGTGGATCTTCGCTGCCCTGGATGGTCCTCCTCTGCCCACCGGCACAAACGGCCTCTTCATGGCCTGGTTCTCCTGCTTCCTCTGCAACACCCGCTCTACCTCTCGAGCGGCGGTAAGAACCTCAGAGTAGGTCTCCCTCTGCTGAGACATCAAGAAGGCCTGTAAGTCCAACTGCAGGCCCTGCAGGAACCTGCTTGCCCTCTTCTCTTCGTCTGCCACCATATAAGGGGCAAAGCGACTCAGCCTGAGGAACTCTGCAGCATACTCATCTACGGATCCATCCCCCTGCTGCAGCCTGATGAACTGCTCCTCCATGTCCTTCTGAGCAGTGGCGGGGAAGAAACGACTGTAGAAGCTCTTGGAGAAAGTATCCCAGGAGATAGGCTTCTTCAGTCTGGCCTCCTCGGCCAACCACCAAGTCCGGGCGATGTCTTTCAGCTGGATCTTAGCTACCTCCACTTGGCTCTCCTTGGGCACCCGGGCGGCATTCAGCAAATCAGTGGTGTCCACCAACCACTGTTCAGCCTCCAGAGGTCTCTCGACTCCCGTGAATACGGCTGGTTGCAGCCGCCGGAAATCAGACACGTTCCCAGGCTTCTGCTCCTTCGGAGCTGTCAACTCCTGCCTGAGGAGCTCGGTCTGCTCACGCTGATTCTCCATCTGCTGCTGCTGGTTTCCCAGCATAGTCTGGATGATCCTAAGGACATCAGCACCCTCTCCTCCGACGGGTCCATTCGGGACTTGCCCGACATTGTTGCGACCCGAACGTCTCTCCATACCGAAGGGATAAGATCTGGGATTGGAAACAAAGGAAAGGAGTTTAGAATACGAAGGAATTGATCAAGGAGGGAATCAAGAAGGACTAGATAACTTTGTACATTGTAGTTGGCATTAGCAAATCACTGGAATTTGCCACTTGGTTGTACTTTTAGGTTTGAGAGCCTAGGCTCTGATACCAACCTGTAACGCCCCGATCCCAATGATACGGGGACGTCACTGCGACGCATATACGTAGGTCAGATGGGGCCCCCACGTATATACGCTAAGCATAAGTACAACAAGTATCAGAGTACATCACACAGCGTGGTATAATCATATGCCAACATACAAGATATAAATACAAAGTTTTACAAGTTATGATAAACAAAATCACTTTACAAGCATTCTTTACCACAACCCGAGTCCAAAAGAAAAGACATACAGCAAAACACACAAGTGCTCACGTAGGGATGGAGATCACGTGAACCAAAAGGGTAGTGTCGGGCAGGATAGGATCTAGAGCTGGTCAGCCTGCTCCCCTAGATAAGCCAAGTCCTCGGCGGAAGGCTCTACTTCGTTCCAGGCCTCGGAATCTGAATATGCAAATTCAAAAGGGTCAAGACATAATACAATAATAAAAGATAGCCAAGTGACAATGATCATGAATAGGGAAAATGGAGCAATACTAAGTAACAATACATATCGAGGTGTGTAAGCTAAATAAGATAAAGACATATGCAACAAAGCTACAATGAAAGACTTATTATTATTACTTGTCTTACTGTGATATCTAGCTATGTGACCCAGCGTCCCAGGGCACATAGATCCATATCCTAGTAAAGCAAGGATCGTTATTGGAAACAGCGGTTGTATCGACGAACTATGTTTACAGTGTGTCCCGTGCATGCCCGGGACCACGGCCCAGTATTGTTCCGTTGCTTGAAGACGGAACCTGCCGCTAGGCTAACAGGAAAGTCATGACAGTAAACAGGAAAGGGAGGAAGCACTCCCCTCGGTCCCCTGGAGTACCGCAGGTAAGACCGGAAAATATAGTGCACATCCTAATACCACTGTAAACACGAACACATATCGATATTCCGCATATTTCCCCCTGTCCCCATGTGTAAGTTGGTGCATTTTATGTAAAAATCAAATGTATCATGCTTTGTTTCAAGAGATGGCATGATAGGTGGTGATGTCGCTATTTAACATGTCACGGAACGAATATATGCAATAACAAGTCATGAGGGAAATAGGAGATACATCCATTCAATTATATGTCATGTAGTGCTGGTATTGAAGCATGAACAAGCAGGAAATAATATACATGTAACAAGTATAGGTACCAAATTTAGAACAGAATTTAACATTGACACACAGCCAGAATTAGTCGACTAGGGGTAAGGATTAGTCGACTAATAGGGGTCACTAGTCGACTAACAGATATTCCAGTCGACTAGGTCTTGATACAGAAAGTTGGGTTTTCTGGTCCAGGATAGATTAGTCGACTAGGTCAAGTGATTAGTCGACTAATAGAGGGATTAGTCGACTAGGTGGATTCAGGAGTCGACTAATGTGGGTTTCCAGAGAGTTTATTAGTCGACTGATATTTTGGGCCAGTCGACTAATGCTGTGTTTTCCGGAAAACTAGATTTCAGCTAAGTGTTCTAGTCGACTAGGTCTTAGGGTAAGTCGACTAATACTGGGGAAAAACAGTGTACAGGACAGAAATTCTGAGATGTGTTTGATGGCTGAATTCATGGTTTTAGGTGACCTATGTGTACTAGAAGTGTAGATACCAGTGCTCTAAGGCTAACACAGGTCTAGGTGAGTGAATTACTAACTTGGAATGGTTGGGTTTGAGCTTAGATGACCTAAAAATAGGATTTTTAGTGTGCAAGTGTACAAAGACCTCTACTATAAGTAAGTGATGTGTTAACTAGGTCTTGGTGAGTAAGAACTCACCTAGATGGACTTGATGGAAGCTTGAGGGGGATCCCAAGTTGGAGATGGTGGCTTCACTCCAAAATTGCTACTTGGGATGGGGGAATGAGCTCCTAGAGTTGCCTTGAGCTTGGAGGTTGAAGATGAGTTCCTTGATGAAACCCTAGTTGAATCCTTGAAGGTCTTGAGGTGGAGATGAAGGATTTTGGGTGCTTCTTGGAGCTAGGGTTAGGGTTTAAGGAAGAGGGAAATTTGGAGAACTTCTCTTTTGTAGAAATGGGAAGAAAAGATCAAATTGCAAAGGGAATACTTTATATAGGTTTTGTGATTTTGAAAAGGGGTTGGAATTAAATGGGAAGTGAGGGGTTTCTTTGCAAAAATGTGGGGGTGAGGTGTCCCTAGGATGGCCACTTGGCCGGCTAAGGGAAGGGAGAGAGAATGAGTGGGGGTTAGGTGAGTGTGAGTGGAAAGATGAGGTGGCATTTGAGGTGGAAAAGGATTTTGCAATTTTTGGAAAAAAGCCCAAAATTCAAGTATTTTGAAATGGTCTGAAAATTTTACCAAAAATCAAGAAAAATATTTGAAGACCAATGGTGAAATTCGTTTGAAGAAATACTGTATAGATTTTTAATTAAAAATCCCGGAATCAGAAATTTACCGACTCCGAAAGAATTTTCATAAATTTATAAAAATCTCAGAAAAAGAGTGTAAGTAAGAAATATGATTCTAAGCAATAAAGTCTAAAGGACTTTCTAGAAATTCCTAATAGTTTGGAAGATAAAATTCGGAAATCGGTCAGCGATACTGGCCGACACCGGTTTTGAAGAAATTCATTTTAATTCCAGAAAATTTCAGAAAATCACATAAAATCTAAAATATTAGGAAATGAAGTTTGAAATTAAAATCGGTCAAATACGGAAGAGAAATCGGAAGATACGGCCGAAAGACTGAATACGTAACTAAGCACGTATTCCGGGAAAGGGGTATTACAAAAACTCTGCTTTCAAGATTTTACACTCACCCCATAATTCTCCACCTCGGTGAAGATTTCTAAAATATGAGCCGAACACAACATGACACCATGTTGACTTTATCGGGCTGCACCAATATAGTTGCCTATGCATCCCTTACCCAGGGGATCAACCATCTATAGTTCATCCAAATGAACTCCACCGAGCTCAAGCAATTTGAAAGATATGGAGTAACTCCTTGCAATGTGCAAACTTCATTCCTGGAACAACTTGATAAGCATATCATTGGGATTCTCCTTCGTGTGAATCTTTTATAACTCAATGTCACCCTCATCAAGAATCTCCCAAACAAAGTGAAACTAACGTTGATGTGCTTCATCCTTACATGATATACCGGTTCTTTACTAAATAGATAGTACTTATGCTATCACAGTTGATCTTCAATAGATCCTTGAACAATCCCCAAGTCATCAAGTAATTCTTGAAGCCAAATTGTCTCTTTCATAGCCTCCATCATGGCCATATACTCGGCCTCCGTAGTAAACAATGCGACAGTAAACTGTAAAGTAGAGCGTCAGCTCATTTGTGCTTGGGATATGTAAACACATATCCCGTTGTAGACCAACGTTTGTCGAGGTCTCTTGTGTAGTCGAACCAATGCTTACTTGTAACATTCTTCTTGAATACCAAATCAACGTTTATGGTACCTTTTGATGTACCATAGAACCTAGTTCACTGCCTCCCAATAACCCCTGCCGGGATCGTACATGTATCTGCTAACCATTAAGATAGTTTGTAATAGATCGGGTCTTGTACACACCATTACATATATTAAACTATCAAGCGCACTAGCATAGGGTATGTGAGCCATATACTCACGCTCTTCAATAAAAATAGGAGACATAGTAGCTTTTAACTTGAAATGAGGAGCCAATGTGTACTTACAGACTTCATATCACCGTTCATGTTGAATTTCTGAAGTACCTTCTGAAATCGCCTAGAGGGGGTGAATAGGTGACTAGCTAATCTAATGATGAATTAATGCGAAATTAAAACTATTTATGCAAACTAAAAATTATTAAGTTAGACACACCAAGTATAACACAAGAGTGTAGCTGAATTCCCGGTGAAGGTCTCTGGACTATCTCCTCAAGATTCCTCTAGATAAGAGTTGAGGTGCCGCTATGGCTCTCTTGGTTGAATACAAGTGTGAGCAACAATCCCCAAGCATATATCAATATAAGCACAAATATATCAAGTAATGAATATGAACAATAAGAGCATGCAAGATATAAACACAAGTGAGAGAGAGAGCAATCGCAAACAAGGGAGATTTGTTTCGAGGTTTGAGCACCGTTGCTCTGCGTCCCTGCCTTCAACACTATGAAGGATTTTCACTAAAAACGATCCCACTGGATCACTCGGTGTCGTAACACCTACAATAAGTTTACACTAGAACTCCTTGGACTCACTAGTCCCTCACTTGTTCTTGCAAGAACTACACCCCGCAAGCACACTAGCTTGCCGAGGCCGCACCTCTACACCGAGCTCTCATTAGAACTCGAAACAACGCGAACCCGCAAGTCCGCCTCCTCAAATACAATGTAGAAACACTTTGATGATCACAACTCTTTGATCACCTAAAGCACTCTCACAACAAGTATACCTATAGGATTGATATAGCAATGGATAGCTCTCAAGTGTGTGTGAGAAAACTAGGATTAATTTGGTGGTGAAAAACTTAAGAAATCACTTTTGAAAACTCTTGATAAACTCTCCTTTTGATTTAAAAATATTGGCTCTAAAATATGTGGAGAAAACCACTGAGATATGTAGGAAAAACCAGCCCAAAAACTCTCTTCAAATCTTATGTAAAACAATCCAAAACAGCCCAATATATAGACCTCCAAAAACTAGCCGTTGGGGACAAACACAGCAGGAAATCCTGCTGTCGGTCGACCGCCCGGTCGACCGGCCAATGAACAGATTTCTGACCGTTGTGCCAGCGGTTGACGGTCGGTCGACCGTGGCCTGGATACAGAGAACAGTAGCTCTCTGCCGGTCGACCGCCCGGTTGACCGGGGCCATTTCCAGAGAGCAGAACTTTTTGGCGGTCGACCGGGTCGGTCGACCGCCCACCAGCCAAACAAGGCCGTGAACATTTGTGCACGTCGGTCGACCGGCACAAGGCCAGAATAACATTTTTAGGGATTTAAAACTTGGTTTTTTCCTTCAATAAAATCTCATAAATTCTTATAAATTCTACAAAAATAAGTTCATTGATATACTTTGAAATACAAACATATTTGAGTAAAAATCAAAATATGTTACAAACATTTTAAACTATTTTTATAATATAGAAGTTTTGCCTTAAACAAAAACATGTATTTTCAAAAATCGTTTTTTCGAAACTTCTCCAAATACAAAAACAGGATATTCTAAACACTTTTGAAGCTTAGTGTGTATGGATATGATCTACTACACATATATGATGTAATATCTATGGTTTTGACATTAAGCTCTAAAATAAGATTTAATAAAACACATGTATATTTTTAAGCTTTAAAAATCAAACCGATATTTTTCAAAATGAAAACCTCTTTTATGAAAACACATATAAATCTTATGTGTGAGTGTATATGAACTTGAGCAATCCACCAACTAATCTATCCTTTACATTTTATTTAAAAATAAAATCTTGACACTTACAAACATCACACAATTCTTCTTGGAAATCTTCTCCTTCTTGACTTGGTCCAAAATTTGATCCAATGAGCTAGACTCCTCTTGAGTACTTGATGCAATCTTGATGTGCGAGCTCTTGAATCAACACGTGCTACCTCCAAAAACGTTGACTTGAAATCCTTTGTTGAAGCTAAACACCAACTAAGATCTTGATCAAATATCTGATACTAAGTAAACACAAGATTATTAGTACTATAACTACATGAGTTAATCATCATCAAAACTAGAGTGATAGGCCTTTAGACCAACAATCACTCCCTTTTTGATGATGACAAAACTCATGGAGTTATATATGCATGGATTAAAGTTAAGCTTCATAGAAGCTCCCCCTTAACTCATGCATAACAACAAATAAATAGAAATTCAATGAAGTGCATAATGAAATCACCTAGAGGGGAGTGAATAGGTGATAATGCTAATCTAGTGAACTAAATGCGGAATTTAAAAACTAATAGCAATTATACACAAGCAAGTATGATATAGCAATATGATCAATGCACAAAGTAAATACAAAGAGAGAGAGAGAGAGAGAGAGAGAGAGAGAGAGAGAGAGTAAGAGTCAATGGATCAAGCGCAAACAACAAGATTTGTTTCGAGGTTCGAGCACCCAGCTCTGCGTCCCCGCCTTCACCCAGAAGGATTTTGAATCCACTAGCTTGTCCACAAAGAACTCCCACACAGGGAACCTCCACCGAGGATTTGGGGCAATACAATAAGTAGGAGTACCCAACTCCTCTCTTTACAACCACAACCTCTCACTAGAGGCAAAGCACCAAGCCAACCAAACAATCACCTCACACCTTGAGGGATAAGCACAAAGCTAAACAAGGATCACCTCACAACTTGAGGGATACAACCCACTTACACAACCTCCTCAACACAATGAGGGAAAGGCACAAAGCCAAGCAAAGAAGGGGTTTACAACTTGATGGTCTAATAACCACAAACAATTTCTTTTCCCACACAAGGATCCTATAGAATAAGATAGTAGATGTAGCTCAAGTGTGGAGAAAATAAAGTGTTCAAAACAAAGAAAAATCACTTGGGAAATCACCACAAAGATATAGAATGAATGAACCAAAATCAATTCCCAAAAGACTATTTTTCTTTGAAATAATGAAACACTTTTAAACAATAAAGATTGATCTTTTTAGCACCAAGAAACTCTTTTTAAACTTGTGAAAACACTAGAGAAAGTTCAGAAATTTCGTCCAAAAAATTCTTTCTGAAAACCTCTTTACAATGGGGTATTTATAGCCCATAGAAAATATAGCCGTTGGCAGCAAATTCTGCCAGAAATAGCCTACCGGTCGACCGGTCGGTCGACCGGCCAACGGTCGAATTTTAACCGTTGGCAGCTACCGGTCGACCGCCCGGTCGACCGTCCCCAGAAACAGAGAGCAACACTCTCTGTCCGGTCGACCGCTCGGTCGACTGGGAGCAACCCGAGAGTGGGTTGCTCTCAGTCGGTCGACCGTGCGGTCGACCGGCTTATGGGGCTGCCTGCGTGCACGTTGTTGTGCATGTCGGTCGACCGCTACGGTCGACCGGCTCCTGGTCCGGTCGACCGTCCGGTCGACCGACCTAGCCTGACAGAGGCAATTCTGGGACTGATAAACAGGTTATTTTTAATTCTAAAAATTCCCATAAATCTTCTAAAAATCCACAAAAATAGTTTTCTCATTTTACATTGAAATATAAATTTGTGTGAAAAATTCCAACACAAATTTCAAACTTTTTAAACCACATTTGTGACTTATAAATTTTGCCGAAAACCAAAAACCGTATTTTTCCAAACTTGAATTTTTCAAATGAACATCCGATTTTTCCAAAACTAATCCAAATACAAAAACATGATATTTAAACACTTTGAAGCATGTTGCATATGGATATAATCCAATTTACAAGAAACATATATATATTCATGTTTTTGACTTTAATTCCAAAAATATGTTTTGTTAAAACACAAAACCTAAAACACATGAATAGGTATATCAAACTAAGTTTGTCTAAGTAGTTGAAGTATGCATGTATATAGACCAAATCTAATATACATTAAACCATGTAAACTTGTTTTGATATAATATCTATTCATGAAAACCAAGATCGGTTAAACCAAACAAACCGAAAACCAAAACCAAGACATGAAACGTGTGTGTTGTGAACTTGAGCATATCATACTCTTCTAATCTTTACAAATGGATCTAAACACAAAACTAAACTAGGTACCGATGTCTTCTTGTAGAGCGCCGTCTCCAAGCCGACTCGATCCAAAACTTGATTCACCGAGCTTGACTCCTATGAGTGCTATATATGACCTTGATGCTCAGGCTCTTGAATCACCATGTGAAAGCTTCTAAACCATCTTTGTTGAAGCTAATCACCAACTAATATCTTGGTTAATGATCTGAAACTAAACATCACAAGATTATTAGTACACATAACTACATGAGTTAATCATCATCAAAACTAGAGTGGAAGGCCTTTGGGCAACAATCTCCCCCTTTTTGATGATGACAAAACTCATGGAGTTATATATGCATGGATTAAAGTTAAGCTTCCAAGAAGCTCCCCCTTAACTCATGCATAGGGATAAACAACAATTATATGCAATGAATACTAAACATGCTCTTGATATCAATTAAATAAAACAAATAATTCTTCAAAACAAACCCTTGATACCAATTGCAAAACAAAACTAATTAAAGTTCTTGATATCAAAAATAAACATGTTCTTTAAATAATGCTTTTGATAATACCAATTGAACTTAATAAAAACATAAACCATGCATACTAACTCAAATTCTTCTCCCCCTTTTTGTCAATCATCAACAAAGGGGTTAAAGACAAAACAAATAAAAACATATTCTTCTCCCCTTTTTGTTCAAAATAAAGAATCGATAAAGGGTTAAAACACACAAAAAAAAATGTTGTCCCCCTTTTTTTTTGTCTAAAACAAAAACGATATCAATAAGGGGTCAAATCAAACATGATACCAATTAAAAATGTGTCAATGAAGTGCATATTGATACCAATTAAAAGTGAAACTATACCAATTGAAAAACAAAAATCTTGATACCAATTGATAAGTAAACAAACAACATACCAATTGTAAATAAACAATCTTGATACCAATTGAAATTAAACATTACAAATTTTAAATTTCTAAACATAAATCTTAATACCAATTGAAATTATTATTCTTTAAAGCATAAGATACCAATTGAAATTATTATTTTCTATCATAAAGCAAGGGAGTGGAATACAAAATACCAATTGAAAGATGAAATATAAGATTTTCTCCCCCTTTATGAAATACCAATTAAAACTATGATAGAGCTTGTATATGGATACCAATTGAAAACTAATCAATTGAAACAAAGTTGAAACTCAAACTTATCATAATCAAAATTTATGCTCTAAGATATAGAAATATACTAAGCACAACTAAAACACATATATGTATGAAAAGTTTGATACCAATCGAAATTGATACAATTTGAAATGTAAGCATACATACATAAAAATATATGAGTATACAAAAAAAATGTCAAGATTGATACCAATTGAAAGAACTCAATGATACCAATTGAAACAACAATAAGATCAAGTGTATATCTCATATTCCTATCCTCCCAATCATGTTCAAGTTTAAAAAGATTTTCACTATAAAGCATACATGAGCATGATCGCCCATCCAACCGCCCGTAGAAGGTAGGGTTTTCAAAAATAGGTTTGAAAATATAGTATGTTTGAAAAACTCTACCATAAAGAAGAATACGAACTAGTTTAATGAAAAATTTGTAAACTAGTACGAAATCCTTCAAGTAAGGAATAAAACAAAATTATTTTTCATGAAACATGAAAATCACAAGGCACTAAACACTCGAAATCAATAAGGTACATATCATACTCATGAAAACAAAGTCATGAGAAACCATCAAATAGGGTGAGTGTACAAGTGTAATGTGAAACACATAATCATGAAAATATCAATTAAGCTCAATAATGAATTCCTTAAAATATGAAACACAAGTGAATCATCAAAACGAGTTAATCTTCAAGGCATATGTATGTCATGTACAAACTAAAGTATACATACATATCCAAACATGAAAGAGACCACAAAGGTATATGCATGAAGGCACGTGGCTCAAGGATGTATATGTATATCTAATAGTTTAGACAATATGGATATATACATGAAGTTTAAAACACATGGTCTTGAAACAAGTCCAAAATAGGGAATACATGTCAAATGCATGGATCATCAAAACTAGACTATACTAGTATATCAAATGAATACAAATGAGCGTTTAAGCATAAACATATAATGGTCTATTTGTAGCTCACTAGTTATACAAGTATATATTCTAGTCTTAATAAAAACTAACATTCAAACAAGTAATCAAAACATGAAGCATCAAAACAAAACTCATAAAACATCCATATGATCATTATGAAGATGCATGTGCATTAGATCTAGTGCATACATATTAGTTAAAAACCAAGTGAGAACACAAAGATATAAATCCATATAAGCATGAAGTATCTCAAATAACTAAGCATGTATATTACTAATCTAATAAACTTGGCATAAGCATAATGAACAATAAAACATGGCATGCTATAAATTAATGAAAAACATGCAACTATAAATGGGAGTTAGAGATTGATACCAAAACTGATGAAGGCTCTAGTTCTCCAAACCAAGGTGGTCCTTTCCACCAAACTCCCCTTGAAAGTGATGCATCCAAATTGTTTTCTTTAAGCACGGAACGCATCCACTTCAAGGCACCAATACTCTCACGTTATGCGAGAGCTCACACCTACATCAAAAATCATGGGGGTGGTCTTTGGTACCCATATTCTTTTGGGTCCATAGGGGTTAGTACCTTTCCTAACCCAAACAAAATTATTTGCTAAATTTTCATCATGTATACGATCATAGCAAAATCTAGTAAGGTGGCCCTTACGACCACAATGTGTACAAGTGTACACATGAGCATACATAGTGTTAAGATTGTGTCCGTGAGGAGCATGTGTATGCCGTGTATGGTATGCATGCAATAATGGAATTTGTTTCTTTCGAACCAAGGATTCCAAGCGTGTATGGTTCATGGCACAATGGCTCAAAGTGGAGCCCAAACAATCAACACTTTTCTTCAACATATTTATATCATTTTCAATACAAGAAGATAAAGTGGAGCATACAATAGATGTGCTAGGTGAAGCTACACTAGCATGGCAAACATGAGAGTCTAAATCATTTTACAAACATTTATTTTTATTTAAAACTAAATCTAATTCTTTTGTAATGAAATCAATTTCATTTTTCAAAGCAAGGTTATCTTTTAAAACAAAATCCAATTTTGAAGATAAAACCTCATTGTTCTTCAAAATAACATCACAATCATTTTTGCTTTTCAAAAACTCATTTTCCTTTAGAGCAAGTTCTATTTGAGATTTAAGTGAGTCACGTTCACTAGTAATCTCTTTCTTCTCTTGCAAAGTCAATTCAAAACTTGAACACAAATCCTTCATTTCTTCTTTTAGTTCAAGATTATTCTTTTTCAAAAGATCATGTTTTTTCAAAAAAATTTCAAGCTTTTGAGCAAGTTCCAAATTTAAAGTTTGAACTTCTAAGCACCCATAGCAATATGAACTAGAGCTATCATCTAGTTGAGATTCCGATTGTACCTCAAGGGAGTCCTTCCCTTGGACCATGAGGCAATGCTCGTCGGACATGTCTCTCCTAGATCTCCTCATCTTGTTAATAATCCTTGGAAGCTCGGGAGAAGTCAAAATGCTCCAAACTGCAAAAGCCGAATCATAATGAGAAAACACATGTACTAAATCTTTATCAAGAGATGCTCTAAGTGTCTTAAGTGCAAGTGCATTGGCCTTTCTATGCTTGCTATCATGAGGGTAGGATTCCTTGGTAATGGCTTGATAAACTAGATGCCCTAGGGTCTTCAAATGACAACTCATCTTGGCCTTCCAAATATCATGTCTAGAAAAATCAAACATAGGAGGGCTATCCATGAGTGCAAATGAAAATGCAAATGAAGATTAGCAAACCAAGATCTCACTCTTAGGTGGTTAAACCTAAATATCAGGAGCGTAGGCTCTGATAACAATTGAAATCACCTAGAGGGGGGTGAATAGGTGATAATGCTAATCTAGTGAACTAAATGCGGAATTTAAAAACTAATAGCAATTACACACAAGCAAGTATGATATAGCAATATGATCAATGCACAAAGTAAATACAAAGAGAGAGAGAGAGAGAGTAAGAGTCAATGGATCAAGCGCAAACAACAAGATTTGTTTCGAGGTTCGAGCACCCAGCTCTACGTCCCCGCCTTCACCCAGAAGGATTTCGAATCCACTAGCTTGTCCACAAAGGACTCCCACACAGGGAACCTCCACCGAGGATTTGGGGCAATACAATAACTAGGAGTACCCAACTCCTCTCTTTACAACCACAACCTCTCACTAGAGGCAAAGCACCAAGCCAACCAAATAATCACCTCACACCTTGAGGGATAAGCACAAAGCTAAACACGGATCACCTCACAACTTGAGGGATACAACCCACTTGCACAATCTCCTCAACACAATGAGGGAAAGGCACAAAGCCAAGCAAAGAAGGGGTTTACAACTTGGTGGTCTAATAACCACAAACAATTTCTTTTCCCACACAAGGATCCTATAGAATAAGATAGTAGATGTAGCTCAAGTGTGGAGAAAACAAAGTGTTCAAAACAAAGAAAAATCACTTGGGAAATCACCACAAAGATATAGAATGAATGAACCAAAATCAATTCCCAAAAGACTATTTTTCTTTGAAATAATGAAACACTTTTAAACAATAAAGATTGATCTTTTTGGCACCAAGAAACTCTTTTTAAACTTGTGAAAACACTAGAGAAAGTTCAGAAATTTCGTCCAAAAAATTCTTTCTGAAAACCTCTTTACAATGGGGTATTTATAGCCCATAGAAAAATATAGCCGTTGGCAGCAAATTCTGCCAGAAATAGCCTACCGGTCGAACGGCCAACGGTCGAATTTTGACCGTTGGCAGCTACCGGTCGACCGCTCGGTCGACCGTCCCTAGAAACAGGGAGCAACACTCTCTGTCCGGTCGACCGCTCGGCCGACCGGGAGCAACCCGAGAGTGGGTTGCTCTCAGTCGGTCGACCGTGCAGTCGACCGGCTTATGGGGCTGCCTGCGTGCACGTAGTTGTGCACGTCGGTCGACCGCTACGGTCGACCGGCTCCTGGTCCGGTTGACCGTCTGGTCGACCGACCTAGCCTGGCAGAGGCAATTCTGGGACTGATAAACAGGTTATTTTTAATTCTAAAAATTCTCATAAATCTTCTAAAAATCCACAAAAATAGTTTTCTCATTTTACATTGAAATATAAATTTGTGTGAAAAATTCTAACACAAATTTCAAACTTTTTAAACCACATTTGTGACTTATAAATTTTGCCGAAAACCAAAACCGTATTTTTCCAAACTTGAATTTTCCAAATGAACATCCGATTTTTCCAAAACTAATGCAAATACAAAAACATGATATTTAAACACTTTGAAGCATGTTGCATATGGATATAATCCAATATACAAGAAACATATATATATTCCTGTTTTTGACTTTAATTCCAAAAATATGTTTTGTTAAAACACAAAACCTAAAACACATGAATAGGTATATCAAACTAAGTTTGTCTAAGTAGTTGAAGCATGCATGTATATAGACCAAATCTAATATACATTAAACCATGTAAACTTGTTTTGATATAATATCTATTCATGAAAACCAAGATCGGTTAAACCAAACAAACCGAAAACCAAAACCAAGACATGAAACGTGTGTGTTGTGAACTTGAGCATATCATACTATTCTAATCTTTACAAATGGATCTAAACACAAAACTAAACTAGGTACCGATGTCTTCTTGTAGAGCGCCGTCTCCAAGCTGACTCGATCCAAAACTTGATTTACCGAGCTTGACTCCTATGAGTGCTATATATGACCTTGATGCTCGGGCTCTTGAATCACCTGTAAGTTCACTTAGAGGGGGGGTGAATAGGTGATGGCTAATCTAATGGTCACTTAATGCCAAATGATGCGGAAGCTAAAACTAATTATGACCTATTTAAATTTTTTACTCTAAACACCACGTATAACCAAAGAGTGTTGCCGAATTCCCCGTGAAGGGCTCTGGACAAACTCCTCTAGATTCCCCTTGAATGGGTTGAGGTGCCGCGTTGGCTCTCTTGGTTGAATACAGGTGTTAGCAACAAACCCAAGCAATATATCAATATGAGCACAAGGAATATATATCAAGCATATAAAGATTAACACTATAATTGAATGCAAGATATAAAGAGATATAGAGAGAGAGAGAGAGAGAGAGAGAATGGCAATCGCAAACACAAGGGTATGTTTCGAGGTTCGAGCACACTTGCTCTACATCCCCGCCTTCGACACACGAAGGATTTTCACTATGCAAGATCCCAATGGATCTCTCCTCAGTGCCGCAACACCTACAAGCCCTCAGACTCTCTAGTCCCTTACACACCGCAAGCCCACTGGCTCGCCGAGGCCGCACCTCAATCAACCGAGTCCGCACCCGAACTCAAAACACCGCGGACACACACGTCCGCCTCCTCAAAGTACAAGAAAGAACTCTTGGTGATCTAAACACTTTGATCACCAATAAAAACTCTCACTACAACACTCCTATAAGATGAATAGACAATGGTTGCTCAAGTGTTTGTGTGAGAAAAGCTAGGAAGAGAATGGTGGAGGAAAACTCAAAGAATCTCTTTAACACTCTTGATAAAAACTTCCCTTTAGATAGGAAATATTTGCACTCAAATTTGTGGAGAAAACCCTTTTAAAAGAATGGAAAAACTGGCTCAAAGCTCTCCTAAAATCTGCTCTCAAAACAATGACAAGACCCCCAATTTATAGGCTGCCAGAAAACTAGCCGTTGGGATCTGTCAGAACTGCCGGTCGACCGGCGCGGTTGACCGCCAACGGTCGGATTTCTGACCGTTGGAGCCACGGTCGACCGCCCGGGTCGACCGACCCACTGGAGCTGAGAGTCTAACTCTCTGTCGGTCGACCGGTGCGATCGGCCGAACTTTCCAGAGAGCTCTGCTCTCTGGAGCGGTCGACCGGCACGGTCGGCCGTTCTCCAGTACACAAAGGCGTGCAAATTTGTGCACGTCAGTCGACCGGGCTGGTCGACCGACTGCAGGATTGGTCGACTATAAAAGGTTGTAAGTCGACTTATCTGAAGCCTGAAACAGTTTTCTGGGATTAAAAAGTTTGTCTTTTTGGCTCTAATAAAATCCCATAAAATACATAAAAATCTACAAAAATAGTTTAACCAATATACTTTGATATACAAACATGCTTGCACAAAATCAAGGCATGTCATAAAAGATTGGACTATTTTTGTAACTTGGAAATATTTGGCTCATGATAAAAACTGTATTTTCCAAAACATGTTTTCTAAACTTTGTTTTTCCAAAACATCTTCAAAATACAAAAACAAGATATTATAGATCATTTTAAGGCATAGTGTGTATGGATATGATCCACTACACAATCAAGATGAAATATCTATGTTTTTGGTATTAAGCATAAAACTTGGTTTTGGTTGAAGGATAAGTATATGAGAAACACCAAAAACCAAACTTGTATTTTTCCAAAATGAAAAATCTTTTCTATACCAAGAAATCTTTTATGAAAATAATTCTATCAAGAGTGTGTGTGTATATGTACTTGAGCAATCCACCAACTATCTATCCTTTACATTTTACTCTAAAACAAAAACAAAATCTTATACCTAGACACAAGTCTTGATCTTGAAGTCTTCCCTTGAAGTCTTCTCATCTTCTTGACTTGGTCCAAGCTTGACACCGTGCTAGCTCCAAATCTTGGCTTTTTATCCTTTGTTGAGCTATGCACCTACTAAGATCTTGATAATGAATCTGTCACTAATTAAACACAAGATCATTAGTAAATATAACTACATGAGTTAATCATCATCAAAACTAGAGTGATGGGCCTTTGGGCCAACAATCTCCCCCTTTTTGATGATGACAAAACTCATGAAGTTATATATGCATGGATTAAAGTAAAGCTTCAAAGAAGCTCCCCCTTAACTCATGCATCACAAGAAATAATAGATATGGCAATGAGGCACATGAATATGTATGCAATGTATGGAGATAAAACATGAAATCCTTTTTCTTCTCCTAGTTGCAATACAAAAATATATGCATAATTAACAAGGAAGACAAATACTTCTCCCCCTTAAGCAATGAAAACATGCATATACACTCAAATACTTCTCCCCCTTTTTGTCACTCATCAACAAAGGGTTCAAAGTAAAATCAAATCAAACAAATTTTACTCCCCCTTTTTGTCAAAACAAAGAGATCAAGAAGGGGTAATACAAATCAATCAATAAAAATTTATATGCGATATACATTCATGAAGAGGAAGACGCTAAGTTAGCTTCCCTACACATATGCATTACATGAAGAAGGGATGACAAGCCCTAACTCACGTAACACATATTATGTAATACATAAGAGGAGATGTGAAGCTCCCCCTACACACGTATATCATATAAAGAAGAGTTGTCAAGCTCCTCAATTTATAATATACTCAACATGAATCCATATGTAAGAGAGATGTTAAGCTCTCCTTGCATATAGGAAATACAAATCAAAAATTTTGAATATTTCTTTATCAAAACAAAATTTTGAACTTTTCTCAAGAAACACATTTTGAGATATCAAATCAACATATTTTTTTTTGAATTTTTATATCAATCTTGAAAACATATTGCATAAGCTTTAAGAACAATTGAAAGTTAAATTAAGCTTAGCATATACATTGTGTTTTAAGAACAATTGATTCACTCTCTTAAAACACAAATAGATCACATGTATGAAAAGATAATACCAATAGAAATTGATATAATTTAAATTTGAAAGCATTCATACATACAATCAAAATATGAGTATATAAAAATCATATTGATACCAATTGAAAATATCCAATGATACCAATTGAAGAGTAAGCTTATCATATACTCTACCATATGAAGAATTTGCACTAGTTAATATGAAAAATATTTTTAAACTAGTACGGAATCCTTCAAGCAAGGAATAAAGCAAAAATGTCAATTTATTTCAATATTCCTTTAAATCATCACACATTTTTTTTTAAAAAAATTTATATTTCAAGATATATGTATGTTTTGACAACACAATAAATATACATACATATCTCTTAAACACAATTGAGTCTATATAAATAGATTTGCATTAAAGGCAAATGACTCAAGAGGTATACATGTATATCTTAAAGTTTGGCAAAATACACATATACATGAAATGAAAACACATGATCATAAATCAAATCCAAAAAGTGGGAATACAAGTTTAAAAATGTATGTATCATCAAAACCAAGCAATACAAGCACATTTCATGGGTTCAAATAAGCATTCAAGCACAAATATAAATAGATTTATTTGTGGCCCACGATATGTACAAGTACAAATCCTAGTGTTGACAAAAACTAACATATAAACTAATATTCAAATCATGAAGCATCAAATAAATTTTGAGAACACAAAGAATTTATGATTGAAGAATAGTAAGATCATGTGTATGTCTTATAAACTAATTTGAAGAACAAATAACTAGTTTAAATAGATTTTTGACAAACTAGTTAAAGATCCTTCAAATACATCAAATCATATGTTTTTCATGAATTATACTAAGTACATAAAAATTCAAGCACTCATAGTCCATAAAGCTCAAAATTATCTTGAAAAATAAAAAATGAGTGTTCAAAGGTTATGTAAATGGCATTTTCATGAAAATAGACAATGAAGCTTAAAATAGACATGAAAATTATTTTTATCAAAACATAAAAAATCATTTTTCTTTCAAATAACTTCAAGGTATATGTATGGTATATCCAAAGCTAACAATATGCATACATATCCCAAGTATAAAAGAGTCCATTAAATATATTTGCATGAAAGCAAGAGACTCACGGGTATACATGTATATTTATTAGATTTGAATTAAGCATACATATACATGAAGTAAAGCATAAAAATAGGCAAACCATGTATAAAAGAGAATCATCAAAACTAGTCTATACATATGCATATAGTGGATACAAATGAGCATGAAGTTCAATTATATATGAATCAATTGTAATTCACTATTTGTATATGTATACATGCAAGTTTGACACATTCTACATCTAAGCATGTAAATACCACATGAAGCACAAAAATATGAACATGATATGAATATGATAAATGAACTAGCATGTATATAAAAGTAGGAGTTTAGAGATTGTTACCAACCCAAAGCTCCTAACATGGTGGTTGTCCCACCAAATCTCCTTGATAGTGATGCATCCCAAAAGTATGTCCATCATGTCCAAGTGCATCCACTACCAAGGCACCAATCCTCTCACGTCTTGTGAGAGCCCTCACCTACATCAAAAGCAAAAGGTGGGGATTTTGGTACCCATATTTTCTTGGGTCCTTTGGGGTTAGTCTTGTTGTAAGGCACCCAAACATTTTTATAATTAGCAAAATTTAGAGAATTAATATTATCATAACAAAACTTTACTAAATGGCCTTTGCGACCACAATGTGTACATATGTACACCTTAGTATGCTTATGTGTAGGAGTGTGATCATGTTGTGCAACATAAGCAAATGCATGGTTATGATGTGCATGAATGTGTGGAGTTTGTTTCTTTGAAAACATTGACTCCAACCTAGAATGATTAAAAGCACAAGAGTTCAAAGTAGAACTCAAACCATTCATTTTATTTTTCAAATCTTTAATCTCATTAGTGGTGGCATGAAAAGCATGATGAGATAAAGAATCATTTTTCCTTTTCTTATTACAAACATATTCTCTTTCTTTTTCACAAATTTTTCTTTTCAAAGATTTATTTTCTTGAAAAATAACTTCTCTTTGTTTTTCCACCAAAGCAATTTTAGTTTTCAAACTAGTGTTCCCTTCACATAAATCATTCAATTTTGCAAGCAAGGAAACATTCTCATTTTTCAAATCTTCATTTTCTTTTTCTAAGCATGCCATTTTATTTTCTAATGAATCTTTTTCATTAAGCATAGCATCAAAATTCTTTTTCAAATTATTATTTTCTTTTTCTAAGCATGCAAAGTTATCTCTAAATGAATCATGTTCTTTATGCATGCAAGCAATGTTCTTTTTCAAATTTTTATTTTTCTTTTTAAGCATGTCATATTTTTCAAGCACAAGTTGACAAAAGGTAGTAAGCTCATCATATGACATGTTATCATCTTCTACCTCGGATTCGGTAGTTACCTCAAGGGGGTTATCCCCTTGGACCATTAGCACACGTTGGAGGTGTCGCTTCCAACGTCCGAATCACTCCCGGCATAATATAGATCCTTTTCGCCAAGAGAGGTGATGATGTTCCAAGCTACAAAAGCCGATTCAACATTAGAAACCCTAGATAAATAATCATCATTTAGGGTTGACTTGATAGCATGAAGGGCTTTTGCATTAGCCTCAAAATTCTTACCATTTGAACAATATGAATCATTAGATATGGCAAGATAAACATGAATGCCTAAGGCCTTGAGGTACAATGACATCTTAACCTTCTAAATTTGGATGTTAAGAATGTCAAAGGTGGGTGGTGACATGAAGTCCATGGTGTGTGTACAAATATTGTGATTAGCCTAAAATGAGGATCTTTAACTCTAGGTTGTTAGACCAATATCAAGAGCACTTGGCTCTGATACCAATTGTAAGTTCACCTAGAGGGGGGTGAATAGGTGATGGCTAATCTAATGGTCACTTAATGCCAAATGATGCGGAAGCTAAAACTAATTATGACCTATTTAAATCTTTTACTCTAAACACCACGTATAACCAAAGAGTGTTGCCGAATTCCCCGTGAAGGGCTCTAGACAAACTCCTCTAGATTCCCCTTGAATGGGTTGAGGTACCGCGTTGGCTCTCTTGGTTGAATACAAGTGTTAGCAACAAACCCAAGCAATATATCAATATGAGCACAAGGAATATATATCAAGCATATAAAGATTAACACTATAATTGAATGCAAGATATAAAAGAGATAGAGAGAGAGAAATGGCAATCGCAAACACAAGGGTATGTTTAGAGGTTCGAGCACACTTGCTCTACATCCCCGCCTTCGACACACGAAGGATTTCCACTATGCAAGATCCCAATGGATCTCTCCTCGGTGCCGCAACACCTACAAGCCCTCGGACTCTCTAGTCCCTTACACACCGCAAGCCCACTGGCTCGCCGAGGCCGCACCTCAATCAACCGAGTCCGCACCCGAACTCAAAACACCGCGGACACACACGTCCGCCTCCTCAAAGTACAAGAAAGAACTCTTGGTGATCTAAACACTTTGATCACCAATAAAAACTCTCACTACAACACTCCTATAAGATGAATAGACAATGGTTGCTCAAGTGTTTGTGTGAGAAAAGCTAGGAAGAGAATGGTGGAGGAAAACTCAAAGAATTTCTTTAACACTCTTGATAAAAACTTCCCTTTAGATAAGAAATATTTGCACTCAAATTTGTGGAGAAAACCCTTTTAAAAGAATGGGAAAAACTGGCTCAAAGCTCTCCTAAAATCTGCTCTCAAAACAATGATAAGACCCCCAATTTATAGGCTGCCAGAAAACTAGCCGTTGGGATCTGTCAGAACTGCCGGTCGACCGGCGCGGTCGACCGCCAACGGTCGGATTTCTGACCGTTGGAGCCAGGTCGACCGCCCGGGTCGACCGACCCACTGGAGCTGAGAGTCTAACTCTCTGTCGGTCGACCGGTGCGGTCAGCCGAACTTTCCAGAGAGCTCTGCTCTCTGGAGCGGTCGACCGGCACGGTCGGCCGTTCTCTAGTACACAAAGGCGTGCACGTTTGTGCACGTCGGTCGACCGGGCCGGTCGACCGACTTCAGGATTAGTCGACTATAAAAGGTTGTAAGTCGACTTATCCGAAGCCTGAAACAGTTTTCTGGGATTAAAAAGTTTGTCTTTTTGGCTCTAATAAAATCCCATAAAATACATAAAAATCTACAAAAATAGTTTAACCAATATACTTTGATATACAAACATGCTTGCACAAAATCAAGGCATGTCATAAAAGATTGGACTATTTTTGTAACTTGAAAATATTTGGCTCATGATAAAACTGTATTTTCCAAAACATGTTTTCTAAACTTTGTTTTTCCAAAACATCTTCAAAATACAAAAACAAGATATTATAGATCATTTTAAGGCATAGTGTGTATGGATATGATCCACTACACAATCAAGATGAAATATCTATGTTTTTGGTATTAAGCATAAAACTTGGTTTTGGTTGAAGGATAAGTATATGAGAAACACCAAAAACCAAACTTGTATTTTTTCAAAATGAAAAATCTTTTCTATACCAAGAAATCTTTTATGAAAACAATTCTATCAAGAGTGTGTGTGTATATGTACTTGAGCAATCCACCACTATCTATCATTTACATTTTACTCTTAAACAAAAACAAAATCTTATACCTAGACACAAGTCTTGATCTTGAAGTCTTCCCTTGAAGTCTTCTCATCTTCTTGACTTGGTCCAAGCTTGACACCGTGCTAGCTCCAAATCTTGGCTTTTTATCCTTTGTTGAGCTATGCACCTACTAAGATCTTGATAATGAATCTGTCACTAATTAAACACAAGATCATTAGTAAATATAACTACATGAGTTAATCATCATCAAAACTAGAGTGATGGGCCTTTGGGCCAACATCACCATGTGAAAGCTTCTAAACCATCTTTGCTGAAGCTAATCACCAACTAATATCTTGGTTAATGATCTGAAACTAAACATCACAAGATTATTTGTACACATAACTACATGAGTTAATCATCATCAAAACTGGAGTGGAAGGCCTTTGGGCCAACACATAAAACTAAACAAAGATATATGCATAAAAAAGGTGAGAGAAACATGCATAAACTAAAAATTCTTCTCCCCAAAAACCTTCTCCCCCTTTTTGGATAAACTTTCACTCTTTTTGTATAAGCATAAATAAAGAACATGCATAAACCTCAATATATGAATAAACTCAAATATGCATATATAAACTCAAAATCATTCTCCCCCTTTTTGTCAATCATCAACAAAGGGGTGAAAAATAAATCAATAATAAGGATATATATGTGATATACATTCATGAAGAGGAAGACATTAAGTTAGCTCCCCTGCATACATGCAATACATGTAGACGGGCTGACAGAACCCTAACTACATAAAGCATAATATACAATGCATAAGTGGAGATCTTAGGCTCCCCCTACACATGTGTATCACATAAAGAAGAGATGTCAAGCTCCTCAATATAAGATACACTCAACATGAATCTATATATAAAAGAGATGTTAAGCTCCCCTTGCATATAGGCAATACATATCAAAATATTTTTTAAAAATCACTTTAAAGACAATTTTTGAATTTTCTTAAATCAACAAATCAAATTTTGAAATATCACTTGTAAGTAAATAGAATTTTTTTAAGATATCACTAGATTTTTGATACCTATTGAAATTGAAATTTTTTGATACCAATTGAAATTGAAAATTTGTAAATTTTGATACCAATGAAAGTAAAATTTTATATTTTGGTACCAATTGAAATACATGGTAAATTTACCAAATAAAAGGTAAAACAATTTTGATACCAATTTTTGATACCAATTGAAATGAAAGGTAAAACATTTTTAATACTAATTAAAATCGAAACCCAATCGAAACATATTGATACGAATTGAAGTATGTTATAAATTTTGATATCAATTGAAATATCAATTGACAATAATGCATAAGCTTATTAAAATATCAATTGAGATACTAATTGAAATCAAGATTTAAGTCAAGCTTAGCATAAACATAATTTGTGCTTTAAACATGTAAGGATATTGTAAATCAAGTACAATCAAATCATATATATGTATGAAAATGAAAATACCAATTGAAATTGGTATTATTTGAAATTTAAAGCATACATATATAAGAAAACAAATATGAGTATAAAAAAATAGAATTTCGTAAAGTTCATATGTATAACTCATACCTATCCACCGTATTCATGCACATAATAAAAGATATTCAATGAGGCTCACAAAGCATAGTCGCCCATCCATCCGCCCTTAAAGGGTTGGTAGGGGTTTTCAAAAATGAGAGTTTGAAAATATTTTGCAAAATTTAAAAACTCTACCCATTGAAGAATAAATAACTAGTTTAAAGTAATTTTTAAAAAACTAGTTAAAGATCCTTCAAACATGAAAACAAAACATATATATCTCATGAGTCATACTAAATACACAAAACTTGACACTCGAAATCTGTAAAGCTTAAAAATGTGCTCATGAAACATAATCATGAGTAAATAAAAATAGTGTGAGTGTACGAAGGTTATGTGATTAGCATAATCATGAAAAATAGTCAATGAGGCTCAAAAATGTCAAACATATGAAAATCATGAAAATTCATTTTTCAATTAAAAACAAACTTCAAGGTATATGTATGATTTATCAAAACTAACAATATACTACATATCCCAAACATAAAAGAGTCTATAATATAATTTGCATGACGGCAAGAGACTCAAGGGTATACATGTATATTTATTAGTTTTAGATAAATATAACATATACATGAAACAAAACATGCACAAAGATAAACAAAACAAGTATAAATGAGGAAATCATCAAAACTAGGTTATACATGTACATGTAATGAGTACAAATGAGCAATAAAGTGCAAACATATAAGAATCAAATATTGCTTACTACTTGTACATATATACACACAAGTTTTAATGACAGGTATATCTGAACAAGCATTCACCTCATGAAGCACAAAACATGATCATAAAAACATGCTAAAAATCATCAAATATAAGAGCATGTAAATTAAAAGGAGTTTAAAGATAATTACCAAATCATAAGAACTATACTCTAATTCTCTAAAACATGGTGGTCCTCCCACCAAACTTTCTTGATAGCGGTGCATCAATTGTATGTCCATCTAGCCCATGCATCATGATAGGTAGTAAAAGTGCATATTTATCACCACATTAACTATCATATTTCCCTATTTATTCTTTTAATTATGCACTATTACTAATGTTTTATTATTTAATGTGTGCAGGCCCTTGAGTAATTTAAAAAATAAAGAAATAAAGCCTGAATGAAGCCCAGAAGCCCAAAAAGCCCATATGCAAAAATTGTAATAATTTAGAAGTTTCTACATTATCTAACCTAATCTAAACTTGGATTTTAAATTCTTTATTTAAAATCTAAGGGAGGAAAAGGAAGGATAAGATAGAACTCCTAATTGCTAAAAGAAGAGAAAAAAGATAAGATGAGATGGACTTCTACTCAACCCTATTTGCTTGCAAGATAAGGCTAAAGATAAAAGGAGAAGTGTTTAAAGATAAAAATTATTTTAAAAATTCAGATTTATGATAACTTGCTTCCCAAGTTTTCCCAAATTCTCAAAATAAAGAGTCTGTATGCAGAATCCAGAAGGAGATACCCAGATGGATGGACCAGAGGAGGCCACGCAAGAAAATGCGTGGCCAGTGGCCACGCTATAGTCGCAGAAGCGTGGCCATAGCCACGTTTCCGCGGGTATTTAGATAGGGATGGTTACCTGTTTTCGTGGGGGAGTTGTGATGGGACTCTACTTCCTATATCTCCTATAAATACCCCTGCAGAGCAACAGAGAGGAGGATCCAGAGACTGAAGCTTAGGGTTTTTCTTTAGATTATTCCTCTTTCCGAAATTTCTTGTATTTTCGTTTTTATTATTCAAAGAAGCATATTTTGAAGAAGGAGAGGAGCGTTGTATTTGAAAAGTGACATTCAATAAAAGGTTACTCTTTCTTCTTTGTTATTTAATTTTGTTTTCTGCTGAGATCAATTATTTGTCTTCTTTTCTCTTTCATGCAATTTTTTACATTAAAAATAAAAATTGAAAATAAAATAAAAAGGATGAATAACTAAATTCAATTTGTAGTTTGCTAATCTCTCGATCAACCCTAGGTTAGTATAGAAAGTGAATTGATTGATATCCATTTTTAGAAACCCTAGGATTAAAATAGTCTTCTTGAAGATGAATTGATAATTATGTTTTCTTAATTTAGGTTACACTTTTAGATAATTCTTCATAAGTTCATACTTAAGAACTTTGATAGCATAACTTTAAGTTAAAACTTCTCTTATGCTATACTTAGAAATTAGGATGAACAACTGTTTAATCTTTACTAGTGCACACTAGTTAGGGTTCCAATATTATTCATCTTGCTTGAGTTTCAATTAATAACCTAGGATGGATGTTACTTGTTCCAATATGATATTCGCTATTTGAGACTAACACTATGGGTTGTGGTAGATGATTAGTAAACAATATATCTCAAATCATTCAAATCTAATCAATATCTCTCTTTTGTTTTGTTCTAAGTGAAATATAGAGAAGATCGTCCGAAACGCTTGCATCGCATCCTTCCCTGTTGATCGACCCGTCTAGCCCTTGTTACGCGGTTACATTGAAACAAGACTAAGACTTGCTAACTCTTAAACTATTTTTAATACAATTTCTCGTTCCAATCAAAATTTTGGCGCCGTTGCCGGGGATGGAACGGCACGATATTCTCAAACTAATTCTTTCTTTCTTTCTGTTTGCCGGATCAGAGAACAGGAAATATAACAGCAACAAAGGACATATAGCAACTCTGTGCCTCTGCCCTAGAAGGCAGAGCAGCAGAGCCTACTACCTAGCCGCGCAAACGCGGCCATAGCCGCGTTTCCGCGGCTGTAGTAGTGAACTACTAATTGAGTTTTCTGCAGGTTGCTGAAAATCTAAAGTTCTATTTCTGTTCTGTTAATTTTTCTCTGTAATCACCCTGCACACTGCTAATTAATTAACAGTAACCTATTCGTTGAAAAATAAAAAAAAATTTAGACTCTTGCATCATAGGCACTTGTATATTTAATTTTTTTAATTCTGTTGAAGAGTGCTGGCGACAAGGTACGTTTGCATTGCATATAGATTAGGAAACACTCTTGGCTGATTTACTGCTTTTTGAGTGATTACTTGTCTATTGCTTTACACGTACACAAAAAAATTTTAAGGGCAAAACCCATAAACAAGATAAGGTGGGGATTTCATCACCCTTCCTTGGCCCACAAATCATCTTCATCACACTCACAACCCTAACCCTAAATAAAAATTGACTAGACGTTGGCCTTAGGTTAACTCGGACTCATTAAGAGATTGGCTGAAGGAGGAAGTTGTTCGAAATTAACTCTTGCCAAATCGGTGCCTAGGAAGGGGATTAAGGGCCGAAAGCCCGAAGATCGGTGGTTACTTAATTAAGGAACGTCTTTGACGGATAACCTCCCACATGTCTTGCCACCTACCTGGCCGATTAACTTGTGGTTAAGGTCGGCAATATACCTCTTAAAGACAGTCTAAAGTTAGGAGTCGTCTAGGTCAAGGCTTACCCTAGAATAGGAATTTTGACTATAATTTTTTTCTTTTTCTTTGATTGATTGGGTGAACTTGTTTGTTAACTGTGCATGTCAGCTTGGTCGAGAGACCCATTCACATCTAGACTAACTAGAACCAGTTCACCACCCGAACAAAAACCCGACTCACACATGGCACAACCACCTTCACTACAAGATAGGTTCTATCCTATTAGGACCTCTCTTCCTTCTTGTATTCAGTTACCCGATGAAGGTGTTGACCAATTTGAGCTCAAACCACAATACATCAACACTCTTCCCAAATTTCATGGACTTGAATCTGAGGATGCATACTTTTTCATAAGAGAATTTGAAGAAGTATGTCTCATGATAAAGATACCCAGCCTAGGAGTCGATGCCATCAAATTATGGTTTGTTCCATTCTCTTTGAAAGACTTAGCAAAGAAATGGCTCTACAGTCTAGAGGTCGGTTCAATATCCTCATGGGATAATTTCGTCAAAGCCTTCTTAAAGAAGTTTTATCCCGTTCACAAGACTGCATTAATTAGGAAAAGCATCTTGCAGTTTAAGCAAATAGCCAATGAACCTTTTTGGAAATACTTCGAATGTTTTAAGGACCTCCTTGCCCAATGCCCTCACCATGGGATAGAGAAATGGCGACTTTGTCAAGCTCTTTATGATGGATTAGAATATCAAACTAAAACGCTATTAGAATCCATGTGCCAAGGAGGATTTTTGAAAAAGAACGAACATGAAGCATGGTTATTATATGAAGAATTAGCTGATAATACCATCCAGTGGGAACCAACTCCGAAAAAATTTAGGACTAATGACCCTACTTCTTCTAAAGGAGGTATCCATTCCATTGAGGCTAACATAGCTACTGACGCTAAACTAGCTGCTGTGATGCGAAGACTAGAAGCTCTTGAAACTAAAGAACCAGTCTCTGTGAACCAAGTCAGCCCGACACCTTCGGCGGGCTGTACTTATTGTCAAGACATGAACCATGTGTTCGAGGAATGTCCCGTCTATATAGCTCATCAAACTTTGCCCGAACACATGAGTGCGACCTTCACAAGGCCCGCTAACAATCCATATTTGTCCACCTACAATCCCGGTTGGAGAAATCACCCAAATTTTTCATGGGGCCCAAGCAACAATGATCAAACAAGGCCCAAATTCTCCAACAATTTTCAAAATCCTCCTTATCAACAAAATTTCCCCGGTCAAAATCCTCCACACTCTTTCCAAAATTCACAAATGGAAACAAGACTCTCTAACATGGAAAGAAAGGTGGACACTCTAGTTAAAAGCCACGACACGCTGGCTCAAGTCTTGACTAGGATAGAGATACAATTGAATCAACAAGAAAGACAAAAGGGAACTCTACCAAGTCAACCATTGCCAAACCCTAGGAATCCTAGGCAAGCCAATGAGGCTCAAGACCCAAACCAGTGTAACTTGGTTCATATACTAAGATCAGGGAAACAAGTTGATAATCAGGTATCCATGCCACAGGACCCATCTCATTTGTCCATTCCATCTAGTTCCACTCCATCTCCACAAAACTCCAAAGAAACTGAAGTTGATAAATCAGCAAGACAGGTGCACCAACCTACAGCCCCATTTCCAAATAGGCTTAGGAGTAATAATAATAATGCACATATGGAGAAACTACTCGAGGTGTTTAATCAGGTTAGGCTCAATATACCACTTCTTGATGCAATCCAATAGGTCCCTAGTTATGCCAAATTTCTTAAGGACGTGTGCACCAAGAAAAGAAAGACAAATGTGCCTAAGAAGGTTTTTCTAGCCACTAACATTAGTGAGCTATTGTCCAACCAGATCCCAGTCAAGTACAAGGACCCTGGTTGCCCCACCATTTCTTGCACAATAGGTCGAGCTGAAATCAATCGAGCACTCCTCGATTTAGGAACCAGCATTAATTTGCTTCCTTTCTCCGTATATCAACAAATTGGATTAGGAGAACTCAACCCAACCCAAGTTACAATCTAATTAGCTGATCGCTCAATTAAAGTTCCTAAGGGAGAGATCAATGATGTCCTTATACGGGTGGGAGAATTCATTTACCCAGTCGATTTCATTGTTTTAGAGACACAATCTGTGTCTAATCCTAGGTCCCAAACTCCCGTTATCTTAGGACGCCCGTTCCTAGCAACCGCGAATGCAATCATAAATTGTAGAAACAGATCCATGAGATTGACTTTTGGGGATATGACCAAGGAAGTCAATGTTTTCAACTTAGGTAAACACCCTTACGACATAAACGACCAACCCTTTGAGGTTAACTTCATTGAAAATATGACTAGTGAGCACAACGAGGAGATCACACTAGAGTCAAAGAAAGAGGAAGAGTTAGAATCTAGTGATCTCAACCTTGATGAGATTGAATGGGCAGCAAATCTAAGTTCTATAGAGATGGAAAATTTAAGCTTAACACCTCCACCCATCGAGCCACCTCCTTCGTTGGAGTTAAAGACCTTGCCTAAACATCTTAAGTACGCCTACCTTGGTAAAAAGAGACGTTACCAGTCATAGTTGCCTCCAATTTGACTAATAGGCAAGAGGAAGACCTACTGGCAACCCTTAAGAGACATAGGGAAGCCATTGGTTGGACTATGGCAGATATCAAGGGACTGAGCCCTAAAATAGTCCAGCATAGAATCCATCTAGAGGAAAGGGTTAAACCTAAGAGGGATCCACAGCGTAGGCTAAACCCGCTCATGCAAAAGGTTGTACAAGCCGAAATAATGAAACTGTTAGATAATGGGATCATTTATCCCATTTCTGATAGCGAATGAGTTAGCCCAGTGCATGTGGTCCCTAAGAAGTCCAGCTTTACTGTGGTAGAAAATGACAAGTAAGAGTTAGTGCAAACACGACTGCCTACCAAAGTTCGAGTATGCATAGACTATCGCAAGTTGAACGCCGCCACTAGAAAAGATCATTTTCCCCTCCCATTTATCGACCAAATGCTGGAACGATTAGCTGGCCATGAGTATTACTGTTTCTTGGACGGTTACTCAGGGTATAACCAAATCCCAATAGCCCCGGAGGACCAAAATAAGACAACGTTCACGTGCCCATTTGGGACATTTCCCTATCGCCAAATGCCTTTCGGCCTATGTAATGCCCCCGCCACATTCCAACGTTGTATGTTAATCCTTTTCTCTGACATGGTCGAGCGCTTGTTAGAGATTTTCATGGACGACTTCTCCGTCTATGGAAATTCATTTGACCAATATCTCCATCACTTTGAGCTAGTGCTGAATAGATGCACCGAAAAGAATTTGACCCTAAATTGGGAAAAGTGCCACTTTATGGTGCAGCATGGGATTGTCCTAGGTCATGAGATATCTAGGGAAGGGGTCAAAGTGGACAAGGCTAAGGCGGAGATCATAGCCAAACTTCCAATTCCACGAAGCATGAAGGACATTCGTTCTTTCTTAGCATACGCCGGGTTTTACCTTAGGTTCATTAGGGATTTTAGCAAAATTGCTAGACCCCTTACAAACCTTTTAGCTAAAGACGTGCCCTTCATCTTTGACGATAAGTGTAATAGCGCGTGGGAGAAGTTAAAATTGGAACTTATCTTTGCACCTATCATCTCACTTCCGGACTGGTCCAACCCTTTTGAGATCATGTGCGATGCCTCAGATTTTGCGATAGGCGCTGTCTTAGGACAACGCAAAGATAACAAGCAACACGTGATCTATTATTCAAGTAGGACACTCAATGACGCCCAAGTGAACTATACTACAACCAAGAAAGAATTCTTGGCAGTAGTGTTCGCTTTGGAGAAATTCCGCACATACCTACTTAGGACCAAAACCACAATATTCACCGACCATTCTGCACTTCGATACCTAATGCTAAAAAAGGACGCGAAGGCCCGACTCATTCGTTGGATCCTCCTCCTTCAAGAATTTGATATCGAAATTCGAGATAAAAAGGGTGTTGAAAATGTCGTCGCAGACCAACTCTCTCGTGTGCCAAATGCACCTTCCGACGAACTGCCCATCAATGATAATTTTTCCGACGAACAACTTCTAGCCATCTTTACGGAATCATAGTTTACCGACATAGTAAATTACTTAGTCACAAACCAAACACCACCTAATTGGTCAAAACAGGATAGATACCGATTCTTGTCTCAAGTCCGGTATTTCATATGTGAAGATCCTTACCTTTTCAAATATTGTAGCGATCAAATTATTAGGAGATGTGTTCCCGATGAGAAAACTAGAAGCGTTTTAGCCTTTTGTCACGAATTTGCTTGCGGTGGACACTTTGGTCCCCGCAAAACTGCCAAAAAGATCCTACAAAGTGGCTTTTATTGGCCCACTTTGTTTAAAGACGCATTTGACTTTTGCAAAACTTGCACAAGATGCCAAATGATAGGAAGGATTTCTAAATGTAATATGATGCCCCTAAATCCAATTCTAGAAGTAGAACTTTTTGATGCTTGGGGCATTAATTTTATGGGTCCCTTCCCTAATTCGTTTGGGCACCAATACATCTTGTTGGCTGTAGATTACGTATCCAAATGGGTTGAAGCCGTCCCTTGAAAGATAAATGACAACAAAGTTGTTGTCAAATTCTTGAAAGAAAACATCTTCTCACGCTTTGGAACCCCTCGTGCCATAATTAGTGATAATGGTACACATTTTTGCAATAGAACTTTTGAAGCTCTTATGCGAAAATATGCCATAACACACAAGTTATCTACGCCGTACCATCCTCAAACCAGTGGACAGGTAGAAGTTTCCAATAGGCAAGTCAAGCTTATCCTGGAGAAAACTGTGAATCAAAATAGGAAGGACTGGTCCACCAAATTGGTGGATGCCTTATGGGCATATAGGATCGCCTTTAAAACGATTCTAGGTATGTCTCCCTATAGACTAGTCTTTGGAAAGGCTTGCCACCTTCCTGTTGAGATAGAGCACAGAGCCTTATGGGCAATTAAGCAGCTGAATTTCGATCTAGATAAGGCCGGTGAGCTTCGGAAGTTGCAAATTTCTGAACTTGAGGAGTTGAGGAACGAAGCATATGAAAATGCGAAAATTATGAAGGACAGGGTTAAGGTTTTTCACGATAAGTTCATCACTAGAAAAACTTTTGTCCAAGGACAAAAAGTTTTACTCTATAACTCTAGACTTCATCTCTTTCCCGGCAAGTTAAAATCAAGATGGACAGGGCCTTTCATTGTTAAGACTGTGTTTCCACACGGGAGTCATAGAGATATACGACCTTAAAAATGGAAATATATTCACGGTAAATGGTCAACGTCTTAAAATATTTTTGGAATCAGTACCGGAAGTAAATGCAGCCATGGGTCTTTTTGACCCAATGTATCGGTAACTCTATCTCTCTGCCAATTCATGCATTCATGCATTCCATTCATACATTGGGGACAATGCATGAGACAAGTGTGGGGGAGGGTAAAACATTAAATATATATATATATAAAAATAATAAAAAATATATAAAAAAGTTTTTTTCTTTATATTTGTTCTAACATAACAATAAAAAAATAAAAAGTTATATATAAAAAAAAATTTTCTTTATAAATTTTTTTTTATATTTTAACATTGTTCTAACATAACAATAAAAAAAAATAAATAAAAAGATATATATAAAAAAAGGGACAATATTTTGACTTATCTTTTGAAAGAAATCTAAGTTAATCTTAAGAATGAGGAAAATCATGATTAGGATTTCTAAAAACTTGGTCAAAATAAAATAAATTGTTGAATTTTTAGGTATAGGAGAAAAAATTGAAGTAATTGTCTTGATTTTTACTTTAATGAAATGTGCATACCTAATACACTTACACATCTAGGATTCTAAGACAAAGACTCTTGTGCCTTATAAAAAACATATATAATAATATATATAAAAAAATAAAGAAATTCACTAATTAAGCTGGATACATGTGCCTCAAGAAGCATAAGTAGTCACGCCTAAAGGTGATTTTATAAATAAAGTCCTTAGTTTTGTGGCCTAGTTCACTCAAATCCTTAAGTCCGTGGGGTGTTTTCTCACCCGGTGCCCTAAAACCAACCAGTTTGGGAGCCACCGACTTTAAGTTCGCTACATGGGTGGATTACAAAGCCTAAGAAAACCAATAAATATTATTTATATATGTACTAACACATCTAATAGTCAATTAGTTAGGTATGAGGGCCTCAAGAAACCTTGATACTTACACAAAAGAAAATTAGATGAGTTATACATATTTAAAAAAAAAGAGAAGAGAAAATAATAATAAAGAGGCAGAGAGTCCAAGTTAAAGAATTCCTAGTAAATATTCACAAGGAAGCATATGACTTAGGGTAACGAAAAAGACTATACAAAAATTCAATTTTGATTCTTACTTAAAATGGATAACAATTTATTATATAAAGACTAAGTTTAAGAATGAATAAAAATGATAATCCTAAAACTTATAGATTACTTAGTCACTTCAAACATATTTCAAATATTTTCTATTTTATGGATTTTGTGGGTGTAATCCGCTGAAAACCCTCACGAGACAACACTCATCCTCTAGGGTAACTTAGAGGTTTAACGACTTGTTGTACATGCTAAGTGCAACCGTGATGCCTACGAAAGTGAGTTAGGATAGATTAGTTTTTCTTTTCTTATTCTTTTTGATTTTTACTCGAGGACGAGCAAAAAGATAAGTGCGGGGGTGTGATAGGTAGTAAAAAGTGCATATTTATCACCACATTTACTATCATATTTTCCTATTTATTCTTTTAATTATACACTATTAGTAATGTTTTATTATTTAATGTGTACAGGCCCTTGAGTAATTTAAAAAATAAAGAAATAAAGCCTGAATAAAGCCCAGAAGTCCAAAAAGCCCATATGCAAAAATTGTAGTAATTTAGAAGTTTCTACATTATCTAACCTAATCTAAACTTGAATTTTAAATTCTTTATTTAAAATCTAAGGGAGGAAAAGGAAGGATAAGATAGAACTACTAATTGCTAAAAGAAAAGGAAAAGGATAAGATGAGATGGACTTCTACTCAACCCTAATTGCTTGTAAGACAAGGTTATCATTTTAAAAAGGAGAAGAGTTTAAAGATAAAAATCATTTTAAAAATTCGGATTTATGATAACTTGCTTCCCAAGTTATCCCGAATTCTCAAGATAAAGAGTCTGTATGCAGAATCCAGAAGGAGATACCCTGGACGGACCAGAGGAGGCCACGCAAGAAAATGCGTGGCCAGTGGCCACGCTATAGCCGTGGAAGCGCGGCCATAGCCACGTTTCCGCGGGTATTTAGATAGGGATAGTTACCTGTTTTCGTGGGGGAGTTGTGATGGGACTCTACTTCCTATATCTCCTATAAATACCCCTGCAGAGCAACAGAGAGGAGGATCCAGAGACTGAAGCTTAGGGTTTTTCTTTAGATTATTCCTCTTTCCGAAATTTCTTGTATTTTCGTTTTTATTATTCATAGAAGCATATTTTGAAGAAGGAGAGGAGCGTTGTATTTGAAAAGTGACATTCAATAAAAGGTTACTCTTTCTTCTTTGTTATTTAATTTTGTTTTCTGCTGAGATCGATTATTTGTCTTATTTTCTCTTTCATGCAATTTTTTACATTAAAAACAAAAATTGAAAATAAAATAAAAAAGATGAATAACTAAATTCAATTTGTAGTTTGCTAATCTCTCGATCAACCCTAGGTTAGTTTAGAAAGTGAATTGATTGATATCCATTTTTAGAAACCCTAGGATTAAAATAGTCTTCTTGAAGATGAATTGATAATTAGGTTTTCATAATTTAGGTTACACTTTTAGATGATTCTTCAGAAGTTCATACTTAAAAACTTTGATAGCATAACTTTAAGTTAAAACTTCTCTTATGCTATACTTAGAAATTAAGATGAACAACTGTTTAATCTTTACTAGTGCACACTAGTTAGGATTCCAATATTATTCATCTTGCTTGAATTTTAATTAATAACCTAGGATGGATGTTACTTGTTTCAATATGATATTCACTATTTGAGACTAACACTATGGGTTGTGGTAGATGATTAGTAAACTATATATCTCAAATCATTCAAATCTAATCAATATCTCTTTTGTTTTGTTCTAAGTGAAATACAGAGAAGACCGTCCGAAACGCTTGCATCGCATCCTTCCCTGTGGATCGACCCGTCTAGCCCTTGCTACGCGGTTACATTAAAACGAGACTAAGACTTGCTAACTCTTAAAATATTTTTAATATAATTTCTCGTTCCAATCACATCACCACCAAGGCACTAACCCTCTCACGTCATGTGAGAGCCCACACCTACATCAAACACAAGAGGTGGGAATTTTGGTACCCATTTTCTTTTGGGTCCACGGGGGTTAGTATTATTTGAAACCCAAACAAATTTATTAGCAAAATTAATAGAATTTACCTTATCATAACAAAACTTTGCTAAATGGTCTTTGAGGCCGCAATGTGCACATTTGTACACTCTAGTATGCACATGTGAGAGTGTGATCATGACGTGCAAAGTGTGTATATGTGTGCCATGGGTGATGTGCATGTATATGTGGAGCTTGTTTCTTTTGAAACAAGGTTTCCAATTTATTATGATAAAATGCACAATTGCTCAAAGTTGAACTCAAACAATCTATTCTATTTTTTAAAAATTGAATCTCACTTTTATCAATAGTAGCATGAAAAGCATGGTGAGAATGAGAATCAACACTCTTTTCTTTTTAGAAAGGTTTTCTTTTTCTTTTGAAATAATTTTTCATTTTAAAGAGTTGTTTTGATTCAAAGCAATCTCCTTTTCTTTTTTCACCAAATTAATTTTATTTTTCAAAGAATTATTTCCTTCACAAATATCATTTAATTTAGAAAACAAGAAAATATTCTTCTTTTTCAAAGCTTCATTTTCTTTTGAAACATTTTCAAGTTTATTTTGAAAAGAATCCTTTTCTTTTAAAATGGAATCAAATTTAATTTTTAATTTCTTATTATCCTTTTTAAGCAAGTCATATTTTTCAAGAAGTTGTTGACAAAAGATGCAAGTTCATCATAAGACATGTCAACATCCTCATCAAGCTCGGATTCGGAATTTACCTCAAGGGGGTTATCCCCTGGACCATGTAGCACAAGTTGGAAGCATCTCTTCCATCATTCGAATTGCTCCCCGCATAGTATTGCTCTTGTTCGCCAAGAGAGACTATAGTGTTCCATACTATAAAAGCCGAATCAAAAGTTAGAAACCCTAGATAAATATTCATCATTTAGGGTTGATTTTAGAGCATGGATGACTTTTGCATTTGCCTCAAGATGTTTGCCATTTAAACAATAAGAGTCTTTAATAGTAACAAAATAGACATGAATACCTAGGGATTTGAAGTACATTGACATCTTAACCTTCCAAGTTTGGATGTTAAGAATATCAAACAAGGGAGGTAACATGAAATCCATGTGTGTGTATAAATATTGTGATTAGCCAAAAAAAGGATCTTTAACTCAAGGTTGTTAGACCCAAATCAAGAGCACCAAGCTCCGATACCAATTGAAATCACCTAGAGGGAGGTGAATAGGTGACTAGCTAATCTAATGATGAATTAATGCGGAATTAAATTTATGCAAACTAAAAATTATTAAGCTAGACACACCAAGTATAACACAAGAGTGTAGTCGTATTCCCGATGAAGGGCTCTAGATTATCTCCTCAAGATTCCTCTAGATAAGAATTGAGGTGCCGCTATGGCTCTCTTGGTTGAATACAAATGTGAGCAAACAATCCCCAAGCATATATCAATATAAGCACAAGTATATCAAGCAAGTAATGAATATGAACAATAAGAGCATGCAAGATATAAATACAAGTGAGAGATAGATAGAGCAATCGTAAACACGGGAGATTTATTTCGAGGTTCGAGCACCCTTACTCTACGTCCCTACCTTCAACACTATGAAGAATTTTCACTAAAAATGATCCCACCAGATTACTCGGTGCCGCAACACCTACAACGAGTTCACACTAGAACTCCATGGACTCACTAGTCTCTCTCTTATTCCCGCAAGAACTACACACCGCAAGCACACTAATTTGCCGAGGCCGCACCTCTACACCGAGCTCTCACTAGAACTCAAAACAACGCAAACCCGCAAGTTCGCCTCCTTAAATATAAAGTAGAAAGTGATCACAACTCTTTGATCACCTAAAACACTCTCACAACAAATATCCCTATAGGATTGATATAGTAATGGATAACTCCTCTTCAGATGCTATCGAGTCTCGATGCTCTTCGTCAGATACTTCTTTTCGAGAATCTCCCAAATCTTCCTTGCAAAAGTCTAATACAGCACATGATACTTGATGTGCTATGTCAAACAAGACCTGATGACACCATATGTCGTCCAATTCATCTTATCCCAGTCCTTCTTGCATGTCTCCACTGGTTTTCTTCCAAACGTAGAGAGTCTTCGAGGTTTGATGCCATCAGGGCATCCACCACCTCACATCTCCACATTCTAAAATTATTTGTGTCATCAAACTTCACAACATCAATCTTCATCGGAAGATGACTCATGAATTTTACTAATGATTAACTATTCTCGACCATCTCCTTGGTAAATTTCTCAAAGCAATACTGAAAATGATTAGTGAAAATAAATTCAAATAGGAAAGATAAGATCTTTATCTCCAACCGAAACTGTAGAATGTCTCGAAAGCGATTTGGTCTATCCGAACGAAACTTATCATCGAACCCTGAAAGATCTGATACCACTTGTTGGAATCCAAGCAACAAAAAATAGCATCATACCAGAGAATAGTCTCCAATTGCATGAATAAGCAAACAGAGAGAAGAAAGCGAGAAACACAAATTTAACGAGGCTCGACAATTGTCTACTGAAATCACCTAGAGGGGGGTGAATAGGTGATAATGCTAATCTAGTGAACTAAATGCGGAATTTAAGTAGTTGAAATAACACACAAGCAAGTATATGATATAGCAATATGATCAATGCACAAAGTAAATAGAGAGAGAGAGTTAATGGATCAAGTGCAAACAACAAGATTTGTTTCGAGGTTCGAGCACCCAGCTCTACGTCCCCGCCTTCACCCAGAAGGATTTCGAATCCACTAGCTTGTCCACAAAGGACTCCCACACAGGGAACCTCCACCGAGGATTTGGGGCAATACAATAACTAGAAGTACCCAACTCCTCTCTTTACAACCACAACCTCTCACTAGAGGCAAAGCACCAAGCCAACCAAACAATCACCTCACACCTTGAGGGATAAGCACAAAGCTAAACAAGGATCACCTCACAACTTGAGGGATGCAACCCAATTGCACAACCTCCTCAACATTATAAGGGAAAGGCACAAAGCCAAGCAAAGATAGGGTTTACAACTTGGTGATCAAAAGACCACAAACCAATCTCTTTTTTCCACAAACACAAAGACCCTATAGATAGGATAGAATGAAGCTCAAGTGTGGAAAACAAAGTGTTTAAAACAAAGAAAAATCTCTTGGGAAATCTCCACAAAGATATAGAATGATTAGACCAAAACAAATTCCCAAAAGACTATTTTTCTTTGAAATAATGAAACACTTTTAAAACAATAAAGATTGATCTTTTTGGCACAAAGAAACTCTTTTCAAACTTGTATAAACACTAGAGAAAGTTCAGTAATTTTAGCACAAAAATTCTTGATGAAAGCTGGCCACTAATGGGGTATTTATAGCCCCTAGAAAAATATAGCCGTTGGCAGCTAAAACTGCCAGAAATGGCCTACCGGTCGACCGGACGGTCGACTGGCCAACGGTCGATTTTTGACCGTTGGCAGCTACCGGTCGACCGCCCGGTCGACCGGCCCCAGAAACAGAGAGCAACACTCTCTGTCCGGTCGACCGCCCGGTCGACCGGGAGCAACCCGAGAGTGGGTTGCTCTCAGTCGGTCGATCGGTCGGTCGACCGGCCGACTGACACGGCTACGTGCACAATCTTGTGCACGTCAAGTCGACCGCTACGGTCGACCGGCCGCCAGAGCCTGGCAGCCAAAATTGGGACTGAAAAACTGGATTTTTAAAGTCTTAAAAATTCCCATAAAATCTCTAAAAATCCACAAAAATAGTTTTCTCATTTTACATTGATATATAAACATGTGATAAAAATTTCATCATAATTATCAAACATTTTGAACTATTTTTGTGTCTTACAAATTTTATCAAAAACTAAAACCTAAATTATTACCAAACATTGATTTTTCAAATAACCTTTGTTCAAACCTTATCCAAATACAAAAACATGATACTAAAGCATTTTAAAGCATGTTGCATATGGACATAGGTCCAATATACATGAAACATATACATATCATTGTTTTTGACTTTAAATACCAAAATATGTTTTGTTAAAGTACCAAAACACTAAAAACTCATGAATAGGCATATCAAAATAAGTTTGTCTAATTAGTTGAAGCATGTATGTATATAAAACATATCTAATATACATTTAAACCATGTAAACTTGTTTTGAATCAATATCTATTCATGAAAACCAAGATCGATTAAACCAAAACAGAAAACCGAAAACCAATATCCAAAACATAAAACGTGTGTGTATTATGAACTTGAGCTTATCACACTATCTAATCTTTACACATGGATCTGAAACACAAACTAAAAACTATGGTACCGATGTCTTCTTGTAGAGCGCCGTCTCCAAGCCGACTCGATCCAAAATGTGATCCACCGAGCTTGACTCCAATGAGTGCTATATATGATCTTGATGCTCGGGCTCTTGAATCACCATGTGAAAGCTTCCAAACCATCTTGTTGAAGCTAATCACCAACTAATATCTTGATTAATGATCTGAAACTAAAATCACAAGATTATTAGTACACATAACTACATGAGTTAATCATCATCAAAACTAGAGTGGAAGGCCTCTGGGCCAACAATCTCCCCCTTTTTGATGATGACAAAACTCATGGAGTTATATATGCATGGATTAAAGTTAAGCTTCAAAGAAGCTCCCTCTTAACTCATGCATCATAATAAACATATAAATATGCAATGAGAATTAAACATGAAAATGCATAGACATGCATAAAACAAATAATGATACCAAATTAAAAGGTAAAACTCTATTAAAGCTCTTGATACCACAATAAAAACATGTTCTTTACATAAAGCTCTTGATATCAACAAATAAACGAAAAATGCTCATGATACCAATTAAACAAACAATTAAACAACAAACTAATAAATAAAACAAACTATAAAACAAACTATGTTTCTAGATAAACAAAACATGCATATAAAAACATGCATATAAACTCAAAATAATTCTCCCCCCTTTTGTCAATCATCAACAAGGGATTGAATAAAACAAAAATATGTTCTCCCTTTTGTTTTTTTTTTTAAAATGATGTCAAATATGATACCAATTAAAATATGTCAATGTAGAACATTTTGATACCAATTGAAAGGAAACATAAAAACATTTAAGAATTGATACCAATTAAAAGTTAAATAAAGGCATTGATACCAATTTTGAGAAAACAAATAAAATCTTGATACCAATTGAAAATATTCAAATAAACATCTTGATACCAATTGTAAGAATTTGTCATTTTAGCACATATGATACCAAAATAAGATAAAAAATTCATTTTTTATTTTCCATCATAAAGTAAGGGAGTGGAATACAAAACCAATGGTAAACAAAATACCAATTGAAAGATGAAATACGAGTTTTCTCCCCCTTTATGAAATACCAACAAAAACGATGATCAAAATTTTTTATTTTTTATTTTTCATAAGCTTATCATAATCAAAATTTGTGCTTAAAAATATAGGGATATAATAAGCACAAATAAAACATATATATGTATGAAAAATTAGATACCAATCGAGATTGATACCATTTGAAGTGAAAGCATACATACATAAAAAAATATATGAGTATACAAGAAATGTCAATATAGATACCAATTGAAAAAAATTCAATGATACTAATTGAAACGACAATAATATCAAATGTATATCTCATATTTCCTATCCTCCCAATCATGCTCAAGTTTAAAATGAGTTTCAACAAAAGCATAAAAGGCATAGTCGCCCATCCAACCGCCCGTTGAGGGTAGGGTTTTCAAAATAGGTTTGAAAATATTGAATGTTTGAAAAACTCTACCAAAACGAAGAATATTAAAACTAGTTAAATGGAAAAACTTGTAAACTAGTACGAGATCCTTCAAGCAAGGAATAAAACAAAATTGTTTTTCATGAAACACATGTAAATCACATGATCACTAAACACTCAAAGTCCATAAAGCCCATATCATACTCATGAAAACACAATCATGAGAAACATAATAAAGTGAGTGAACAAGTGTAATGTGAAACACACAATCATGAAAATATTCAATTAATCTCAATTGAAATTCCTTAAAAACATGAAAACATGAAACACCAAAATTTTCATTAAAACTATCTATACTTCAAGGTATATGTATGTATTATACATACTAAAGTATACATACATATCCAAATACAACGAGTCCACAAAGATGTATGCATGAAGGCACGTGGCTCAAAAGGATGTATATATATAATCAATAGTTTGGACAAGATAGACATATACATGAAGTTAAACATATAATCATAAAACATGTCCAAAAATGGGAATACAAGTTTAAAATGCATGAATCATCAAAACTAGACTGTACTAGCACATCTAATGGGTACAAAAGAACGTTCAAGCACAAACATATAATGATCTATTTGTGGCCCACAATATGTACAAGTATATATCCTAGTTTTAATGAAAAACTAACATCTAAACAAGTAATCAAATCATGAAGTATAAAACAGAACATAAATCAACATGATAAACATAAAAACAATCATTATGTAAATCCACATGTTATTAGAACTATGATATACATAATAGCTAAACAATGGTGAGAACACAACATATGGGTCCATATAAACATGGGTGATCTCAAATGCTATACATGTATGTCAATGATCTAATAATCATGGCATTTGACATACTAATCAAAAACATGAGGCATCAAAATAAAAATCATAAACATCCATATGATCATTATGTAGAAGCATATGCATTAGATCTAGAGCATACATATTAGTTAAAAACAAGGTGAGAACACATAGATATAAATTCATATAAGCAAGAAGTGTCTCAAGTAACTAAACATGTATATTACTAATCTAATAAACATGGTATAAGCATAATGAACAATAAACCATAGCATGCTATAAATTGATGAACAAGAAAAACATGCAAATATAAAAGGGAGTTAGAGATTGATACCAAAATCGATAAGGGCACCTCTCTAGTTCTCCAAATCAATGGTGGTCCTCTCTACCAAACTCCCCTTGAAAGTAATGCATCCAAATTGTACTCTTTAAGCACGGAACGCATCTACTTCAAGGCACCAATACTCTCACGTTATGCGAGAGCCCACACCTACATCAAAAATCATGGGGGTGGTCTTTGGTACCCATATTCTTTTGGGTCCACAGGGGTTAGTACCTTTCCTAACCCAAACAAAATTATTTGCTGAATTTTCATCATGTATACGATCATAGAAAAATCTAGCAAGGTGGCCCTTACGACCAAAATGTGTAAAGTGTACACATGAGCATACATAGTGTTAAGATTGTGTCCATGAGGAGCATGTATATGTTGTGTATGGTGTGCATGCAATAATGGAACTTGTTTCTTTCGAACCAAGGATTCCAAGCGTGTATGGTTCATGGCATAATGGCTCAAAGTGGAGCCCAAACAATCAACACTTTTCTTCAAAACATTTATATCATTTTCAATACTTGAAGATAAAGTGGAGCATGCAATAGGTGTGTTAGAAGAAGAAGAAGCTACACTAGCATGGCAAACATGAGTATCTATGTCATTTTTCAAAGATTTATTTTTATTTAAAACTAAATCTAATTCTTTTGAAATAAAATCAATTTCATTTTTCAAAGAATTGTTATCTTTTAAAATAACATCTAATTTTGAAGATAAAACTTCATTGTTTTTCAAAAATCATCACAATCATTTTTATTTTTTAAAATTCATTTTCCTTTAGGGCAAGGTCTAGTTGAGATTTAAGTGAGTCACGTTCACTAGTAATCTCTTCCTTCTCTTGCAAAATCAATTCAAAACTTGAACATAAATCCTTCATTTCTTCTTTTAGTTTAAAGTTCTTCTTTTTTAAAAGTTCATATTTTTCCAAAAACTTTTCAAGCTTTGTAGCAAGTTCTACATTTAAGGTTTGAACTTCTAAACATCCATAGCAATAGGAACTAGAGCTATCATCTAGTAGAGATTCTGATTGTACCTCAAGGGAGTCATTCCCTTGGACCATGAGACAACACTCATCGGACTTGTCTTTCCTAGATCTCCTCATCCTATTGATAATCTTTGGAAGCTCGGGAGAAGTCATAATGCTCCAAACTGCAAAAGTCGAATCATAGTGAGCAAACACATATAATAAATCTTTATCAAAATATGCTCTAAGTGTCTTAAGGGCTAATGCATTGGCCTTTTTATGTTTGCTATCATTAGGGAGGTTTCCTCCTTGGTAATGGCTTGATATACTTTATTACCTAATGCTTTCAAATGACAACTCATCTTGGCCTTCCAAATATCAAGTCTAGAAATATCAAACATAGGAGGGCTATCCATGAGTGCAACTATATGTGTGCAAAATGCAAATGAAAAAGAAGATTAGCAAACCAAGATCTCACTCCTAGGTGGTTAAACCTAAATATCAGGAGCGTAGGCTCTGATACCAATTGAAATCACCTAGAGGGGGGGTGAATAAGTGATAATGCTAATCTAGTGAACTAAATGTGAAATTTAAGTAGTTGAAATAACACACAAGCAAGTATATGATATAGCAATATGATCAATGCACAAAGTAAATAGAGAGAGAGAGTCAATGGATCAAGCGCAAACAACAAGATTTGTTTCGAGGTTCGAGCACCCAGCTCTACGTCCCCGCCTTCACCCAGAAGGATTTCGAATCCACTAGCTTGTCCACAAAGGACTCCCACACAAGGAACCTCCACCGAGGATTTGGGGCAATACAATAACTAGGAGTACCCAACTCCTCTCTTTACAACCACAACCTCTCACTAGAGACAAAGCACCAAGCCAACCAAAATATCACCTCACACCTTGAGGGATAAGCACAAAGCTAAACAAGGATCACCTCACAACTTGAGGGATGCAACCCAATTGCACAACCTCCTCAACACTATGAGGGAAAGGCACAAAGCCAAGCAAAGATAGGGTTTACAACTTGGTGATCAAAAGACCACAAACCAATCTCTTTTTTCTACAAACACAAAGACCCTATAGATAGGATAGAATAAAGCTCAAGTGTGGAAAACAAAGTGTTTAAAACAAAGAAAAATCACTTGGGAAATTTCCACAAAGATATAGAATGATTAGACCAAAACAAATTCCCAAAAGACTATTTTTCTTTGAAATAATGAAACACTTTTAAAACAATAAAGATTGATCTTTTTGGCACAAAGAAACTCTTTTCAAACTTGTATAAACACTAGAGAAAGTTCAGTAATTTTAGCACAAAAATTCTTGATGAAAGCTGGCCACTAATGGGGTATTTATAGCCCCTAGAAAAATATAGCCGTTGGCAGCTAAAACTGCCAGAAACGGCCTACCGGTCGACCGGCCAACGGTCGATTTTTGACCGTTGGCAGCTACCGGTCGACCGCCCGGTCGACCGGCCCCAGAAACAGAGAGCAACACTCTCTGTCCGGTCGACCGCCCGGTCGACCGGGAGCAACCCGAGAGTGGGTTGCTCTCAGTCGGTCGACCGGTCGGTCGACCGGCCGACTGACACGGCTACGTGCACAATCTTGTGCACGTCCAGTCGACCGCTACGGTCGACCGGCTCCTGGCCCGGTCGACCGTAACGGTCGACCGCCAGAGCCTGGCAGCCAAAATCTGGGACTGAAAAACTGAATTTTTAAAGTCTTAAAAATTCCCATAAAATCTCTAAAAATCTACAAAAATAGTTTTCTCATTTTACATTGATATATAAACATGTGATAAAAATTTCATCACAATTATCAAACATTTTGAACTATTTTTGTGTCTTACAAATTTTATTAAAAACCAAAACCTGTATTTTTACCAAACATTGATTTTTCAAATAACCTTTGTTCAAACCTTATCCAAATACAAAACAATGGTACTTAAGCTTTTTAAAGCATGTTGCATATGGACATAGGTCCAATATACATGAAACATATACATATCATTGTTTTTGACTTTAAATACCAAAATATGTTTTGTTAAAGTACCAAAATACTAAAAACTCATGAACAGGCATATCAAAATAAGTTTGTCTAATTAGTTGAAGCATGCATGTATATAGAACATATCTAATATACATTTAAACCATGTAAACTTGTTTTGAATCAATATTTATTCATGAAAACTAAGATCGATTAAACCAAAACGGAAAAACTGAAAACCAATATCCAAAACATAAAACGTGTGTGTATTGTGAACTTGGGCTTATCACACTATCTAATCTTTACACATGGATCTAAAACACAAACTAAAAACTATGGTACCGATGTCTTCTTGTAGAGCGCCGTCTCCAAGCCGACTCGATCCAAAATGTGATCCACCGAGCTTGACTCCAATGAGTGCTATATATGATCTTGATGCTCGGGCTCTTGAATCACCATGTGAAAGCTTCCAAACCATCTTGTTGAAGCTAATCACCAACTAATATCTTGATTAATGATCTGAAACTAAAATCACAAGATTATTAGTACACATAACTACATGAGTTAATCATCATCAAAACTAGAGTGGAAGGCCTCTGGGCCAACACTTACGTCCTAGAGGTAGAAGGGGGAGAGATCTTATTAATCAATCAATTACAAGATATATTAATTGGAGACAATACCCCTCTTTATATAATTAGAGAATCCTTGAAGAAAAGAAAACCAACGGATCTGAATTTGGATCAGAAACGAACCCAGAATCATATTAGAAAACCCAGAACACGTGTCTCGGTCGACCAGACGCTTGATTGGCTCCTTGCTGAAGTCGACCGGGCGGTCGATCAGTGGGAAAATATGTAGAGATCCAACTCTCTATTAAACTCTAGCATCTCAGTCGGACGACTGGGGGTCCGACTTCATCTGCTGCCACTGCTTCCTCTGGGTGATCAATCGTTTCCTCTGGGCGATCGATCGAGCAGTCAACTGTAACTTTCTTGTGCACGTTTTGTGCATGGCCACTCGACCGACTCTTTGTCTTCGGTTGCGTCTGGTCTTCTACTATACTCCGTTGAACTCCGATCTCTGTGCTATCTTCTCCAATGAGTTAAAAAACTATACTAACAAGATTTTACACTCTCTCCCCACACCTTTTTCCTCTCTCTCCCCCCTCTGCACCGGTAGAAAACTGTAATAGCTGGAACCACATCAAGTTATAACCGTAGCAACTTGTAGAGGATTTTAAGTTTGGATTTGAAATTTAAAGAGTGGATGCAAAAGACCAACTTCTTATAAATATGATAGCGACATGATAAATTTATACTAATTAATGTTAGATTTTTATGTAAATAAATTACATATTCTACCAAATACCACAGTAGAATAATATTTTCAAATGATTATTATATTTTAAGAGAACATTTTGTAACTGTGTTTAATGGACACTAAGATCTAGTTACGAAGCTAGAATTTACGTCCAATGAGGCAGTCATAGGAAGCAAATAGTTCAAAACTAGAATAAGAACAATAACAAGGTCTTCATCCCAAATCTTTGGAATTGATACATAAATCCTTTTTCTCTATTAAGCTCTCATGCAACTCAGTTAATGGCTATTCTCTCTATGAAATTAACAACAATAAGGGTTTGGGTTTTGGAGAGAAAAGAAGATTTAGGTTTGAAGAGAAAGCAAAAATTTTGAGTTTGGGTTTGGATTTGAAAGAGGGAGAAAGAGCAATATTAGTTTTGAGTTTGAGGCTATATTTTGAAAATAGGAGAAATAGTTTGATTTGGAGGAAACTGAGTTTATTTGAAGGATGAGTTTTTAAAAAAAGGTGAAAGAGAAGTGAAAAGAAGAGGAAAATGAAGAGGGGGTGAAAGTATAGTGGGAGAGAGAGGAGGAGGAGAAAAAAGATGATCCAAATTTGAGTTAACATATGGGTTTTGAAGAAGTATGTAAGGTAGGAGTGAAAGAAGGAAGAACATGAGTAGAAAGATAAGAAAGAGAACGACAAAATTAGGAAGAAAAAAAATAAACATTGTTGACTCATGTACTTACTAATAATCTAGTTTAGAGGATACTAGTGCTATATGGTCAATAGTACAGTAAGTCTTTCTGCAATTTACTCTTTTCAAGAACGAAAAAAATTCTAACCAATTCAAGGTTTAATAAAGGATAACAAAAAACCAAAAAAGAAGCATCTTAGTCGATTTAGGATTCTACAAGAGAACATGAATGGTTTAAATATAAAGCATCTTTAATTCAATCTATAGTTGATTGCACAAAACAGAGTACAGAGAATATGAGAAGTGTATGTGATCAGTTTTAACTCTGAATCTTTACAATTTAACCGCTGTAGCAAGAGCTAAACGGGTCGAACCTCAAGGAGAGATGCGATGGAAGCTTTTTGGTAATATTGTCTTCTTATTATCTTCTTTGTTTTTAAAGAACGTGGAAAAGAGGGGATAGATTGTATGTGAAAAAAGAATTAATCTAAAAAAAAGGTTCACAACTTACTAATAATCAACCACCATACATGCTAATGCTAGATAGATAATTACTTTACTTCAAATCCTAAACATGATATTCTACCACAAAATCAAGCAAGATACGTGGGATAGAAACTAGGTTATGATTTGAAATAATACCATCCAAGTTTTAACGTTACAATATCAAGGTTGTCAATTAAGTATAAAGTAAGAAAAAATCATTAAAAGTATTTACCAATTTTTAGCCCTATTTGAGATAACACTAATTAACGTTTAACATTAAAATATCAAGATTTTCATCAAGTATAGATTAAGAAAAACAATTAAGAAGTATTAGCAAATATTTAGTTGCTTATCCTAATGAGTCTTCAAGAATAAAATTAGAGTAGGCATGCATATGATCTAATCCGTTTTATCTACTAGATATTAGATGTGATGGTGGTGATGTCTTAGCAAGCCATGAGAAAAATCTAGCTACTCATAGTAAACCTGACAAGTAAAATAAAGCAAGAAATAAATAAAAAAATAAGAAAAAGTAAAAAATAAAGTAAATAACAAAAGAGATATGAAAGAAAGAAAGCACCTTGTATTATCTGTTACCTCGAATTACAATGGCTTCTCCTTCTCATAAATCTTGAATTAGAAGTAGAAGTAGAAAAAAATTATAAAGAAAATTTGAAAGAGAAACTAAAGAAAAATCCTAAGTTATGATCTCTGATGTGGAGATTTTTTACAATGAGAGATTTCAGCTCTTTAAATAGGCATCAAATCTAATCATAATAGGATACAAATTAGAAGGTTTTCTAATTCAATAAGGAATTCAGTCCTGCAGCAAGTTGGCGTGTTGTTTGCTAAATATGACTCATCAGATAGCTGAATTAGATAGAGTGGTAAACATAACAATTGTATTCCTTCAAGTCTTCATTTTGTAGCATCTTAAATCATTGGATTTGAATATCTATAGCAAACGTTATGATCCGAATACGAAAAGGTGTACTGTCAGAATTCGAGTCTGAATTAATTTTAAACTCCATTTAATTTGAATTATCCTCCTTTTCTCTTTTAGGATTAACTTTATCCATTTCATCTTCTAGGAATTTATCTTCTGAATTTGAACTTAAATTTAGGAGATGAAGATTAATCCTTTCCTCCTTTGAATTCAACTTAAAACTAACTTTAGATAAGATTAGGGATAAAATGAAACTTCTTGTATCTTTATACTCTCATTTAAGTAACTACACACTATAATCAAAAAGGGGTTAATAACATTAATTAATAAAGGAATGATCAAAGATATATGTGTAAAAGTGATGATAAAAATGCAATTTTAGAGTACAATCACAGCCCCACACTTATCTTTTGATCGTCCTCGAGAAAACCAAATGTTAGAAACTAATTTAATCTAACCTAACTCACTTTCGTAAGAATTACAATTGTACTTAGCACGTGCAACAAGCCGCTAAACCTCTAGGTTACCCTAGAGGACGAGTGTTGTCTCGTGAGAGTTTTCAGTGAATTACACCCACAAAATTCATAAAGAAAGAAAATAAAATGTTAGTATTTTTGAAATACTATTTTGAAAGAGAGAATATTTGAAGTATCTTTGAGGAAATCAAGTAATCTATAAGTCTTAGGATCATCAAATTATTCATTCTTATACTTAGTCTCGATGCAAATATTTGTCATCAATTTAGGTTAGGATTAAAACAGAATTTCTCACTTAGTCTTTTATTTTACCCCAAGTCATATGCACCTTTGTGAACGCAATTTTTTTACTTGGGATTCTTAAACTTCAACTCTTATACCTTGTATATTAATATATATAATTTTTTTTGCAGAAGTTCGAAGTATTACCACTTCGTTGCCCTTTAAGCACTTCTTTTTTCTTTTTTTCTTTTTTTTAAATATGTATAACTCATCTAATTTTCTTTCGTGTAAGTAATAAGGCTTCTTGAGCCCTAATACCTAACTAATTGATTATTAGATGTGTTAATACAGATAATATATTTATATATAAATATATATATTTTTAAACTTACCTAATTACCTTTCGCGTAAGTACCAAGGCTTTCTTAGGCCAAAGTACCTAGCCAATCAATAATTAGATTTATTTATTTTTATATATTATATATATATATATATATATATATATATATATATATATATATATATATATATATATATATATTTCTAAGACACAAGAGTCTTTATTTTGAATCCCAAGTGTGTAGGTGTATAAAGCATGCATACTTCATCAAGGTA